>CM060830.1:105965000-106565000 GCA_030762175.1 Metallyticus violacea | reverse complement strand
ATGATGTATTGGGTAAGGATTTTTTTTTTTAAGGAAGGAAACGTTCCGGGCCCAAGTTTAGGGTACCTCCCCGGCATTTGCCATTTGTGAGGACTGAGGAAAACCTGGAAAAAACCTTAGTCAGGGAGGACGGTCCTGGCGGGATTCGAACCCCAGACCTCCTACTTACGAGTCCGCGCGGCCAGGCGTGGCGGTCCGCGAGATTATGTAGACCCCGTTTCCAGATGTCTCTAACTTACAAATATTCCTAAGCAGGTACCAGGAATCAAACTCAAGGTCAGCAGTTATCAACGCTAACCACTAAATCAAGTAGGCGATCTCGCTTTTTGAGCTCTTCATATCAAGCTATTTTAAGACCTATGTCGGCATCGTATAAAGATAAGAGATGGAATGACAATGCATTTTTAATCGCTGAGTAAAGCTGCTAAAGAATGACCTATAATCTTTATCGAAAAGAAAGAAATCCATTGATATAAAACAAACATACGCTAATCTGGTTCAATCTTCACTTATCGACCGCAGTTTATCTGATACAAAGATATGCTCACTGAGAGGAAATGTTGTTTACTTACTCATAAAGAAATAACTGCCGTAAAAATTAAGTTTTAATACAAATATCTATCAGTTGTTTTCTCGGAAGATCATGATTTATAATAATCTGTATTTACGTAATAGTTCAGTTTTATAGAACATTAAGACCTATCTTAAACTGCTAAATAAAATATATTTGTGTACTTATTGTTCGCTTTGGGGCATCAATAGGATTATAAGAGTGTACAATTGTGCATTTTAATAAATTCCAGTGAACTAGCCGAGCATATTGGGTGGTAAAACTGCGTTTACGACGACACATACAGTTGCAAATTTGGTCCTCAATGTCTAAGACGTAGTCATTATTAAATTCCATTACACATTTGGCACCCAACGTCTACGGCGTCGTTATAATAACTTCCGCTACAAATGTGGTGCCCAATGTGTCGGCGTGGTCGTTATTTTAATTTACACTACAAATTAAAAAAAAAATTAAATTAAAAAAATAAAGACGCAAAAAGAGAGAATTTCAAAGTAACAGACTTTTACAAAATTGCCAGTAAACCAAACATTATTATTATTATTATTATTATTATTATTATTATTATTATTATTATTATTATTATTATTATTATTATTTTCTTTCCCAAAAATTTAGGTTCTATATTTATATTTCCCTAATAAACAATGTTGATACTATTTTAATTTTGTACTTATATATATTTTTAATAGGCTGGATGGAAAGTTTTTCCCTCCCTATAAACGGTCTGTTCATTTGTCTCTGAAATGTTAGGCAAGGGATGATTTGTTTGCATTTGCTGAGGGTATTATTTTAAAGGGTACTATCAGACGAGTTTAATTATATGGATATGTATGATTTAGCGAGGACAATACTTGCGGTACTTGAGCCATGCTCACCCAATTGGGGTACCGGCGTAAGAAAGATTTTTTTAAGTGAAAGGGGTTATTTTAAAATTCATTGATTTAGGTTGGAGCGAATATTTTGGAGCTCGCCGATTGCAGATATAGTCCACATTATTCTGTAATTGCCAAAAGCTTCTTTTCCCAAGGGGAAGGTATGAGGTAACACCGGGGGGGGGGGTAGGTGGGGCGAATCGACGGGCGGTGACTGCACGAACGCTGAGCTGTACTGTGAGCAGCTGCACAGCTATTCGACTTTATTAAATATAAAGCACTCTATATTCCAACAAGACAATACTCCTGCCCATCGATCAAGACTGACCCATTAAAAAATGCAGGAATTAGAAAAACAGAATAGATTCAATGTACATTCCAGATGTTGTGCCTTTTATGTATAGTTTTTTCGAGTCAACATTTCTTAAAGAAGGTGGTTCAATAATCTTGAAGATGTCAAAAATACATGTTTAGAATTGTTTTCCCTCTAAATACAAAGTTTGGTGTCGCCAAAGAATTCGATGCTGGAGAAGAAACGAATAAAATTCATCGAACATTGTAACCTATACGTGAAATAATAATAGTAATAATAATACTTTTGTTTGTTTATTGTTATTGTGTTAATGAATCGGTTATAAGGAAACACTTTCTAGCCTACCTAGCATATGTGAATCTCTGCATTAAGGTTTATTTGCAAAGTGCTGTTATTGATCAAGTTACCTCAACCTTCTAAGTGTCTAAATCTGCTTTTGTTTGCACAGTTTCATTATTCAATTTTTTGCACTACTTTCAGATGCGGAGGGCAGCTGAGTTCAAACAAAAACATGCTGTTCATGTTAATAATCTGATGCCAAAAGACGAAGAGTCGTCTTTCGTGGATAATGGCGTCGTAAATGTCTTGGTGGACAAAGACCAGAAGAACAGAAGGATTCTCATTGTGAATGCCGGAGGTAAAGTTAAAATTTAAAAATAGGTAATTCTAGATTTTGAACATTTTTAATCGTCTCAGGTAATCTGCATAGACGTCGTCTCTACACCCCCGCTGGTCGAATAATTAAACCCTTAAATAATACCAGTAACACAGGCGTTAGAAACAGCCTGATTGAGTTTGAATTTTGTTAAATAGATATAGCAAGAATGAAAATTAAGAAATGGGTTATTACTTCTAAGCTATTTTTATTCTTATTATTAGTTAATTTGGTATGTCATATTTACGGAATTTTGGAAGAAGTAAAAAAGTGTGTATTTTAACATATATTGAGATTCAAATTAAAAACTACACAACCATTTACTGTAATTATTTGATAAATTCATTTAAGTGAGCCTTATAATTGATCTATACCTCTATTTTGCTAACCGTATGACTAACGAATTCCCTGTATCGGAGCAGAGCTAACCCTTTACTAATATAAAAATAGGTTTAACAACCTTAAATTAGTTGCTGCAGTTGGGTAAATAGATCTAGGATTTCCCTTAAAAAACTACACAACACTACTTAAAAAATTGAAACTATGTACTTCAAAGTAATTATATATTATTTTAGATTTAACTTTAAACTAATAATTAAATATATAAGTTAATAATACAAAAGTATGTTTCCATATTTTTAAAGTCCCAGTTTTGTGTTTTACACATTTTTTTAACCCGACTAAAAGAATAATTACTTTTTAGCAAATTCCAAAGGAATTGCGGTTATACCTATAAACATATTTTTGAATTTTGTTTTCAAATCTATATCGATCCTATTTACTAGGCACCAAAAATGACGATGAAAAAAATGTTATATGCTTGTGTTTGTGTGTGGTTAACGTTCTAGAGGCCGTAATTTTTGTTTTTCTTCAACGAAATATAAAGATCAAACAAACGGTTCATCGAGTTCTTTAACTAGCATTAAAAAAAAAAGGACTTTTTGGTGCAGGGGCTTACTTAAAGCAAAAATTTAAAAACCGCTCTAGCGGCAGCATTTGTTTTTTCTCAGCGAAACTCGGTATATGTCATTAAATAAAATAAGAAAAATATTTTCCGAAAATTAGCGAAATCAAAAGATTAATAGTGAAGGTTTAACTGAAACCCAAAATTTACATTTCTAGGAGTACAATATTTCTTAACCAAACTGGGTATATACCACTTAAGTAAAATAAGAAATAGTTTATGAAAATCAGGGAAATCGGACCACTATGAGGGAACTTATACCTGAAAACCGAAACTTAAAGAGTGGGAGGGGGGGGTGGGTTTAAAACGAAAATTTAAAAATCCCTCTTGCGGCCCAGATATTTGCTTTTTCTCAACGAAACTCGGCATATGTCACTGAAATAAAATAAGAAAAATAGTTCTGAAAATCGGTGAAATCCTATTAGGAGTGAGGATTTATCTGAAAACCGAACTTTAAAAAGGGCTCTAGCGCTGTGTAAGATCTAACCTTAACAAGTTCAACTTGCTGAGGAATTTGCTTAGTTTACGCAGCTCATGCGTGACGGACTTATTAAAGTAATTGAAATAATGAACAAACACATGCGTCGTCATTGAGTTTCACATGAAGAGGTGACTAAATAGGTAGAAGCTGAAAGTGATCTAAGGCTTTGCTTAAATTCTGTCACCTGACCGCATCTTCTTGCCCATAATCAAAGGTTCCTCCTTATAACAGACTATGTATACTACCTCTGTCATTAAATGTCTAATTTCAAAGAACTGAGAACAACACGTCTATCCACAGTGGCAACATTGAATATTCCAGGTGTAAATTTACAAAAATCCCTCAAAATCCTCCATTAGAGAAACCTTTTTGGAGAACCCCTTGCAAAATTTCGAGCATTCTCAGGAGGTTCGCGAACCACATTTTGGGAACCATTGATCTGTACTAAAGTTTTAACGTTGACTTTCGTTTTAAGTGCTAGTCATATGAACTCTGAATTATTTCTGAAATTCCTCCATATCACAAATGAATAAATACTGTTATAATGCTCTTAAGCAAAAAATTGATATAAAATATCTTTAAATTGTATAACACATGGCAGCAGAGATGATATATTATCAATAAATACTGGCAGCATTCCTCTTTTTTCATTTGATCGCTGAATTTGTGTAATTTTGATCACGTGAATGCATAGTAGCTCGAGATTAGATAAGACGTTAGATTAGCATAACAAGAAGGATTTATAGGTTTTAAGTTTTAATTATATAACACATTATCATTGAGGTCAGTCCGAGAAAGTAGAAAAAGAGACGAACACGCCTGGTCTAGATTGTGGGATAAACATCTTAGCAACAAGTAGCGTGGACTGCAGTGGGGTCAGCATTAACGCAGACCTTGGTCTTAAAGATAGCGTAAGCGATATTTGAACCTGCGACCTTCAGATGGATTTAAAGTGCATGACCAGTGGGATGACCCAACAGCTAGAGCTAAGAGCTAAAGACTCAGCAAGGAAAAACAATGCAATTGTCTTTTTAACTTTTCCTTATAATGTTCATAAATAAGTTAATTACTGTAGCGTGTGTCGGTGATTTCAAGTTTTTACCCCCCTCCCCCTCTTTTACTTAATTAATATAAGAAGGTTACGAATGTTTCTTTTTCTTCTCATTGTCCCTATAGCTCTTGGTGAACCATGGTCTGCTGCAGCGACCTCTGCAACTCCCCAATTGTCCTCTCGAGGCTGGGTGCACCCCATTTCCCACTTCTCTAACTTATAAAACTTCCTAACGATAAGCAGATACCGGAAGCTGAACCTGGCCAGCAGTCAGCCAGGCTAACTAAGGTGGTCATTACGGATGTTTAGCAAAGTTGAAAGCTGTAAGAGGCAGTTACTACATATTTGTTTCGGGATTACTGTGTATATCAGGTAAAAGGAATCCTAAGAACGATGGTTCAGATTTTTAAAGAATCAGAAAGGATTATTTGAAATAAAGATAGAGGTGGAATGTAGGGTATAATAATAATAATAATAATAATAATAATAAAATTATTTTAACTACTACTACTACTATTACTATTACTATTACTATTACTGCTGCTACTGTTACTACTACTACTGTTACTACTACTACTATTACTACTACTGTTACTACTACTACTACTACTACTACTACTATTACTATTACTATTACTGCTACTACTACTACTACTGTTACTACTACTACTGTTACTACTACTACTACTACTACTGCTACTACTACTACTACTACTGCTACTATTACTACTACTACTGCTACTACTACTACTACTACTACTACTGCTACTACTACTACTGCTACTACTACTACTGTTACTACTGTTACTACTACTACTATTACTGCTACTACTACTACTGTTACTACTACTGTTACTACTACTACTGTTACTACTACTACTGTTACTACTGTTACTACTACTACTACTACTACTACTACTATTACTACTACTACTACTGTTACTACTACTACTACTACTACTACTGTTACTACTACTACTACTACTACTACTACTGTTACTACTACTACTACTACTACTACTGTTACTACTACTACTGTTACTACTACTACTACTACTACTACTGTTACTACTACTACTACTACTGTTACTACTACTACTACTACTGTTACTACTACTACTACTGTTACTACTGTTACTACTACTGTTACTACTACTACTACTACTGTTACTACTACTACTACTACTGTTACTACTACTACTACTACTACTACTACTGTTACTACTACTACTACTGTTACTACTACTACTACTACTGTTACTACTATTACTACTACTGTTACTACTACTACTGTTACTACTACTACTACTACTGTTACTACTACTACTACTACTACTACTGTTACTACTACTACTACTACTGTTACTACTACTACTGTTACTACTACTACTGTTACTACTACTACTGTTACTACTACTACTGTTACTACTACTACTACTGTTACTACTACTACTACTACTACTACTACTGTTACTACTACTACTACTGTTACTACTACTACTACTGTTACTACTACTACTACTGTTACTACTACTACTACTACTACTACTACTGTTACTACTACTACTACTGTTACTACTGTTACTACTACTACTACTACTACTGTTACTACTACTACTACTACTACTACTACTGTTACTACTACTACTACTACTACTGTTACTACTACTACTACTACTACTGTTACTACTACTACTACTACTACTACTGTTACTACTACTACTACTACTGTTACTACTGTTACTACTACTACTGTTACTACTACTACTACTACTACTACTGTTACTACTACTACTACTACTGTTACTACTACTACTACTACTACTACTGTTACTACTACTACTACTACTGTTACTACTACTACTACTACTGTTACTACTACTACTGTTACTACTACTACTACTACTGTTACTACTACTACTACTGTTACTACTACTACTACTGTTACTACTGTTACTACTACTGTTACTACAACTACTGTTACTACTACTACTACTGTTACTACTACTACTGTTACTACTACTACTACTACTGTTACTACTACTACTACTACTACTACTGTTACTACCACTACTGTTACTACTACTACTGTTACTACTACTACTACTACTGTTACTACTACTACTACTACTGTTACTACTACTACTACTACTGTTACTACTACTGTTACTACTGTTACTACTACTGTTACTACTGTTACTACTACTGTTACTACTACTACTACTACTACTACTACTGTTACTACTACTACTACTACTACTACTGTTACTACTACTATTACTACTACTGTTACTACTACTACTGTTACTACTGTTACTACTGTTACTACTACTACTACTACTACTGTTACTACTGTTACTACTGTTACTACTACTACTACTACTACTACTACTACTGTTACTACTACTACTACTACTACTACTGTTACTACTACTACTACTACTACTACTACTGTTACTACTACTACTACTACTACTGTTACTACTACTACTACTGTTACTACTACTACTACTACTACTACTACTGTTACTACTACTACTACTACTACTACTACTACTACTACTACTACTGTTACTACTACTACTACTACTGCTACTACTGTTACTACTACTACTATTACTACTACTGTTACTACTACTACTACTACTGCTACTACTACTACTACTGTTACTACTACTACTACTACTACTACTGCTACTACTACTACTACTGTTACTACTACTACTACTACTACTACTGCTACTACTACTACTGTTACTACTACTACTGTTACTACTACTACTACTGTTACTACTACTACTACTATTACTACTACTATTACTATTACTACTACTACTACTACTACTGTTACTACTACTACTACTACTACTACTACTACCACCACCACCGAGAGGGGTGAATCAAATGATAACATTTTTGAGATTCGTTATTCGGCAATCCCCTTTGGAGCCACCGAGACTTTTTTGTGTATTTTCCTCTGATCACTTACGCAAATGCTGTATGGATATTTACATTGCACGAATTTTCCTCTCTCCTATGTCATATCATTTCATTCCGTTAGCTCTGTTACAGGGTCGAAAGTGCCAGGCGAGGTGGGCTGGCGCGGCGTGATGGTGACTTGCACTTTGAAAAGGTTTCCGCTTCGGCTTCTTGTTTAGAAATGGACCATCCGAGGGGCTCAAACAACTCGGGGGGGGGGGCGCCACCGGCAATGGGGTGTTCTAGCTGGAAACGTGTTCAAGTCCGTGCAGTGTTCTCACTCTTATACTCATCTGTTGTTCCTCCCGGCACAAAGAGTCAGCCGTGAGCAAAGATAAATTACAGAACATATCCTCCAATTTACTATTTCATATAAAATTATCATTTATTATAAGAATGATAAGAGTCATTCAACTGAACATATTGGGCTGATTTAAGTAAACGTAATTAATTATTAACTATTCTTATAAAGGTCAGTTTATCCAATTATCTCATGACTGACGGGGAACTGCTGGTCATCGCTCATGGCTAGTCAGGGAACACTGAGTCAAGGAAGGGGGGCGCAGATGCAGATTAGGTGGCAGTCTAATCTATTCTAATGCACTTAAAACGTTATGTATTCAGTCAGCATGATGACATCTGTTTAAATGCTCTTTAACAAATTAAACTGGTCTTTTGGCGGATATTATCCTTTAGTTCGTATAAAGGCTGTGAATGAGGGACAGAGGAAGAAAGTGAGTTAGTATTAATGCCAACATAATTGTTGAGTAAACATTTGAGTTCCGCACTGGCGCGGCGAGGGCAACACTTAAAATTCGCGCACCGGGAACCGACGGACTAGATGATGAAGGTGAGGATGAGGATGAGGGTGACAATAGAGCAATGGCAGAACAAATGACAAGGGAAATACTGCCCAGATGCCCGAATCCCACTTGCGGCCGTTGGATCGTTTTAGTGAGATGTGAACAGTTTATGCACTCGATCATGTCACCAAATGTGTATGTGTGGATTTACGAATTGCATTAAGACTTGGAACTAAATCAGTTGGGTCTTTCTATTAAAACAATCTCCTGATAGTACAAGCAAACACCATACGGACATATGAATCATAATCAAACAAACACTCGTTGTGGAATGGAATAATTATTTCTTATTATTTGTATTCTTATCAACTTCAGTCCAGGATTAGACATGTATTGTTTGTTTCACTGTTTAAACGACGAGACTTAAGGTCAACGCAGCAATTCGATAAACCGCCCCACCTACTTCGTGTAGCACGGCTGGCCTTGAGTGAAGGCTTATCGGGCGATGAAGTTCCCCACTGAGATGAAATTAGACGCCTCAATATATTAACTTTTGTTTAGACAGCAGATTCATCGATAAGTCTACCGTTGGTTACTTCCCTAAATAATATTCCATCTCTTGATAGTTCCCTCAGCGTGATAAGTCTACCGTTGGTTACTTCCCTAAATAATATTCCATCTCTTGATAGTTCCCTCAGCGTGACATTTCCCAAGTGTTAGCCTCCATTTTATTTAAAGTAACAAGCCTTAGGCATTATGCATATTACACTTTACTAACTCACTGTACTTTAATATGTATTTGAAAATTATGCGTAATTAAGTACTAAAGTCTGTCAGTGGAACTATACGGTGAACACTACAAAAACACAACTGGTAGAAACTAAATACTGAATATTATATATATATATATATATATATATATATATATAAACTACATATACATATACAATATATACTCCCCTTGCTTTATAAGAATGCATTTATCTCCTCCTCTTACCCCTGGTTAATGAGTGCTATACGTACATTTTTGCTGCATATATATACTTGAGAGTAGGTCCATAAGTTTCCGGCCTCGCCGATGAGGATTATCGCCTTCACAAATCCTTACCTGGTGTCATACCTTATCTGTTAAGTAAATAATTGCTGCTGTAACTTTTGCTCAGCTATTGTTTAGGTATTGCTGCACAAAGAAGGCTGTCTGTGGAAGATTGTGACATGTTCAAAATGGAGTTTCGAGCAGTTATTAAGTTCTTCACAAAGAAGGACTTACTCCAAATGAAATAAAACAGCGATTGTGCGGTGTATATGGGGAAGCATCCCCCTCATATTCTACCGTGAAAGAATGGACCAAACTTTTTCGAATGGGTCGAGAAAGCATTGAAGAAGAAGAGCGTGCAGGTCGGCCCTTGCGAGGCGCTCACTCCTGAAAACATCGCTCGCTCTTGTGGAAGGAGAAATTATGGAAGACCGGAGGCTAAAAAGTTACAGAAACAGCAGCATGGATGGGCCTTTCTAAAACAACAGTCCTTCGAATTATTCACCACCATTTAAATATAAATAAGTTAGTGCAAGATGGGTGTCTAGACTTCTTTCCTCAGTCCAAAAGCAGCAACGAGTCATCTGTTGTCCGGCATTTTTGGAGCTCTGCCGTGGCATCAAGAGAGAAGTTCTGCAGGAGATGAAACTATGGTCCTCTACTATTATCTCTTGTCCAAAAGAGAATCAATCAATGGAGTGGCGTAAACTTGGCAAAGCACCGCCTCTAAAGGCCAAGGTCAATAAGTCAACCAAGAAGATCATGGTCACAATCTTTTGGGAATGTGAAGGAATACTCTTCATTGTCTTCAAGGAGAGGAACACCACAGTAAATGGGGAGTACTATGCTGGTCTACTGCACAGACTACGTGCTTCCATCAAAGAGAAAAGACGAGGAAAGCTGAGCGGTGGTGTGCACCTTCTTCACGACAACGCGCCTATGCACACAGCTCTTGTTGCAATGGAAGCTGAGAAGAAATGTGGCTTGAAGGAGATCGGCCATCCTCTATACAACCCAGATCCAGCTCCCAGTGACTATTTCCTCTTTTCAGAACTCAAGAAGGACCTTCGAGGAAGGAAATTTAAGCGTGACAAAGAAGCGATGGGTGTTATTTATGCCCATTTTGCAGGCAAGACTTCTGACTATTATAATAAATTTATCATGACAGTCAGTATTCTTCTTGATATTTTTCTAAATGGAAATAAAGGATAATTTTCTGAATGTTTGAGTTTGTGTCTAAAGCTCATATTTTTTGAACACGTGAAAACTATTTACTTCACAAACCGCTTTTTGATGTCCAAACATTCCATGCGCTGAAAAAAGAAAGCATGTCCAACACAACAAAGAATACAATTTCTTATAAATAATTTCGTAACATGCTTTATTAGAGTACCACACTTTATTTTCTGGCTCATTTATCATGAAGTTTAAATTATGAGTTGGTTTGCCTCTGTAGCAATTCTTTCTACTCAGTAAAACTTCGGCTGGAAAAAAAAATGACTTAGTAAATATTTTATTATATAACCAAATCTCATGATTCTGTTTATTACTTATAATATAGCACGCACTCTTACAACATTACTATCTTTACGGTCTACACTCTACACCTCCATTGTCAGCCAATTTCGAAGTGCTTACAACGCTAGCTTGCTATGCGGAGAAATACATCACACCACATTATCGAAGCGCTATTATGCGCATGCGCACCCCACTCTCATCGCTCCACTCCGCGTCAGCATTGTCGAGACAGTTGACAAGAGGTTTACAACACAAGGTTGCAATATTGAGGCATTTAACGTGTCTCCCATATTAAGAAACTCTAGTTTTTCGCATTTTAACTTTATTTGAATTAATTAAAAATTATTAAATTGTTAGCCCGATTAACAGAGCTACCACGCCCCCTGCCTCTTGAAAGTCTTTTGCAGCAATCCCAATATATGATATCTCCGGACTCTACAAAGAATGATCCGGTAGAAAAGATTGCACGATATTCTTCGTTGAACACACCATGCAGCAAAGCTATCGCAAGAGCCCGTGATAGTTTTCTGTAATTACTATGGCTACTAATGAACAACAACTTTCTTCTTGGTCCTCTTTCAGGTCTTCTCTTTTTAACTTAAGATCCTCTTTTCAGGTGTATGGGACCCATCCAGAGTGTCAGCGGACCAGATATTCAGAATGTTCTACTTGATCCACCAAGGCGCCATGTCCGAACCCGTATCTCAAGTGTGCGGCGTTGTGGTCATCATGGATTTCGATGGACTGTCCATGAAGCAAGTGAGGGGTCTTTCCCCTTCGTTTTCTTTAAGATTACTTTCCTTCATTCAGGTACGTACTATGTTGGTTTGTGAATTTACTCGAAAATCAAATCCACAAAGAGTGAAACAAAAGTCAAGGCTTTCAATAATGGAAGACATTTTAGCTCCAGCTGAGATGTCTTTATCTGCAGAAAACTGAAAACGTATTTTTTTAAAGCTTTATTTGGTAATTAGAGGGAAGCAAGGAGGGACATTCTCAGAAAATTGGTAGCCAATAAAGAGTAGTTCTTTCTTATCCGATCAAAAAATCCATTATCAGGATTTTGACTGTTTTATAAGTAACTAGTAAAAGAAAAATGCGTATTTCACACAAGTTACAAAATGCTTCTGGAAAAATAAGCGAGAATGTTTAAGTGAACGCTTTGGAAATGTTTGTCCTTTCATATGCTCTCGTTTTATCATACTACCGTTCATAAGATATGCGTTTATTTACATTTGCTCTGATGATCTGAACTGCGGCTGCCATCTGGTAAAAACGATCCGGTAAAAACATGCTTTTGCTAGGTTGTTTCTCCTTATATATGAAATCCAAACGACGCCACGTGGTTTCAAAGCGTTACATGGGGTTTACAGCATAGCGCCCACAGCTTCTCTGAGCCTTTGAAATATTTAAATATTACTGGTGAGTTCTTGGGTTCCCAAACGCGCATATTTTGAATTCATCGCCTCTTTAACGCCTTATTGGAGAGTTCTTCATCATATAATGTAACGATTTCACCACCGGCACCTGTTCCCCCTTCAACGAATTTTGAATCATCTTCAGCAACTAGGATACAAAGGATTTATTATTCGGCCACCTGCATGCACTTAACTTTGTTATAGCAGAGAGACCCATTGCTCTAGCCATTACCAGCAGAAGAAATACAAAAGATAACAAAGGCAACATTTTCCTATTGTCATAAGAGTCAAAGGTCCAGGTAGCCATGAGTACATTTTAACAATACAGGAAATGTCCCAGTTTGCTAGTATAAGCCATATTTTATAATTATTACTATTTACATAGCTAAAAGCATTTATTCTTGGGCATGCGTGGATTACCGTTAGCATAAAAAGATCACAAATTTATCTCCCCGAGTCTTCTGGAAAATCTTTCAAACCGTGAACTAGAATAAAGAAAACATGCCGAGAAAGCAGATAGTGATAACAAAACAAGACTGTGTAGACTCTCTTGAAAAGCGGAAGAGAACAGGAATAAGTGTGCAAGGTTCCAATGGGAGCACTTTGGAGGGCACTAAGGCGCCTCTGCGCTGGGTAAATGGCTGCGCAAGAGCTGGCAAAGCTTTGTCCCTGGAAAATCTGCAACGCGCTAAGAAACAACAAAACTTTGTTTATACAAATCCTTATAAAAATCACATACATTAAAGAGAAACATGCATAGCACATTTTAAAAATGGTTTCTGATTATAGGAAAAAATCTCTTTATCAATATTGTATTAAATGTTTTGAAAATCGAAAAAAAAAAAATGTTTTAATTTTCTAAATTGCTGTAGTTGTACTCCATTTTCCAGTGATTTACTGTGCAATTCAACACACACTTTTAAAATTTAGTGACAAATTTTTGTATAAAGCTTTCTGTGCTATTATTATAATCTTTTCCATTTAGTAGAAATAAAATGGACACACACATGCTAGGGGGATACAATTTTATGCTTTTAGTTATTTAATTAAATAAATTTAAAAAGAACTGTATATATTCCTCAAATTACATGCCTTATCCATTTGTTCTTATTGGCTCTGGGATTTACAACAGAGGTAGCACCTGCAAAACATTTCAACAGTTACGTAATGTGTACGTTTTGTTGCAGTTTTCACAAAATCATTCAGAATTCTTTTCTTTCTTGCCTCACTGTTTAATCTGTAGTTGACATGGAACAATTTTCAATAAATTTATTTAAAAAGTCCAAAATATTGTTTTTTATTACCGCTTTTCAGCAGTTTACTTTGTTTGTATTTAACAGCCGAGAATAGAGTTGTCATCCATCCATATTTTGCCTGGACTGCCCAGATTTTATTACTGATGTTCAGCATTCGGGCATGATGCTAAAAATGCCCAGATATTTCTTTTTTTAATTTTATATTAAGTATCATTTGAAGGTATGGGGGTGAAAATGACGGACGTTTTATTTTTTTAATTTTTTGATCTTAATTGCATTTGATAAAGTAACTCTTGAAATTTCCTCGAGTATGACACTAACAGTTAACCATATCTTGGAAGATGGAAGAACGATTAAATCCTGCTATTTGATGGAACGACTATAATTGTGCATTCTTATGAAAATAAGATTTAATGTTTACGAGCCAATTTTCTGCATTATGAAATACCCTTTCAAAAGAGTGAAGCAATAGCAGTATCAGAAACATTGAAAGCAATTTTATGTTTAAAATAAGAATCTACCTTCAACTTCTCAACAAAATATATAACCACAAATGCCCAGACATTTCCAATTCAAAAGGTGGAAACCCTAACCTAGAGATCGGTACAACCACCGATACCGCTCAGTACCGACACTTACAAAACAGAAGAACTGTGTGTTACGCCTCTTCCATAAAAACAATACTCTGATACAATTTAAATCAAAATATCGCATATGTAATAAAACTCCACAGTAAGAAGAAAGAAAGACAAGAAAAAGTCATGAATTAGTATGGGGAACTATATTCCGAAATGATTTGAGAGTAAAGAGGCCTGTCAACCAAGCAAGATAACTTCCACACGTCATTTTATTGACATCCATTTTTAAGTTACGATGAATAGAATATTAATATGATGCACTAATAAAAACCACTCTATAAAATGCCTATGGCAGCAATATTTCGAAACATAGTATGTCCTTTTTAACAATCTTTTTTGTTTAACAAGCCTATATTGAAATTTAAAAATATTATGACTCTGAATCGAACATTCTGAAAACCTTACTATGATAAAAGGAGTGCTCAATATTTTATCTACCTGAGCATGAAAGAAAATACTTGCAAAAATATTTAATTTTTTTTTTTAAATTCAAAGTCTTTAAGTCCTTAGAGAATAATTCTGATTGGGCTGAAAACTAGAAATTTACAGTCATCTAACATCTTCATAGCATAAAAACTACTGCTTACGAACAAATTTCTTATAAAACTCGAAAGAGAAAATGATCTCGGAGGCTAAGTCTGGGCTGTAGGGTGCATGGTTCAGCTATTGAAACCCACATTCTTTGATGGCAGCTTGCGTGTTGCCCGGCGTTCACTGGCTCATTATCGTGGAGGAGCGGCACAAGAACCAATCTTGCTTTAACCTTGGGCATGCCCAAATTTTCGTAAAATATTATTAAACATTTTCCATCTGTATAAATTAAATTCTCAGCTTTCTTGCACACTTCTGAGGTCATGGTGTATGAGGGTCACCTTCAATGGAACTTAGACAGTTTGCTGCAAAAATTGACGTTACAGTACGTTGCAAACTGATCTTAAACTACAGTCAGAGTTCAATGGGTCTTCTCCTCTTGCGAGAAATTTAATCACTGATCAGCAGTTTCGCACTAGTTGGCTCTTGCATTGTACCTGATATTGTGTATGTGTAGTCTTGACATGCACAGACTTGTTTCAATATGCTCTCAGGTCTCTTTCATTTTCAAGTAGTTTGAAAAGAAGTCGTTAACTATTCAATAAATTATCTTAATGTTATTTTAAACTCATTTAAAACTGTTTTCTATTTATAACATTTTCAATTAAATGCCATACATTTAATTTTCAAATTACTTAATCACACTTTTGCACACAAGGTGAACACTTAAGTAATTTTAGTGAAGAATTATGTACATGGAGTATTTTACTAGGGAAGCGAATTTGGGTGGCAGCACTGACGCTCTCCGAAGGCACACACCAAAGTTCAAACCTAAGCAACGGGGGCAGATTACATGCTTAAAACCGATTACGAAGAAAGGAAAGAATGTTAGAAATGTACGAAATTTACCAAATTTCTCCTATGCGGTGCACATTACCCGAGTGCGGAGGAACTTGTCGATGGCCTGTTCTAATCTTTAATATTTATAAAAGAACACGAACAATATTAATTTTTACTATAATTTCTGTATAGCCATGTGTTAAAGTATATGTAACTATTCTTGAACGTGAAAAGTCAATTTTAGACTTCAAGTATTAATTTCAAAACTGTATGAACATATTTGAATTTTTATTAAGATTCTCCCAGTAAGATAATAATAATAATAATAATAATAATAATAATAATAATAATAATAATCCGAAATACTCCATCCCGGTACCTGTTTCTTACATCGAGACGTGTATTGTGAACTCTTACACTTTATTTCTAAATTACGTTCATACATGATTATTTTTCAGATGATACTTATACCTAGGTTACAATTAAAATTTTGCTAAAATAATACAAATTTGATAAATGACAAAATTAAATTCCTTTCAACAACTTCCTAATTGCTGGAAACCAGCTACTACCTCCACTTAATCTTTAACTCTAAATTATTAAAATACTATCCGATAGAAACTGCGCTGGTGACCAGTACATTTCTTATATATTTTTACTTTACTACTTATATGTATCTATTCGTGTCTATTTTTGCATAAAACTATATATTATATATCTATTGATCTTGCATATATTTCTTTATTTTTCACCTTTTTATATATCATTTTTATAAATATATTCATATCGATTTTACATTTATATCTTATATTAATCTATTTTACAACACTAATTACATTCTTTCTTTGCAAATTTAATTGACATTTATTAATCCAACATTTACCTTAGCAGTTCTTATTTTAACATTGTTAACATTAGCAATAATAACTAATAATATTTGTTATAATTGTAATTATTATTATAATAATTTTCTTTATATTTTATTTTACTTCCTCTCCATTTTCCTATTTTTCTTCTTCTTCATCCTGTTCACTTTTTCGCCATATCCCTTTCTCACAATCATGTTACCCTTCTCTCATTGTATATACACAATACTGTTTTATGTTGAACATATGTTTCTAATGACTTTAATGTTACAGGATGCCATGCCACTACGACTGAAGGAAGTGCATATCGTCAATCAGCCATTCCTTTTTAACATGGTCTGGACGATGTTCAAGCCATTCATTCGCGAGAAGTTGAAGAAGAGAGTAAGTAGCAATATTGGCATTTGCAAAAGTACTTTGCCTGAAGTACTGATCTTCCTTCATTTACTTATTGATTATGTATAAGAAATATTTCAATTGTTTTATGATCATGATTTAAATATGAGCAAATATTAATTTACTTCTAAATATCTTCATTTTCCATAAAACTATTCCAAGAACTTTCGGATTATTCGAACGTTTGCACATAATCTAAAACTATTCTTCTACTGATTTCAAAATTGTGAATGTACATTATCAACTTCATTATTATTTGAGATATTTAGTTTTCTGGAAAATCTGCGGTATTCTTAATGAAGAAATTTAAATATTTACTTTCAATAACCCAGACCCAATTGTGAAACTACATATGAATTATAGAACAATGAAAAGGGAACTTTATGAATATTCTTGATGGTGAGCAAATTGATGTTTATTATTTCTGATTTTATAATTAGGTTATTTAATTTTACAATAGTAGACGGCTCTTATGTGTTGAAATTCAATGCATTTTTATACTGGATTGGTTCACGTTACACAATACATGCATGAAAACGTTTCAGTTATAGTTATAATGCTTGGAAATCGCATTTGGGAGGCACCAAGTTCAAACCATTTGAGTTGGACCATCCTGAACTTGGGATTTTTTATCGTTTCCCATTTTCAGGTTCTACCCCGGTTTCTGATACGGAAACGACCTTTCCCGTTTATGTCCTTGTCCCTCGTCTCCTCCCGATGTCTCCCTTATCTGCTTCCTCCGGGCATAAGCACAAACTGTCACAGCTGAAGTAATGTCTTCCTTCGTCCTTATCAATCCAATAGTCTAATTCTGGAGCTCTATGTCGGTAGCATAAGTTTTCCCTACTTTTTATTTATCGCCATTAACAGTTTTTCATGCTATGAAACTCAAGAATCTCTTATCGTTAAAAAATACAAATAAGTCTGCAATATTTTGAGTAACTAAAGACATTATAGTGAACTGAACACCATTTCATTTTTAAGTGATGAAAAGCAGCATATACCCAAATACCTGATAAAATATCAGCTGTAATGAAACAACGGCGAAAAGGGATGGGCCCCTTTTCACTCATATGAACTGTGATACAATATGATATTCTGCTTTAAGTTAAGCTACAATTGAAACAGTTAAAATTAATTATACTGAACTAGGATATTGTGGAAGAACTCAAACATTGAAACGATACAGATTTTTATTTCTGGCAAATCAAAGAGATACCATATTAGAGAAAGAGCCTTAACAAAAGGGGACATATAATCATCGCGTCTAAAGTTTGTACGCTTATGCTGAAAACATAAAATTATACTGGATTTAAAACTGACAAATGTGCAATTTGAGATGTTGAAAATGATGCCCCTCAGCGGCAGTTCATTGCAGGCATCTGCGTAGGAAATTCATGTATTTGATTTAACTTTTCCTCCCTAAGAACATAGCAGTTTAGAACATGTTTCTTGTCATTGAGAAATCCTGTTTCTCGTAAACTTTTTAACAAGTTGGAGAACAGTTTCTCTCCCTGACCACGATTACTAGGACATTTTCTTGAGAATCGCCTCACCACTCCTCTGCAAAACAGTTTTCACATTGGTAAAATTGCTTATAGATGCATTCTACGAAGTTAACTAATGATATTGCATAGTTTTGAAAGTGAGAGCCTTGCGGTTTCTTCGTCTTTCGAGATTTCATAGGCAGCGTTTGTTCAACCCACTGTCTCTTATTGGTGAAAATACCGGTCCTAGGTGCTATTTTCAACCGTTGCTATTATTAGCCTCTGCTTTCCAAGTGTTAAGTAACGCCCAATTACCTCCAGATGCATTTCGCCAGAGAAAGCCAAGCGTTTTACTGAAAACAAGCGTCAGGTCATATTTAAGGAAATATTTCAGTGATATATTCCGTTTCTGAAATATATATTTAAATTCTTTCTCCCTTATTTCTTGTCTCCAGTTGATGATGTGTTTCTCTTCTCTGCGGTTAATCTATCTCATATGCCCTTATGTAGTGTTTCTTCCTTCAGATGTTGTAAATTCCTTACCATTTAAGTTATTACATTTTTATAATTGTCAATATATTATATTGTACTTTTTTGGCTAATTTCATTTTTGATTTTGTCTCTTCTTGAAATTCTATAATATCCGAGCTAAAATGATTTTCAGAAATAACAAAAATTTAAATATTTTTCAACAAGTACTTGAAAGGAGCATCTCTCCATAAATTATGTCTTTAATAATTATATTCTAAGCATTTGTGTATTTTTATTCCAGATTTCAATAGTTAAATCTTCTATTTCAAAATTCCCATTATCGTGCTTGTTATATGTACAGAGCGAACCAATGAACTTACTGTGTTTTAATCTACAGGCGACAGCGATGTTCGTTGCGTCTGCGATTATTGTAAGACCATGAATGAATGGTATTTAACGTCTGTTTTTACTACAGAGGCACCACAGGCAATGGACACTGGTGATACGTGAAATGAAACGATATATTGTAAAAGGATTTATTTTTAAGAAAGGAAACGTTCCAGGCCTAAGTTTAGGGTAACTCGCCGACATTTGTCATTTATGAGGACTGAGGAAAACCTGGAAAAAACCTCAGTCAAGGAGGACGGTCCTGGCGGAATTCGAACCCAGACCTCCCGCTCACAAGTCCGCGCCTTAACGACCTCGGCCACCCGTTGCTGTTTGTAAAACCATGTAATCGTTTCCTTATCTATTTTAAAATATTTTATATACCTACTTTATGAAAGGAGGTGCTGAAAATGTCCACCACCATTATCCATACATTTTCGGCAATCCTTTAAAATTATTCATCACACGTTGTAGTTCACGTTGCGTAATGTTGGCTATTCCATGGGGAATATTTTGTTTTAATTTTTCCAGGGTATGAAGAAAAATTATCTAATATATATATTTTTTAAATTTATCCCAGAGATAAAATTCACAAGGATTTAGGTCTAGGTACCGAGGGCCCACAACTCCTTACACAAGAGGATTGCATGACATATGGGGGGTTTAATATTAACAACAATGTATAATAATGTACCAATAATAGAATATTAATACGGTGTGGTAAAAACAGTGTTGAAGTCACGTATATGAAGTAAGTAGGATTTGGTTCCACAGTGTTATGTGTTTGTATACGAGGGAAAACTAGATCTGTATATCTGTATGTTCGAAGCAAGTAAAATCGTCGTCGAGAGAAGTGGAAATGTGAAGACGCACATCTCAAAGTCGCAGGCCCTCTTAGCGTCGTATCCTTCGGAAGTAACACTTTTACAAATGTACTAAAATTTAATTAGGGCATTAAAGATTGCTTTAACATCAGTCTATATCTCAATCCACCACATTATTTTGATTTCCTAGTGATTTTCATTGTAGGATGTTGTAGATTTTTAAGGATTAAGAATGTAACCCCATCCCTAGTGTCCAGCCATGTGCTAAGTTAGAGTTAGAGTAAAGAGAGAAGCGAGTGTTCAAGTAGGCTGTGATGTTATTACATGCGTAGATTTAGTAATTTCAATATTCATGACTTTATTAAGGCTTTTTTCGAGAGTAAATCATGCATAATGCATGTCTGAAGGCTATTTACCTTTATCAGTTTAATTGAAAAACACACGGTTCATAGTTCAGAAATTCTGCAAATTCCGCACTTTCGAAGAAAAAATAAGGCAATTATCATTATGCGCACGCTGGTAATCATTGCCAAGAACGATGAAAAACAGACACATAGAGTGAGATGTGAAGCCTGTACATAACCCACTCTAAAGTTACTGATGCTTTCATAGCACAATCTCCCATTTCGGAACATTAAAGACTTAATGTCGTTGAGGTTAATGATCAGTTTCTCTTAATTTAGCAACATTTTAATGAAATCAATAACCAATAATCGCATAAAGAACTTAAACGAAAAACTATCAACAAAAACACAAGCGAAAAGAAAATAACCATAGAAATTGTTCATACGTCGTCACCTAACCTAACCTAACCTAACCTAACCTTCTTCACCTTGCAAATTTATCTTAGCTTAAAAGTTACGATACTTTTCTCTTTATTCAGATGTTTTTCCACGGCAAGAAGATGGAGGGTCTCCACCAGTACATCGACCCTGAATATCTGCCAGAGGATTTTGGTGGTACGAAGCCAAAAATCGCATATTCTAGTGCGGATTGGTATCCAGTCCTGAGAAGTATAGATACTGCCATTGAAGGTAATTTCTTTTCAAGGACGTGTGAAAAATGTCTAGAATTATAATATAAACTTTTAAAGTTTTAGGGATTTGCTGATTAAAGCAGGCAATGTTAATTATTGCTATTTGCAAGTGACCGTTAAGAATGTATTAATTGCCTTAAACGACCATCGGATACGGAATGAACTAAGCCTTTTTTTCTGAAAGAAATTATTGGCCAACACAGAAGAATGCCTCAGCTATACCAAAATACAGAAAATTTCCTGCAGAGATAGGATGAAACATAATATTTAATATAAAATTACACATTAATACAGATATGTTTAAAATTAACAATTTTAAATAAATGTAAAGCAATTATATGACGAAGGTATACTTTAAACCTTTTCACCTAGAAGCATTGATTCCCTTTTTAAACTACGTGATACACCGAAATCTCTTATCAAATAAAGAGTCTATATTTTTGGATTTACTTGTTCGAAAATTTGTAGCTAAAACTGTAGCTGCTTATAGGTGTTTTATAATAATGAGAAAGTCACTGAGTTATGTTGTATTTTATTTTTACTGGCCCAGTTGTATTAAAAAGTACACATACTGGACAGTCAATTTACTATAATTGACAAACACTAAATAGAACAGTGAATACAATTGTGCTCGCACACTTGCTGAATACGCAATGACAAGCATGGGGACAGCTATACTTTTAGTAAAAATAACATACATTAATCTCTAATCTAAATCAATTACTAATTATAATTATAGAGGAGAAAAAAGAATCTTATTTTAAATATATGCAGACTAAATCTGATGGTGACAGACAATGTTATAAATTGTGCAATAGCGAAAAACAGTAGGAAATTGGAATGCATATAAGTAACATTAAGGCATTCTTGGGAAACTGTGGATTAAGAAAACAGTTTATTTTGCAAAGAAATTCTCGGCCTACCAATTGCTGCTGTAAAAGAAGTTGCCCAACTAGAAATGGGCAGAGCCACAAGAAAAGGTTTAATTATTGAGAGAGTTTTAAAATACTCGCATAGAATTCTAAACCTGAAGATAATCCAGTAAAGAAATGTCTACTACATCAAGAATCATTTTTAATTAAGGGGTGGTTGAGTAGTTTAAAAAAAATTAGACAGCAATGGATTAGCGTATATATGGAGGAATTAATGAATGTGTTTAACGCCCGTTTTTACTATTGAGGCACCACAGGCGGTGGACACTGATGATACACGAGATGAAATTATATATTGGAAAAACTTTTTTTAAGGAAGGAAACGTTCCAGGCGTAAGTTTAGGATACCTCCCCGACATTTGCCATTTATGAGGACTGAGGAAAACCTGGAAAAAGCCTGTCAGGAAGGACGGTCCCGGCGGGATTCGAACCCCAGACCTCCCGCTCACGAGTTAACGACCTCGGTCACCCGTGACGTATATATATGGAGGAAAAGAGATACAAATGTTAGAGGTTTTTGGAAAGACGCGAGAAGACGTTCTGAAGATATAGAGATAGAAAAACTATTTAGTAATTTAACTGGGAAGACATCATTGGAATTTTATGTTAAGATGAAATAGGCATGAGAAACGGAAATTTACACAGATAAAACAAACAAAGAGGAAAGAGAGGGTATAGCATGGGCGAGAGCAGGCATGTATAAGTTAAAAGGTAAAAGAGGAGGTTTTTACACAAGGGGACTGTCCATTATGTGGAGGGAAAGAACACACAATGTTTGATTGTAAGGAAACTGAAAACTGGGGAAATGAACTCATTAAGGTAAAATTTAAAAGGGATAATAGAACAACAAAGAGTGCAGGAGTGTGGTTCAGTATTTATTTAAAGTTAAACAGAAGTGGAAATGTACAGTGAAGAGAGAAGAAAATTCACACAAATAAAAGTATACAGTCGATAAAATAATGTTATAGACAGAGTAAGGCAGATATCATTTTGGTACCTGGGGTCGGGTCAGAGCTGGGTGCCAGTACGTCGTGCTGATGAACTGGGGACTGGGGACTGGGATCTGATGCAATAGAAGTGAATAATTTGTATTCTGTTTATTTGGAATTTAGATTAAAACATTAGTATATCATTAATTATTGTAAAAATTGTAATTGTGAGGGGTACATGGGCCAGATAGATAGAGACCCCTTGAAGTTTGTATTATTTAGCATTCAAATAAATAAATAAAATAATATAAAGGCCTATGTGCATTGTGTGCAATCTACGACATATAGGGCGCTAAAACATTTAAATAAAGACTATAGAGATATATTTATGTATAACATCAAAACAGATGAATGGCACGGATTCTTAAACATTTGTGGACAAACGATGTTTTGGATTTTGGAAAAGAGATAAAAAGCGTAAAAACTGAGGTCTAAATACCTGTAGTGGATACATATTTAGTACAGAATTATCAATTGGAATAAATAGTAAATTCTTTCAAAATAACAAAGGCCCTGGAAATGATGAGATAAGACATGGAACCGTTGAAGTATGCTCCAATCAACATGTTTCCGGAAATAAGTCGTTGTAATGCCAACTTTTAAGAATTGTAACAACTGCACAGCATACTGAATGCAGCCTATAAATTATATACTAAAATAAATAGTAAAACATCGAATTTATAAACGAAAAGAAACTAAAAGAAGAACAACGTGTGCTTCGTAAAGGCCGATTGTGTTAATGTAGTACAGCAAATCACCCAGAATTAAGTAAACTCAATATAACGAAATGTTGACCGCGAGAAAACTTTCGATAGAGTCCAGCGTAATAAATTAATGGAAAGTGATGTATGTTAAAATATTTGCAGGCATATACACGCAATGCAAGATCTCTAAACTAACAAAGAAATATAAATTAATATTGGAAACATAAGAGTGCTGCCCGTTAACGCCATATTTATTTAATATTTATATTGAAACAACCATAGATAAATAAATGGCATTATGACACAGGAAATATTTTATTTTGCCCAAAAATAATAAATAAATAATATCCCTAGTGTATAAATTACACATTTAGTTACCAGTAACAAAAGCTGTATTTAATGAATCAGAAATACGTGTAACTTTTTACATTTTAATTTATCTTCATGCATGTAAAATAATTTTTTGTAATGGTTACAAAATTGACCAAGATCTGCTTTAAAACATTTTAGCGGCGATCTTAGTTGGACCTTTAACTAAATACAGCCAGGCCTTTCTCTTTACTTGAGGAGCTTTGAAGTTATTCATAATTTAGTATTTGAAATTTCGTGTTTTAGCTGAATTTTTTTAATTATATCAGTGTAGTAAATATACTAGTAGTGGGCTAAACTTTAACAAGCAGTAAGTAACCGTTTATCAGCCTAGTATTGTTGTTTTTATAAACGAAAGCGCGCAATGCAAAGATAATTTGATGTTCTTTCTTCGAATTTGGTGAGCTGTAACTAAAGTTGCAATATCACTAGGAAAAAAAAAAAAAAAAACGTAATTTAAAAGTTATCAGTACAGCAAAAGAAGACCACATTTGTGTCTTTATATCATTATAGCAATATGTAAGGTTCGATGGATTTTAGGGCGTATGATTACTAAGGAAATGAAGTAAAGCCGTGGGTCCCATGCCGTAGATTTACTGCACGTAAAAGAACCTCAAGCCTGAAAGAAGAGGCCTCTGAACAAAATTTGTTGACTGCTTCATGCCCTGAATTGAATGGAACGCTAATCACCTGAGACGTTAAAGAGTTAAGAAAGCTTTTATATCTTACCTTCTATACATTTCATTATGCATAAACATTTTTATTTAGAGCAAGTATTTGAACCCCCAGTTATAATGGAGAAAAATGCATATTTAAAATTAAATTTCCAGATAAAATTACCTTGCAAATTACCATTTTTTTTTATTTATTTGCGGATGGTCTTTAAATTCTCAGGTCATCAGCGTACCATTCAAATCAGGGCGTGAAATTTTGCTCAGATGCCTCTTCTACACACAATTAGTGTTTGTATTTTATACAGTTGAGTCAGAATTTAGTTTTATATAATCTATGCTACTTTTTAAGAAAACCTCTGAGTTTCTCTAGTGCATTAAAAGCTTAAAATATAATTTTCAAGAAATACATTTTCCTTCCTGGGCTAAAATAATTCTGTTTCGGCATTTGTATAACAAGCATTCATTTGAGGTTGTGCTTTAATACTTTGACAGTATCAACTACTTTTGCAAGAATGACACATTATTCTTATTTCTATTTTTCAGAGTGGAATACCTTTGGCTTCGTGGAGAAGAAGTGAAGACACTTGAGTTCGCAGCCTTGAATAAAACAGACGCAAGCTCTCGTACACAAGGATATTCTGAAAATAGAAACGTTGTTTAAGCATCAGATGACTGTACATAATTTGCATTTCACCGTTACAGTTATGCGCGAGGAAAATAACTTTACTTCTTCGCGTGATTTCCGAAAATACATCTTCAACATTCCGTGCAGATCTCCTGTCACACTTAGTCAAAAGTAAACTTTATTCCATCTGTGTACGCTCACGAAAAATCAAACCTTCGTTATGCTTTTGTTTTATAAATAAAAAAAATGTATTTTATAAATATACTGTTTTAATCAAACACCAAATTTAGACAGTTGCATAACGATATCGTTTCCTAAATGATTTATTTAAGGAAAGAAGGTAATCTGTGGCTGCTTATACTTTATTCTCCCTAAAGAAACATATAATCTACTTTATTATCTCAGTATACAAAAATTATATATAAAGAGCTTTCAGGTATGAATGAGATTTATTTAATACGACTATATTAGCAATTAAATATGTAGCAATATTTTTCTAGCTTGTGAATGCTATTTGATTAGTTCCTTCATTAATGCTGACCTCATCGAGCGATATTTTCACTAGTTCATACAACTGGTTGTCTAGGAAAGTCAGGGGTGGTAATGAGACAATGGTATTTTTTAACACTACCAGCATAAAGAGACTGTCATATGATGAGCGTTTTCAATATGGAAGATTATAAAACCTTCATTCGGAATAGTTTGTTGGTTTCGAATTTTAACCGAGGAATTTTGAACAACATTGTGTGAAAATTATATTTTTTTCTGTGAGAAAATCCATCTACAGAGTGACCTTTAAGCCACAAAACTTAGGAGTATATCAATTTTCCACTTAAGACTAACCGAGGTGGCCGAGCTCACTAAGGCGCGGACTCGTTTTATCTGTATTTTTGCATTTAATGAATTAGATAATTTGATTTTTTATTCGTAAAAAGACAAGTGTTACAGTTAATTTTGGATTTAAAAAATAAAAAGACGATCCCATAAACGTCAATTTTTCGTTTCAGATTTTTTTTTTATTATTTCGTTATTCTATGCTTAGGTTTTTTTTTTTTTTTAAGTTTATAGACAATGATTTTATTACCTTCTTGTTATGCAGAGCATACCATATTAGAAATTACAATTACAATTATATTATTAACTTTTGTACACATTAAAATATATTTTGTACATAAAAAAAATATATTTAGTAATCATTTTAACATCATGATAGAGCCATTAAAAGAAAAATGTATTTAGAATTATAATAGAAATAATTTAATACAATTATACAGAAACAAAAAACATGTATTGATATTTCTAATTTTAATTGACTCAATATTTACAAAAAACTGACATAATTACCTTGCTTATGTTGAACTTACTATATGAGCTATGTACAACTTAAAATAAAATATTCCTAAAACCTACTACTCTTTTGTGCTTGTTCGTATGCAAACATTTGTTACATCTAATATACCACTAGCAAAGGGTGAATAGTTCTCTGTAGATATTTCGTAAACCTCATTCCTTCTGAGTAAATTGGCCCCCTTTTTACATTATTACTGCAACAGTGTCAATAGTATTAAGATTAAATAACTTCTCAAATGAATAACAAAACAAAACCGAAAGGAAAGTGAAAGTTGGTGTTATCATTTGCAAATTTGCCGAAACATATCAAATCAGTAAAATAAAATGATATATAGTCTAATACTCAGAGTGTGGTTACTTGAGCCTTACTCAAGGCTGATCCTTTATACCCGAGCCCCAAAGGGAACACCTCCGAGAGGAAGGTGAGGTACACACTGCAGGTGGGGTCCCTAACATGTGCCACTGCGCACAGATAACTGCTGCCTACTCTGCAAACCTTCCTACGTCTGGTTTCTATAGCAGCAGCAACTGCTTTTCTTATCAGTTGTGCTTTTCGATATATATTATCATTTGTTCTTTATATAAAACAATATCAGAATAGCTTTAATCAGCAGCTGTTTCTGTAGAGACTGCCATGATTCAGACTGGAGAAGTTTTTAACAAATTACGGGATCCGGATTGAAGGTCTTCTTGGCCTTCATTAGGAGGCTAGATACGAAGTCTGTTCAAAAAGTATCGCGAATTTTGTGTTTTTTCAAAAAGTATTTATTTATTCATGAATATCTATTTTGTCCCCTTCAAAGTAATCCCCACCAGATATTATACACTTGTGCCAACGTTTTTTCCAATCCTCGAAGCACTTTAAAAAATCGTTTTTTGTGATCTTGTTCAGCTCCTCCTTCGATGTCGTCTTTATCTCCTCAATCGTGGCGTAGCGTCGTCCTTTCATGGGCCTCTTCAGTTTTGGGGGGGAAAAAAAGGTCACAGGGGGCCAGGTATGCGGAGTACGGTGGCTGCGGCATCATAAGTGTGTTGTTTTTGCCCAAAAATTCGCGCACAAGCAACGATGTGTGAGCAGGGGCGTTATCATGGTGCAAAAGCCAATTTTTGTTCTTCCACAAATCCCTGCGTTTCTGGCGGATTTCTTCGCGCAAATTGCGCATAACTTGCAGGTAATATTCCTTATTGACCGTTCTACCCTGTGGCAAGAACTTATGATACACCACGCCCCTGCAATCGAAGAAAACTGTAAGCAAAACCTTCACATTCGACCGAACTTGGCGCGCTTTTTTCGGTCTTGGCTCGTGTGGCAGCATCCATTGGGATGATTGAGCTTTAGTTTCCACGTCATAACCATAAACCCATGATTCGTCACCAGTTATGACCCTCTGGAGCAAATTTGGGTCGTCGCGGACAGAGTTCAACAGCTCCTTAGCAACGTTCATGCGATGGTGTTTTTGGTCGAAATTGAGCAACTTTGGTACAAATTTTGCGGCGACCCGTCTCATGCCCAAATCATTGGTAAATATCAAATGTTTAGGACCTCAGCAACTTCTCTAACGGTGGTCGACGATTGGCCAATACTATTTTCTTCACTTCTTCAATGTTTTCGTCTGTTGTTGACGAGCTCGGGCTTCCACGCTCTTCGTCGTTCACATCTTCTCGACCCTATGAGAACATTTTGTACCACCGATAAACGTTGCTTTGGTCCAAGGTAGCTTCACCATATGCCACAGTCAACATTCGGAATGCATCCGCGCACTTAATTTTGTTTTTCACACAAAATTTGATACAGATTCTTTGTTCCGTTTTTTTTTTTTTTTTTTTTTTTTTTTTTTTTTTTTTTTTTGAATAGGCAAAAATCGAAGACGAGCCAAAACACGCCCAAGCAAAATAGCTGTCAACAATTAACTGAACGTTCAAAATGGCCGAGCTTGTCAACATAAGTGAGGGGCACGAGTACCAACATAACGCCACAAAACAATCGAAAATCGAATATACGAGGCCGCGGAAATTCAAAATTTGCCCTACTTTTTGAAGAGACCTCGTACATATCTGTGTCGAATCACCATCAAGAGAGATGGAAGAAAAAAATCTAATGCTTGTCTACTGTGAGAGCTAGTTCCTTAATACATACAGGACAAAAATAAAAATGTATTGGTACACTATTCAACGTAATGTTAGGAATGTCACTAAATGAGTATTTTTTCAAAAACTGGTTTATAATAATCTGTAAGTCATGAAGTACGATAGATAGAAAAATTATTTTTGGTGGGGATATGCCCCGATGATCAATAGTGATACACCTGAGAATACTTTTTAAAAAAGTCAGTATAAAGAACATTTCAAAAATAAAAATGGGTGTAAAACTTTCAGCGACATTTCCTTTGACATTACAAATCATCTTCAATATAAAAATACAAAGTAATAGATAAAATGTTTACCATTTTCTGGGACATAGCGAAGCACGTTCAATCAATCTGATTTAACTCTTAACACGAGGGAAGAAGCGGATTCATGGGCGGGAATATATACAGATGTAACAAATATGTCAAAACTTTGGGTAAATAGTCCTCATATATACTGGATAAAAATATAATATGAACATGGGCCAGGAATTGCTTTATTTCCATCAATCCGCCCTCATATGGACTCCCTCATGCTTTTTTTTAAATAGTATTTAACGCCCGTTTTTACTACAGAGGCACCACAGGCGGTGGACATTGATGATACATGAAATGAAATGATATATTGGGAAAGGATTTTTTTTTTAAGGAAAGAAGCGTTCCAGGCGTAAGTTTAGACACCTCCCCGGCGTTTGTCATTAATAAGGACTGAGGAGAACCTGGGGGAAAAAATAATAATCAAAGAAAACGAACCTGGTGGGAATCGAACGCCAGACCTCCCACTCAGGAGTTCGCGTCTTAACGACTTCTGTCACCCGTCACATGGACTCCCTAATGCGTTGATGTATTCCGAGAGTATCTCGTATTGTCCGGCAACCTTGCAGAATACGAAGACTCTACACTTATAGAGCTGCCAATTGCGCATTTGAATACCCCATTTTACTGTGCCTGGAACGAGGCCCGAAACACACACAGAACCGACACTACGTGCTCGGTGTTACGTCTAGCAATGAAGTGAGTAGCTTAACAAGTAGACTATGTGATACAGAACGATCACAACAATGGTAAACCCAAGAACTAAGGGTAGTTACACCCCCATTTAACCAGAGTTAGAGCGAATGTTTACCTGCTGTACGTATTAAGCAACTGTTCTATTGTGGTGTTATTGTTATAGGACAGCTATGCTTGCATATCACACATGTAAACGGAGTTGTAGACAAAGGGCTCTAATAAGGATATAAAACATTTCTGGACCATGTTCACATAACATATTTGCAACCTCTATAGACAACCAAAGTTTTGACATATATTTTTGTTACACTCTATAGTATATATATTATTGCATGTTTAATTTAAAACAAATGTTAAACATTACTTAAATTTACAATGCTTATTGGGCATAAATGGGTTAAGATGCTTTAGTAAAATATGAATATAAAGGAGGACAACAAATGGAGCAAACAAAAACAGCTGATGGAAGCGAGAAATAGAACATCAACAGGATGAAAGGAAAACGGAATATTAGAGATGAACTGTTTATTCTTAACGGAGTTGATATTAAAGGGCAAAAAAATATGGGAACGAAAATAAATATATAGTTTACTGAAAAATATTCAAGAATAGTAAAAGTATTAAGTAAAAATATTTGTTTTTTGTCAACTATTTGAGCCAAAGTTCATAAAGTTGTTTAAACATTAAGAAAATACTTTGCCTCCCATTCTGACATACGTCAGCGGATAGGTAAAATCGGAATTTGTTCAGTCGGCGGCCGGTCGCTGCCTATGTAGATAAGCAGATGGTTGAGTGGAACGCATGGTATAAAATGCTGTTCTTATTATAATGATTAGTCTCATTTGGCTATCTCTCATAGAAATGTTACGAAACGAACAACAAAGTGATCACGGTATGTAACGAACTTTTTCGACAATCTTTTAGGAATGGTAGGTCACAAGGAGTGCATAATTTTTTGTTACAGAACATGTGAAGCCTTTGCATGAAAAATTAGTTATGTCAAACTTGAAATAATTGGCAAAGTCTTCATTTGTCCGCTGACACATCAGAAAAGTCAGGTAAAGCTTTTTGCAGAAACGAAATAAAATTTTCATGCATTTTCTGTCGACCGTGACCCGAATTTTTCATCGTTATTTCCAACATATTAATTTGTTGTTTAAGAAATTATTGCGTTAATTTGTACTTTCGTTAAATATGACCCAGTTGCTTCGAAGGTCAAAGCTGCCGTAGTGAAAGAAGGAGACTAAGAATCCCGCGTTAATATTGACCCTCTCCTCCTAGAGAAACGTCCTGGCGATGCCCATCGTTTTTGGAATGCAATAACCAGTTATGAACACTGAAAACATGAGATAATGCGATTCCACACAGTTGGCAACTCTAAACAACGTGGAATGGCTTCATTGGCGCCACTGCAGCTACGCCCCAGCATCTGCTGCTCAGTGAGCAATGTTGGTACTACGTTGAAAGTAGCCGCGTGTTACTAGCCAGCGCGATTCCAGATTAACATGAAATTTATTAAATTACTAAGCATCATTCTATGGTAAATAGTTATACGCATACATTTCAATAAGGCTAATTAATACCGTTCTTTTCTTTATAGAAGCTCAATATTATATTTACATGCTTTCTAACACGAACGACTACTTCAATTTAAATTCAAATTCAAGAATGATTAGTAGTTAACACCCTCTCTATATTTTCGTAATTTCAATCAGTAATATTGCATACAAGCTTTCATTTCAAAACTAGCCTGCCTGAAGAACTATCCAAATGTAATTGAAACGGTAAAAACACGTCAATTTAGATATTGGAAGGAAAGTTCAAAATCAATTTTATACTTAAAGAGTCATTCTTTCCCTCCCAGACAATTATGTTCTACACAAAAGAACGACTTACTCCAAATGAAATTTAACAACGATTGGACGGTGTATATGGGGAAGCATCCCCTTCATATTCTACTGTAAAAGAATGTGCCAAACTTTTTCGAATGGGTCGAGAAAGCATTGAAGACAAAGAGCGTGCAGGTCGGCCCTTTGAGGTTCTCACTCCTGAAAACATCGTTCTTAAGGAACAAGAAATATGGAAGACCGGCGGTTCAAAGTTACAGAATTAGCAGCAAAGTTGGGCATTTCTAAAACAGCAGTACTTCGAATTATTCATTAACATTTAAACACGAATAAGGCTGGCGCAATATGGGTGCCTAGACTTCTTTCCTTAGTTCAAAACCAGCAACAAGTCATCTGTTGTCAGGTATTTCTGGAGCTCTGTTGTGTTAACGAGAGAGAATTTCTGCAAACCATTGCTACAGGAAATGAAACTATGATCCCTTGTTCAAAAGAAAATGGAGTGGCGTAAAACTGGCGAAGCACCGTCTCTAAAGGCCAAGGTCACTCAGTCAACTAAGAAGCTGCCACAATGTATTGGGACGGTGAAGGAATACTCTGCATTGACTTCAAGGAGACGAACACCGCAATAAATGGGGAGTACTATGCTGGCCTACTGCACAGACTAAGTGCTTCCATCAAAGAGAAAAGGCGAGGAAAGCTGAGTGGTGGTGTGCGCCTTCTTCACGACAAAGCGCCTAGCTTTTGTTGCAAAGGAAGCTGTAATGAATAGTGTTTAACGCCCGTTTTTGCTACAGAGGCACCACAGGCGATGGACACTGATGATACACGAGATGAAATGATATATTCGGAAAGGATTTATTTTTATGGAAGGAATCGTTCCAAGCCTAAGTTTAGGGTACCTCCCCGGCATTTGCCATTTATGAGGACTGAGGAAAACCTGGAAAAAACCTCAGTCAGGAAGGACGGTCCTGGCGGTATTCGAACCCAGACCTCCCGCTCACAAGTTCGAGACTTAACGACCTCGGCCACCCGTGGCGGTAAAGCTGTGAAGAAATGTGACTTCCAAGAAGATCGACCATCCACTCTACAGCCCAGATATAGCTCCCAGTGACTATTTCCTCTTCTCAAAACTCAAGAAGGACCTTCGAGAAAGGAAATTTAAGTGTGACGAAGAAGTGATTGATGCTGCTTATGCCCATTTTGCACACCAGTCATCTGACTATTTTGGGGGGGGGGTTGAAAAGTTAATTCAAAGATGTGAGGAGTGTATTGCAATAAAGGGTAACTGTATTGAAAAGTGAAATATAGTTTTTGTTTTTATCATACTTAGAAAATGGTTAGACCGGAAACTTAAGAATGAACATTGTTTAACGCCCGTTTTTACTACAGGTGATGAACATTGGTGATACATGAGATAAATTGATATTTTGGGAAAGAATTTATTTTTTAAGTAAGGAAACGTTCCAAGCCTAAGTTTAGGGTACCTCGCCGGCATTTGCATTTATGAGGATTGAGGGAAAAAAAACCTTAGCCAGGGAGGACGGTCCTGGCGGGATTCGAACCCCAGAGCTCCTGCTCACGAGTCCACGCCGTAACAGCCTCGACCACTCGTGGCGGTCGGAAACTTATGGACCTACCCTACACTTAAAGTATGGGATCTAGGTTTGAGAAATACACATTTAATAACTAATTCTAGCTTGTAAAATATTTATTTTTGCACTTGTTTTTACATTTCATTCCTGAATGGATTAAAAAACAATCTAATATTATGTGTATAGTGTTCATTATTTCATGAGTGTGATATAGATTCCACGTTATAAATGTCATAGTTCAAACATTTGGTCAGCTATCTTGTATAATTCATTGTATTAATTAGAACTGGTTCAGTGGCAGAGATGACCTTATAGCCTTAGCCGTGCTAGTTAAAATAAAACATTATTGTATTCTATCTTATGATAATTTTAAAGATAATTATTATCACATGGTGTTTGAATTTGGACAAAATAAAATAATAAATCAGTTAGTTGTAGACAGTATCACACTTTTTTGGGGTAATATTAAATTTTTATTAAATAAATATTCAGAATGCGCTCCATTGTTGGGCAGACAGTGACACAAACCATTTAAAATGTATGATCAAACTGCTTCCATCCGAAAAAATGTATAACCATAACACAGCAGTTACATTAAATGCTGGATAGTTTTTGTGGTTTTATTTTTTGTCCAAATTCAAAAAACAATCACAAAAAATTCAAGATGTCAGAAAAAGATAGAAATCGAAAGATGTGATAAAAATTGAATCCTCTTTAAAACGTAAATATCATAAAACGATTTCTGGGAGCTGGAGAGATGGCTAATCAGGGCAGTCAAGAAAAATGTGCTGACAACGCAACTATTAATATTGTTTTCATTAACGCAATGAAATGGACCGAATCTTAAGTGTTTGAATAATAGAAGATACGCATGCAGCGCGTAATATTTTATTTGGCAGACAAAACCCTCTCCTCGCATACATTGCTAGCCATCTCTCCATTTCCCAGCCGTTTAAAATGTTAAAACTCCCCTTTGATATCTTCACATATTTGGTAATAAAGCTTTTGTACAAAAAAGATGTTGTATACATCATTCAATGTAAACCCATATTCCGTAATGAATTCAAAAGGAAACAAGCCCACCTGGTAGTCTAGTGGTAGCCTCTTAGATCCAAGATCGCAGGATAAAAATCCTATATATGGTTCCTTCAAAAGGAAGTAAAGCCATGGGTTCCATGTCGTAGATTTATGGCACCAAAAAGAACCTCAAGCCAGAATGAAGAGGCCTCTGACAAAATTTGTCGGCCGTTTCGCGTCTTGAATTGAATGGGACACTAATGACCTGAGATGTTAAAGAGCGTCCGTAATTAAACCAAATAATAAAAATGCAATAGATCTGTTCATAAGACAGAAAAAGTTGTTTTTATATTATTCATATAAATTGAATTAAAACGTCTTTAAATAGACATAACAAAAATAAATTTTAACATTTCTCTGGGATTGTGTATTTTAAGGGACAAAAGGGCATTAATAAACTCATAAAACAAGAACGCTGAAAAGCCAATCCGAAAACTCAAGAACATACACGTCAACTATTTCACTGGGTAGAGTATAGGTCACAGATCAACCTCTTATTGCCCACCAAAGTGGGCCAAGAATGCTTTCCAAGCGCCTGTGAAGCTGGGTATGGTCTGTGAATCGCATTTGTCACTTTAGAAACAAAAGAAAGACTTGCATGCTGTTGGAATACGAAATTTTGTTAATTGCTGTAGAAATGCCAGAGGCTAAGTTGACAAATAACAGCTCTTTAATGCCTTTGTTTTTTCGTTTGAAAACAATTAATGGTTTCCGTTTACGTTAACTCCTTTCTGCAATTTATCACCTACAGAAAAATGTGTAAATTAGAACACATTGAATACATTTTAATTCATCAACTCATTTCACCCGTCGTTTACAGCAGGCACATTAAAACCCATTATTATCATTGTTATTGAAAGTTCGAGCACGAACCTATAATTTTTCCTTGTCTCGCTTTTTTCTTCTTGTTTTCTAAAATTCTTCTTGGAAGACCTTGAGGGGTAATTTGTTGCTCCTAACGCATGTTACATACTTTCTTGATAATTGCTGTAGTGAAGGTCATTTTGAGATCTGTGTAGGTCTAATTTATCTTCATCAGACATTATTAGTTCTACTGCGAATGTGTGGCATATAAATTTTACTGCCATTATCACTCCTGTCTACAAGGGCAGTGAGTATGGTATTATATTTATAAAAGTTACTTTGTTATACAAAATATACAGAGGTGCTAAAAATGTACCACACTTCAAACAAAGAAAAAACTGTGTTAACATAAAATTGAATTCACACAACAGAAAATGATTAGCACTAATCATCTTAGACCTTTACAGTTACAACAGTTGCTCAAAATGCCCACCATCAACATGGATACACTTCTGAGTATGTTGAACTACTGATTGAGCAACGTTTGCGAAAGTGTCCTCAGCACATGTCGTTTCAATTTCTTCCCGAAGTGCTGTCAGTGTAGCTGGTTTTCTACGGTATACAACATTCTTAAGAGTTCCCCATAGGTAGAAGTCCAACGGAGTTAGATCTGGAGAACGTGGTGGAAACTCAATCGGACCTCTTCGTCCTATCCAGTGCCTAGGATCCAGTGCCGAGGACGCGGACCTTGCTGTGCGAGGTCTCCCAGATCTACCCTTGTGAACATCGCATACGGCGCCATGAGTCTCAAATTTGTCTCGAATGGATACAATTGTTACTCGCGTTGACGGTTCTGTTCTGTACATACGTCTCCATTGCTTTTGAATTGGTTATGACACTTATACCTCCTACAAACACAAATGTGCCTGTAAATTCATATGAAGATTTTCCAATATTACTTCAAAATTGCTTTCCGCTGTTCAAACGATAATCTTGGCTCTATTTTGTTGTAGCAACGCTAGCATAACGTAACGTGACTCACATCTGTTTACAGAACATCATACTACACATTTTGTTTTTCGGTTCAACTTTGAAATATATTAAATAAATATCTACTGTGAAATTGTGTATACATTTTTGGCACCATTAGCATTAAGATTAATAATTTAATTGTCTTCTAGCTGAAATACGTTAAACATCTCAAAATGTTTACTTACTAAAATTATAAATATTGTCATATAATTATCTTCGTTGTGGATGGAAGATGCAAGTATACAAGGGTGTTCTATGAGTAACTTCAGAAAAAAGTGACTAAGTAAAGAGGATTGGGCGCTTATAATTGTAGAATGAGATGACATGTTTGCTAACTTCATCAGAAGAAAGAATAATAAGCGATATTTACATTTTCTACAACATAGATGTGCATACAATACTTCTGTAATTCTTAAAAAAAGCAACACGATACATTTTTCACCTCCGTATTGCGTTCAGAACGGCTCAATATGTGTGGGAGAATTTCACCGCACTGAAACTGTCAGATATGTAATCGATTTCTCGTTTAATGTGATTATGCGTTCACTTTCATATTCAAGTCAGTGCAACAAGTTCCTATGGAATAAAACTTTTAGCATTCTTTTCAAGTTCAGTTCAAATATCAAATTATAAGGCTCTTGCGCCATTGCAAGGATAATTCGGCGATTCCTTCAAAATCAACCGTATGCAGTAACCAATAAAACTGAAGATTTCCCTGACAGATAACTATCGAAATTAGGGAAGTTATTGGTAACACAGACCAACACCCTCGGATTATCTCCATGTTAACTCCAAATACTTAGAGGATGATGTCTTTTTTCCCCACAATAACTCGCCGTGCTTGTACTTATTACAGCAGTGTTGGTGTAGCAATAGAAGAGAACCAGCTGTATTTATTTTTATATTTACAGGCACATTTGTGTTTGTAGGAGGTGTAAGTGTCATAACCATGATTTCAGACAACTGAATGCTGCATTTTGTTTGGTTCTGGCTGTCTTTTGGGCCATTTTCATGTACAGTACAGCTTTTTTTTTTTTTTTTTTTTTTTTTTTTTTTTTTTTTTTTTTGACAATGCTCGGAGGTTCAGTTTTTCCTCAGTCAATATTTCGAGAAGCGCGGTCAAACATCAACAGTCTTTATACGAGCTCTACGCTCTATGCGTTTATGGAGCGGAGTGGAAAATATGTCAGGCTGGTATGATATAATGCTGTGAAAGAACGGACGTTACAAAGGTGGTTTGCGAAGGCAGCGAAATCCTCGAGGATGAGCTTTGAACAGTAAAAGCGACAACAATGGACAAGGAGGCTCTGTTGAGGTGAGCAACAGTCATACTTGTGAGTACGGAGCTCAACAATTGAGCTTCAGTGCAGAAGTCATGCGGTTTCATCTTAGCCAGTCAGGAAGAGATATAAACTAGGTTGCTGGGTTTCACAAGCGTTGGCTATGGCTCAGAAAGTGGCACGAACCGAGACCTGTTTTGCATTTTTGTTACGTCAACATAAGAATCATCCTTAACGTACCGTCTTTGCTGGTTGGCAGTTCATGAATCTATTCCTAAACAACCGAAACCACCACTGCACCAAAAGAAAGTTATGTTCTGTGTTTTATGGATTATGCAAGGTGAATTGCTGCCAGCCGGCCAAACAAACAACTACGTCATCATTTCTAACCATAAAAAAGGAAAACTAAGGCACCTGTACTCATGGATAGCAAAGATATAATACTTTTACATAATAATCCAAACTACAGACAACTGGTAAAATCTTTGTACATCTTGTTTGGGAGACTCTAATACACCCAGACATAGCACCATTACACAATCATCTTTTCTTTGCTTTGGATAATCGTCCTCCATTACTTTGGAACAAAGTCCTGACTGTATTTAATACTAAATATGTTATTTGGTTCAGAATTTGAAACGTCTGGGCTGAGATCTACAGAGCTTTTTAGATACTTAATAGCCAGATTACCATTGGACAGGTAAGACATGTAGCGTTACAAGTGGGTGCACAGTAACAAACTTGGAGGTTGAAAGTAGTGGATTAGCTCTGATGGTAAAATATTTATTAGATCGACTATGTAAGATATGTAGTCTTCTTATACCAACAGCTAAAGATGAAATTACATCAGCCATACAATATCAAGAGAATGAAAAAATAGTGAAGATAGCGAAGGCAGAGAGTAAGGCGAAGAAGAAAAGAAGAGCAAAAAGAAGATGGAAGAAGGAGAACAAAGAAGCGAGGAGTAAAAGAAGAAGCTACTGATAATTATATCAATGATTGCAAAACAATAACTAACAGCATAACAAGTAGAGAGAAAGAAAGCGAGGGAAGGAGAAGAGGAAAGATAGAAGAAGGGAGTGATAACCGATCACAAATATCACAACACCAACAACTACCCAACCATTCAGCTAATGAAGAATAAAGAAGACAGATTATAGTAAACAACATACTACAAAAGGAGGAGATGGAAGGGAGGTAAGGATCACAGGGAAGAAGGAGACATGGGTAGGCCGTACAAGAAGAAGGAAATGGTGATAATTAGAAGGGGATATTAAAAGTATTTAAGTGTTTGATGACAGTGTAAGATGAGTGATAAATACAGATAAGTTAAATAAACAATGAAAGTACATTGAAGAGTAGCAAGTAAGGATTACATGTACAAATACTTACAGTGAATGTTCGATATATTAAGTTAGGAAAGGTATACGGCCATGGGTGGCCTAGGTCGTTAAGGCGCGGAGTCGTGATTGGGAGGTCTAGGGTTCGAATCCCGCCAGGACCGTCCTCCCTGACAGGTTTTTTCCAGGCTTCCCTCAGTCCTCATAGCTGGCAAATGCCGGGGAGGTACCTTAAACTTAGGCCTGGAACGTTTCCTTCCTTAAAAATCATTTCCCAATTTATCATTTCATCTCATGTATCATCAACGTCCACCGCCTGTGGTGCCTCAGTAGTAAATAAGGGCGTTAAATACCATGAAAGGGGGGCGGAGAAGGTAGAGTTCAAAGCATGTATTAATATTATACGTTTAAGAACACATAAACATTAAAACCCAAAGAGAAATAATAATTTAAATAAGAAGTGAATACAGAATGTGGAAATAAAACTAAAATAGGAATTAAATTCTCTTAGATAGCTAGCGGTAAAGTGGGTGCTGGTGACTGTTCGGTTTCCGACGTTCAATTTAGCTCTTGTAGTTAGCTAACGGTAAACACTGTAGCGTGTAAATTATTAAATTACTTTAAACAATTGTTTGATTTCAAGTTCTTTTAGTTTATTATTATACATATTATATTTTATTTTTATAGATTACGATCTGTAAAATGTATTATGTATGGTGAGATAACTTTTAATAAATAATAAAATTTGGAATATACGTCCGGGTATAGGCAACAAGGTGCCTGGATTGAGTGTTGCAGATTTTATTTTATTTTTATTCCTGTAAAGCATTTCAACAAAGTAACTTTCCCACCAATCTCCTCCCTTATATGTATGTGTCTTCAGTAAAATACCAACTACATAATTAGGGTTCAGACGCGGACAATGTGCGCCACTTAGTTGCAACAAATTATTGTTTGTCATGTTCCGCTAGAAGTATCAAGCGCATCGCTAAGTATTAATTATTGTGGGGGCATCTAAGATTATGTGCGCTAGTAATTTTTAATTAAATTTTAGTATATATATATATATATATGGCTATTTTTACACAGTTCATAAAAATACTTTTTAACTAAGGCATTCTAACTAGAAATTCGTATTTTGGTAACATTCACTGTTATAAATTGTTTATGACATTCCAATATTACCAGCTCTGATTTAATACGGAATATATTTATTAACGTATATAAGCGAATGCAAATTACATGTTTTATAATTTATTGTGTATTTCTTATACAATTTATATTTATATTCCTTTGGCGTTTTGAAACCATTCCATAATACAATTATTGATACACATAAATGTGTTTCTAAGATTTATTTACGCAAGCAACCACAATGGGAGCGCAGGACCCATGCCAGGCACGAAGAAAATCAATAACTAAACCAATTATTGTGCATACTATAGTCTCTTTCATTGAGAGAAAAGTTTAAACAGCAATTAGAACAATATAATTATAAAAAATGGAACAATGACAATAAAAATCGAAAATTTAATTCTTAATTATACCTCGCCTCAAATATGCTTAAAACCACTATTTACCACAGCAGCGATACTATTAACATAATCCAGAAATTTAGGTAATTTTTCTTGAATGCTCCACTATTGAGAAAAACGCGAACTATTTCTTTGAATGAAGGAATGTTTTGAAAAAAAATTGGAATATATTTTATTTATAGATTGCCTAAAATTGACTCGCCAAAAGACGATTCTAAAATTTCTACTCTACATATTTTGATGGGCAGAACCACACAGTATTTCTTTTACCGTTTTTTGCAACAAAACATTTTTTTTTTACTGTCAACATTAGATGATATTGGTGTGCACAGCAAACCGCCGCCTGATGTAGTGACTTGAGCCTCTCTTTGAGACAGTAGAACGCAAAGATGTCTTCAAACGATGAACGTTCTGCTTCACACCTTGAATTCGGTCAAACCAACAGCAGGATGGTGAGATGACCGACTATTGTTTAACAGTCTAACAGTAAGATAAAATAAAACTGATAGACACTTGCCCCCTGGCTAAAGGGACATCCTTTAAAGGAATTTTAACAGGCTAAGGATATAAAACGTGCTAATGACATTTCAAGGATTTGGGGCGCTTGGACGAACTTCAAAATACATTTTTTGCCTTCTCATTTGACTGCTATTCCGTAAATGTTAACCTTTAACATGCTCGGAGCCAAAACTTCACCAAGATATGACGGACACAGCGCACAGACGATACGTTTAACAAACTTCCCTATATGCTGCGCAGAGAATACCTGCAAAGGAGAACATTCCCTTCCTGATAATCAGCACAGAAACTACGTAAATTCTATTGAACATTTACAGACAGTTTGTTATTGTAGACCTTGCAATATGTTCACTTAATGCCCAGTTTAAGCACTAGAGAATCTGAACCAATGCAATAAGTATTTTAAGTTTATTTAAAAACAACTTTCTCGTGCATAACAGTGAATTTAGTATGTCAATTGTTCACTTTTTTCCCTTCAAATATAGGCGCTCCGTTTTCCTACACAACACAACCTATACAGTAGTACTTGTATTTTATACAGTGCCACATGTTGCTTCCGCCGATCACTTTTCTAAGTTCACGAAACAGGAAATATATTAAGGTAACTTCCTTCAAACTGCAAAATACATTCAACTCAAGGCTAATTTTGACCGGGAGGGGTGGCTCAGGCGGTAACGCTTGTACTCGAATTCCTAGGAAACGCCATACTGACCTTGCTTAGGAGAAAGCTGGAATGGTTCTTTCCACGCTCCCATTTCACTCCGTTGTTTTGTTGCAGTGTCGAAGTGATCTGTTGATATGTGCGGCGTTGTGGTGGCTTTCGCATTAGAACTGCATCTGCAGGCAGCACTCTGAGGGGTTCAACTTTCTGGGAAGGAGGCTCTATCTGAAAACAAAGGACTCCGTCCACGTCCAGGCCTGACAGCCCCTGGATTCTAGCCGCCCAGCATATTCATCTTATCCCTTCCTTCGGATTGCCTCCGTCTTTGAACAGAGTTGTAGAACCGAAAATGCCTCTACCAATACAACGCGATACAATCCAACATCAAAGTTGCATATGTGCAGTTAATAAAAAGTTGGGACTTTGTTTCTTTTATTACGTTCAGTGCCGTTACAGCAAGGGACCTTGTACTTATAAAAAATGAGATATAATGCCAACTTCTATCACGATTTCAACTATTTCCACGTTAGCGTACAGGATATGCATCGCCAATAATTAACTGCACTCACCGTCATTAAAGGACGTGCAAAGTCGCTGATAGGATGGTACGAGGATAATTTTATAAGTTTCTGGCCTAACCGTTTTCTAGGTATGATAAACACAAGAGCTATATTTCACTTTTCAGTATAGTTAACCTTTATTACAATACACTTTTGATATCTTTCAATTAACGTTTTAATTCCCCTCCTACCCCAAATAGTCAGAAGTCTTGTCTGCAAAATGGGCGTAAACACCATCCATCACTTCTTCGTCACACTTAAATTTTCTTCCTCGAAGGTCCTTCTTGAGTTTTGAAAAGAGGAAATAGTCACTGGGAACTAGATCTGGGCTCTAGAGTGGATGATCGATGTCCTTGAAGCCACATTTCTTCACAGCTTCCTTTGCAACAAAAGCTAGGCGCGTTGTCGTGAAGAAGGCGCACACCACCACTCAGCTTTCCTCGCCTTTTCTCTTTGATGGAAGCACGTAGTGTGTGCAGTAGGCCAGCATAGTACTCCCCATTTATTGCGGTGTTCCTTTCCTTGAAGTCAATGAAGAGTATTCCTTCACAGTCCCAAAAGATTGTGGCCATGATCTCCTTGGTTTACTGAGTGACCTTGTCCTTTAGAGGCGGTGCTTCGCCAGATTTACACCACTCCATTGATTCTCTTTTGGACAAGGGATCATAGTGAAGGACCATAGTTTCATATCCTGTATCAATGGTTTGCAGAACTTCTCTCGTTGCCACGGCAGAGCTCCAAAATACCTGATAACAGATGACTTTTGGACTGAGGAAAGAAGTCTAGACACCCATCTTGCACTAACCTTATTCTTGTAAATGTTTCTTGAATAATTCGATCTGTTGTTTTAGAAAGACCCAACCTTGCTGCTATTTCTGTAACTTTGAGCCGCCGGTCTGTCATAATTTCTCTTTCACAAGAGCTATGTTTTCAGGAGTGAGCACCTCCAAGGGCCGACTTGCACGCTCTTCGTCTCCAGTGCTTTCATGAACCATTCGAAAAAGTTTGATCCATTAGAATGTGAGAGGATTGCTTACCCATATACATCGTCCGATTGCTGTTTAATTTTATTTGTAGTAAATTCTCCTTTTGTGAAGAACGTAATAACAGCTCAATGCTCCTTTTTGAATATGTCACAATCTTCTACACATAGCCTTCTTTATGCAGCTATATCTGCACAACTGAACACGGCGGAGCGGAAGTTACAGCTGCAATTTGCTTCACAGATAAGGTATGACACCAGATAAGGCTTTTGTGAAGACGATCATCCTTATCGGCGAGGCCGAAAACTTGTGGACCTACCCTCGTAGATATGCAACCCTTCGACTCTGTGACGAAGTTGGGAAATAATTCTTATTGAATGACGCTAGGGTAAGAGTGGGCAAATGTCTTCAAAATTATGAGAAGTGAATAGTTTAAAAACAAGGTTTTGGCTATATCAACGTAAATTTCGTTAGTTTTATTGAAAGAGAAAATTATGTTCCCACTTTCACCTGTAGTTTTTTGCCGTATGTTCTGGATAAAATCTTTAGTTACTATACGCTTTTGTATCTACAAGGTTTTTGTGGTAATTTTTTGCGTATAGAGATAATCGCTATTTGCCTTTCTCTTGGTACTTTTCCTTTTGGACATTTAATTAACAATGTGTGTTTTATCAAATGCTTCACATCTTCCTCCATATCTTTTTATTTCCATTGAGATGTTATCCCTACCGCTCACTTTCGTGCTTTTTAGGTTAATTGCATTCCTCTCACAAATTCTTAGCTTTTCGTTTTCGTTACAGATTTTTGCGCTACCTTGTATAATATTTTGGAATAACATATCCTCCATTTTTTGGTCTAAATTTCAGATCTTTTATGTTTTTCTCTTCTCTTTCAATCACTGAACTATCTTAAATCCATATCGTTTTCTCCTGCTTCACTGTGCTCTAATCTCTTTACAATCTGAGTTATCTATATATGAAATAAATTGGGCCTGCGATTACTAAACATACCCTATTTAAATCCTAGTTTAAACAAGCTTGATGTTACGGGACCTGCCTTATCTATTTCTTAATAGCATGGGATTAAAGTTTGTCCTTAGGAATTAAAACTCTTAATGTAACAGTTCTGTATGTAGCCCTGACATAATATTTCCAAAACTGGTCACTATTACAACAGTTGAAGTTGTGAATCTATAAGGAATATTAGATATTTTCCTTTAGTTTTAATATGGCAACACTGCATTCTATCATAAACAACCCAACGTTAACATGATTTTCTTTTAAAACTAGGCTTTTGTTGTTAGAATTCTCATTTCTCAACTTTCATTATTACTAAAATGTTGAAAGTACCGAATGGATGGAAGCAAACTTTAGCAATTAAAAGAAAAAAGATGAAATTTTGCAAAGAGAACTGGAAGGAAATTAGAACTCCGTTTAGAGTATGCGACTTCAATTTGCTTTTTCACACATCACTTCCTAAATATACGAGTGTAGGTCCAAAAGTTTCCGGCCTCACCGATAAGAACTATCACCGTCACAAAACACTTATCTGGTGTCTTACCTTATCTGTTAAGTAAATAATTGTAGCTGTAACTTCCGTTCCGCTGTGTTCAGTTGTTCACATATAGGTACATAAAGAAGGCTACGTGTAGAAGATTGTGACATGTTCAAATGGAGTTTTGAGCTGTTATTAAGTTCTTCACAAAAGAAGGACTCGCTTCAAATGAAATTAAACGGCAATTGGACGGTGTCTATGGGGGAACATCCCTTTCAAATTCTACCGTAAAAGAATGGGCCAAACTTTTGGAAATGGGCTCAGAAAGCATTGAAGACGAAGAGCTAGCAGGTCGGCCTTTGGAGGTGCTCATCTGAAAACATCACTATTGTGGAAGGAGAAATTATGGAAGACCAGCGGCTCAAAGTTACAGAGATAGCATCAAAGTTGGGTCTTTCTAAAACAACAGATCTTCGAATTACTCATGAACATTTAACACGAATAAAGTTAGTGCAAGATGAGTGCCTAGACTTCTTTCCTCAGTCCAAAAGCAGCAACGAGTCATCTGTTGTCAAGCATTTTCGGAGCTCTGCCGTGGCCACGAGAGAGATCTTGTGCAAACCATTGTTACAGGAGATGAAACTATGGTCCTCTACTCCACCATTTCTCAATGGAATGGTGTAAACCTGGCGAAGCACCGCCTCTAAAGGCCAAGGTCACTCTGTCAAAAAAGAAGATCATGGCTACATTCTTTCAGGACTGTAAAGGAATACTCTTTATTGACTTCAAGGAGAGGAACACCACAGTAAACGGGGAGTCTATGCAGGCCTACTGCACAGACTATGTGCTTCCATCAAAGAGAAAAGGCGAGGAAAACTGAGTGGTGGTGTGCGCCTTCTTCACGACAACGCGCCTAGCTCTTGTTGCAAAGGAAGCTGTGAAGAAATGTGGCTTCAAGGAGATCGATCATCCACTGTAGAGACCAGATCCAGCTCCCAGTGACTATTTCCTCTTCTCAAAACTCAAGAAGGACCTTCGAGGAAGAAAATTTAAGTGTGACGAAGAAGTGATGGATGCTGCTTGTTTCCATTTTGTAGACATGACTTCTATGGGGAGTGGGGTGTAATGTTAATTCAAAGATGTAAGAAGTCAATTGAAGTAAAGGGCGGAAATATAGTTTTTGTTTTTATCATACCTAGGTAATGGTTAGGCCGGAAACTTATAGATTTACCCTCGTAAGTAAAATACTGCAGAGATATTGTTGTATTTTACATTTTAAAGGCAGAAGAAAACCAACTAAATACGAGTTGCATAACTTGGATGGACGTCTTAATTTTGAATTCCCAAAATACGAACTTCATACAGTAGCCCAGGACTGGAGGAATCCTAGTTTTTATGAAATAAATTTAAAACTTCCTAATTATTGTTAAATACCTTTCTAATTTATTTTAAACAAAATTGAGTGAATTTAATTAATTGGCATGGCTTAGTTTTTTAATTTGAAGTGTATATGTTATTTTAACAGATAGTTTATTGTAATGAAAAACTACAAACAAATGAAAAAAATTATGAGTAACATTGTTAACTTGCAGTGTGCCCCCAGTGCACGCACATTGCAATTATCATGAGTTTTAGACATTCAGCACTAAAGATCGCTTGAATCTTGACTCCCTATATTCTTTGTTCGTCTTTTTTAGTACTTTGATGTATGTTGAGGGTGAAAGGTTAGTTACTGTGTAGACACAGTATTACTCAACATTACTTCTTGCTGCCTGTATAATAAGGTTAAATCATCTGACCTATGCACTACGGTAACTAACTTCCGGTTCTCAGCTCATGCATTAAATGCTCTTAAAAAAACAAGCATCATATATATATATACATAAGATGTCTCAGAATTCAACCACACACGTTACAAGAATTATGGAGGAGTTTTAGGTAAGTATTTTGAGCCTATAGCTCCTTTTGTAAACTTTCAAAGTTATGACGCTTTTTCGGAATCGGATATCGGAGCCTATACGTTAATACACGCAAGTGTTTATGTTAGAGTTTCATTCAGAATGCTGGAGTCTTGTTCAAGTATTGGCGTTAATACACAGTAATAGGAAGTTGAAGATTTTGCTTTTACTACTTCGGTAAAATTGTTCATTCTGCAAGGGTATGCACGCCCCGGATTGCAGCCCAAAGCTAATTGTGTGCATTAGCGAAGTACCGAACATATTGCACCTGGACTTTCTGCTCTGTGTATCATGCAAAAGACTTTTACTGTTGCTCCGCAGCATGGCTAACGCATTTTCATTTGCCAGGCTTGATGATATACTTTTGATTTATGGGGAGGCACAGCTGTGCAGGGATAGATTTATTCTTACCACTCGATATTCCATAATGTCCATCGGCGTTTGCGGGAAACTGGATCTTTAATGGTGCACAGCGATGCCGGTGCAAAACGTAGGCATCCTACTCCAGCCTTTGAAGAAGAGGAGCTAAGGGCGGAACCTTCCACCAGAATCCGAGCAATTGCCAGGGTCATGAAGACGCTATCCCTGTCATCTGCTTAAGGTATTGGGGACAGCTGACTTCGGTCTCAGACTAGAGTTCTGCAGGTGGACCTTGCAGCGGCAGAATGAACAGCCTGCTTTCTTCTCTTCAGCGATGAGATGAGCTAATTCTGAACAGTCTTGTTTGGGAGTATGAGCAGCCACATGCTGTGGTGGGGCCGATTATCAGCACATCAATGTGTGAGCGAACTTCGTGTCCAATCAAACGCGTTTAAACGGGCAAGTGTATCTGCAGTTCTTCACCCACGTTTTGCCAATGTTTCTAGACAACGTTCGTCTGAACATCCGAAGTCAGATGTTGTTGCAGCACGATGGAGCTCCTCCTCATTTCAGCTTCGGACTACGAGATTATCTCAATAGACAGTGGATTGGAAGAGGTGGTCCTGTAAATTGGGCCCTGCGTTCTCAGAACCTCAACCCCTTAGCTTTTTTTACGGGAACATGTTAAAAACCTCGTGTGCACATCATCAGTTGACACTGATGATCAGTTACTAGCACGGGTGGTGGCTGCTTGTGATGAGTTTTGTAACACTCGAGATCTTTTTGAGAGGGAGCGAGGACCATTTCTTTGCAGGGATATCGCAACCGATACAGCGAACAATATCTCTGTGATCTGTTATATTTTTGCACTTAAAATACCCTACTCCAATTTTCTTTCATTTGGTTTTCACACAGCAGTGAAAAGCCTAGAATGCAGTTTACTAAATTTTTCTTAGCTATTTGGTTTCATTCAGGTAAATTCTTCCTTAATTCTGGAGAAAGTTGTTTATTTTTCCTATTAAGTACTAACTATGTCTACTATCAGTGGCTAGAGTGGAGGAAATATCTTGTAAATTTTGTACATCACAGATCAAGGTGATAAATGCTTGGGTAATGGCTTTACCCTTGCAAGTTTTGAGTTACTTTGTTATTCGCAGCCTTACGACTAAACACATTGTAATTTATTTTACGTATTTCTGAACAACAAAAACAAATAAAATGGTAAGCGCAATAGGAAAAACAGTATAAAAAAAAACCATTGTAATTTATTTTGCGTAGGAGTGAACGAACGATTGTAAACAAGTTAAATGGTAACTCCAACATGAAAAACAGGGGGAGGGGGAGAAGAAGATGAAGAAAAGGAGGTTAGAACCACGTGCTATTCGGAGCCAGCAAGTGAGGCAAGTCTTTTACCCCACTCCTGTGGAGGTTTAGTCAGTGGCGTGCTGGTCATTAACAGAGTATGGCGTGTGTGGTGTTTGTAACTTAATATATTCCCACAAAAATAGTTGAGCTAATACTGCCCATTATATTTTTCATAATCATGCTCACTGTTCTATTGAATTCTATTACCCAATTTTTCCCTTTCAGTCGCCCTCTCTTAAGTTTTAAGTATCTAGAACCGCCACTGACTTTATATTCTTTTGGTGAATACATACAATGTAAGGATGTTACTTTATTTTATTATTAATAATATTTTATGTGTGTTTATAAAAGATGCACCTGTTATCAAATTCAGAGTGTTTTTAGGAATATTCGGGTAATTTATAAGAAATCTGTGAGTAATTTAATTGCATGGTATTGGTAACACTGCGGCTGATACTCATTGGGTGTGTCGTCTCTAATTCAATTAGCTTACTTCTGGACTCCAGGCTTTTCTTGTTCAAGGCTATCATCTGAATGGATGGGAACTCATGATCAACCGTTCTGCAACGATTTCCTTGGGGAAGGCTTACCCGCGAACCGTTTTCTTCAAAACTGGACTCTTTTTGTGTTGGGAGCAGTGACTTGGCTAATTGATTTATTATTATATGTATATCTTTCTTTGGATTTGTATTTTGTTCTATTTTCACTGTCTTGTTGTAAGGCTATTAGATTACATTACTGCTTTTATTCTCCATAGTCATCTGGGGAAGATTTGTAAGGGAATTACATCTGTTACATAAACGTATAGTCAAGATAGTGCTTATTACAGTTATATCAGATGTATTTTATGTAAAATTAACTTACTTTTTCGTTCTCTTGCATTTCAAATTGTGAACATGCATTTAAATGCATATTTTGGAATAAGCAATAATGGATTATCTTAAGTTAAATAATAATAATAATAATAGTACTACTACTACTACTACTACTACTACTACTACTACTACTACTACTACTACTACTACTACTACTATTACTACTACTACTACTACTACTACTAATAATAATAATAATAATAATAATAATAATTTAAATTATTTAATACATTATGATTGTTAAATTCTATGAAATATCATTTTAATGATTAAATATATTTTCTATACTTTTTATTTAAAATCAACAAACAATAATCATCAACAGTTTATGTAATGGGTTTCTTTCCCAGTTCCTCCCCCGTTTAACTACCTGTTCCACATTCATTTGTGGCATAATATATATATGAAGAGATTATTTTATTACCAATATTCCAGCTATTCAAGTACCGTAACTTAATTATTTTATTCCATGTAAAGACAATTTACTTTGATTGATGTACTTAAGTGCCCAATAATATAATGTATAGCCCAAGGACTACAAACATTTCATTTTTAGCCGAATGCATTTAGTTACATCTATATACCTATAAAGAGCTAAAAATAAATAAACGAAATAATAATAATAATAATAATAATAATAATAATAGGATGAAAATAATCTATTCCTCGAAGCGCTTGAGCAGGGATTTAAAATAAAAACTAAAAGAAAGATGAAAAATTAATCAAAGTGACACGTTTATGTAGCGTGTATGAATGAATGTTTAGTATACTATGTACTATATTATAATGATGTATCTATGTGCAGTTTATTTTTATATTTCTTTGTATTAAGATTGTAAATATAATTAATTTAATATTATTACTTTTATTTAGCCTTGTGTGTTTTAGTTAACTGAATTCATAAATAAATGTCATAGCCTATTGTGTTAATTCTTGTCCATTTACCTATTTTTGCTGCAGTATTGTTTATTACAGACATAGCGGACTACAATTTTACAGCCTTTAACGAGTTAAATAATTTTTTTAAATATTTTTATTTCCAGACAGCTTATTTTTGCTTAAAACTTGTCATTGAAACAGCTATCGTTTCGTATTTATTGGATATCAACATGGCGTTCAGCTATGCTCCTAGGCGTTCCTGGTTCTGTGGTCTAAGATTTAGCTCGCATTCATTAGATGTGTTGTTCTGTGTAATGCAGAACACACTTCCGCTTCCTGTGTGCAGGAATATGTGACCATAGTCAACATACAAATTGTGAATGAAAGTATCATGTGCGTCATCGCAGGTGGCAAACGAGCGGGACTGATTGTAAATGTTCAATTGTGAAAAAACAACATTTGTACTAAATTGTTGGAAACGCTAATTTCAGCTCTACGAAACATTTTATCGGAGGCCTGACTATTCCATAGTACAGTTCTTTAACGACAAGATAGTGGGCTGGTAAACACTCTTGCCTCGTAGACCTACATTTCGAACCTGACCAGCGGTCGATGGAGTTTTAGAAATTAAAATTTCTAAACATAGTTTCCTCCGTAAGGAAAGTTCCGTCTCGTAAATTTACGGTACACAAAAGAACCTCAAGCTTGAAAGAAGAGGCGCCTGAGTTTTTTCCGTCCTGGGTTGAATGGGACGCCAATGCCCAAAGCTGTTGAAAAGCGTCCTTAAGTAAAATAACCTGCTTATTATAAATATTCGGAAGCTTTCACGGCCAGATTCAAAATTACAACTAAAAGCTTCTTCAGGGCTTAGAAGCCGTGATCCGTTGGAGCTTTGATATCCAAACGTTTCGTCCCCGCCTACGGAGGACATCATCAGTGACGAGGTCAAGCCTTCTTAGTGAAGGTCCAGGCATGACTGAATCGCTGACTGGAGGGTCGTATTTATACACGGGCTACTCGTAGGCTAGAGCAGGTGTGTGTGTGTGTGTGTGTGTGGTTATAATCTGCATATTATTTCATAATCTTGTGGTGTTAATGTTTTCAGTTTGATATTAATGGTAACCATTATTTTTGTTGTAATATACATTACTTTTTTCCATTATGTGCTGCTAAACTCTCATAGTCCAAATTAGAATCTTGAAAATATGAAGAGAAACCTTTTCTAAGCTCACGAATTGTGTTTGTAAAGAGAAAATTAATATATTGAAATGGATATAATTATTAAATATTGAACAATTTCATTTATATATTTTTTTCACTTTTCTCGAAAAATACTTTTTGTGGATAAGATGAATTTTATAAATGTACTTCTCAGATTTGTTAATCTAAAGGAGAATGTACAGACATAGCTTAATGGGACGCTCTGTACATTTACTACGGCATTCATTCAGTTGCGCAAACAAATGAGGATACACTTTTATTGTTTTTGCATGACTACCCTAACACTAGCCTCAGTATGCTTATGTATTCATGATGCACAAGGAATTAGGTCACGTGAGATTTAATAAGCGTTAACCTGGCCCCATTTCGGCTTCGCTACTTGCCGACGCAATGGACAGTGTGATACGATGTTGGTGTTGAAAGCTGAATATTTTGCCTAACAGCTGAAGCCTGGGAAGGAAGTCACCTGCTGGATAAACATTTACGGGTGAGATATTGCGTAACGGATATTAGCACAAACATGATTAGTATTTAAGACCTGTCCTTAAAGTAATAACAGACTAAATATACGCCCTTATCTATAAAACTGTCAATCAAAGTATGTGGTTGCAATAGGAGCAAAACAATCTCCACTCGGTAGGGGGGGGGGGGTATGCTAGATGCTAGCTTCTGTAATTTTTAAGAGCTGGTAAGTTTGTGCAACTTTTTAGGTTAGAAATATGCTAAAGAACTTTTAAATATGCGACATTTGCTTACAGAAACTGTGTCCTTGTTAATGTATTTTTATTACAGAATAAAACCGGATGTAGATAATAAAAAAAATCTTTCATGAGCACATTAATTTTGTATTAAGTGCACAGTATGTCGCAAGAATTATCAACTGTCAAGAAATGCAACGAATTCAAACCACAATCATATAACTTCTCAAATTTACAATTAATGTAGATTAAAATTTATGTTTCTTCCTTCACCCCCAGCCATGATGCTACTGTCATCATTTTTTGGTTTTCTATAGTTGCCTGGTAAACTGTACTTCATCAAAATTCAAGCAAGTCAGTCAGTTGAGGATTAGAAAAACATTTATTTTCGATAAAAATATACTTTTTAACATTACAACAATAGCGCCCATTTCGGAATGACTAATTCATTTGCACTAGTTCTTTCTCGAAGGGTGTGTATAATTTCAAAACAATTTATCAGCAAAACACAACTACTGCATTAATTGCTAATAGTTTTTGTAATATTCCGTCCAGATTGCCAGGCAAAGATAAAAGATCTAGATATGGTAACAATTTATGATCTTTAAAATATAAGGATCAAGAGATAGGTGCTATTTGAAATTTCAAAGTGGGTGGCTGGGAGTTAGGGGCTATTTTTTTTTGTATTGTGTTTAACGCCCGTGTTTACTACTGAGGCACCATAGGCGGTTGACACTGATGATACATGAGATAAAATGATAAATTGGGGAAGGATTTTTTTTTAAGCAGCTGATGCCTATTTTGCATTGTTGACATGTCAGCAGATGGATCCCTTTATTGACGTGCAATGAGGAACGAATTCTCTACGACACTCTAAGATGCCATCATCACTGGTTGGCTGTCCCCAAACAACCGAAACCACCACTGCATCAAATGATGGTTATGCTTCGCGTTTGATGCACTGTTTCGTGAACTGGTGCTAGTCATCTAAACAACCTACGTCATTGATTACTCTAACGAGGAAAAAGTGTTCATAAAGAGTTTTCACTCGTGAATCGCAAAGGTGTATGACAAGCAAAACCACATAGGTGTCATCATTTGCCTTGGATGGGAGACTCCAGTGATATTATCCAGTTTACCGCCCTTTTCACCACAAGCACGGCCATTGTCCTAACCCACTAGCTCACTTTCTTAACAATGTACTTATCATCCTCTATGGTTTTTTACCCTTTGTCCAATACAGAGAGACATTATTTTTGGCACACATTTTTGTGCAATTTCGCAGAAAGAAAAGTATCTTTCATAGGGTTGTTGTGCAATATAAGTACTGCACACCGTTAGCAAAATATTACCAGCACTATCACCTTAATTTAACTTTAATATTATTGAACCCTTTTATAAAACTTATTTTTAAGAATATCAAAATTTACTGCGAATGAAAATAAATAAAATATATACTTTTTTACCAATTACTTATTTATACTATCATTTAATGATTATTCACGAATAATTACTTTAATCTTATTTTTACACTTTATTTGTAAAAGAAATAATCGCACAAATTACAACTGAGCTCTCTTTGATCAACCATTACCTGTCGTTTAGTAATGTAAGAAACATTTCTTTGTTTCAACTAAGCTCAATTAGATTTCTACAGTGTCGGATGTTCCAAATGTATCACTTTAGTACCAGAAATAACCGTATGATTTCGTTCTTTTTGTCAGTATTTTCGTATATTTGCTTTAACATAATGCCCTTGAAAGCATGACACGTAACCATGCCAAGGATTCTAAATGCTTTGAAATTGTTCCAATTTCATACTTTTCCACAGATTTTGAAACATTTTCCCTTGTTGATTACACTAGCTGGATGAAATAAAGGATTAAAATAAGAAATAATAATTTATTTACGCTATTTTGTGTCATGTGCTTTTCATTATTGTTTATAGTCATGCTACTAACATTTTACTATACAGTTTTTCCTTTTCTTAATGGATAACTGAACACTTTAATACCATTAACAACTAGTTCGGGGAAGCTTTAATATTCTTCCAACTATTTCACTTTTTAAACTAACAAGTTAGATCTTAGTTTCAACACTACACCAATTAACAAATGCTATTTGAGATTTTACCCGGTTAATAAAAGTTGACATTTTCGATTTCTGCCAAAAGTTTGCTACTGAAGCCGATTTTTTTTACTATTGTCTGAAAAATTAAAAGTAATTTAGGATATGTAAATAAGACCAAACTACTATATTCAAGAGATACAATGATATTGGCTTTTCTGAATGATTTTAATATAAGTAATATTGAAGGATACATGTGCTTGATTTTCGTGAATATAAGAACGAAAAGTTTTATTTTGTTTTCGATATAATTATATTGAATGCATCTAAATATAGTGGTATTATCTCTCCAAACTCAACCCTTAGTTATTAGTTGAACTGTAGAAAAAGGATAACATTTTTTTTTTTTTTGAGAATTTAAACTGAAATAGTCATGTTGTATGTTTGTATCCAATGAGTAAAGCAAGGGGAATATATAGTAATCAGTTATATATTTTTACTACTTTTTTTTTTACTACTGAGGCACCACAAGTGATGAACACTGATGATACATGAGATGAAATGATGTATTGGGAAAGGATTTTTTTTAAACGAAGGAAACGTTCCAGGCCTAAGTTCAGGGTACCTCCCCGGCATTTGCCATTTATAAGGACTGAGGAAAACCTGGAAAAAACTTCAGTCAGGGAGGACGATCCTGGTGGGATTCGAACCCCATACCTCCCGCTCACGAGTCCGTGCCTTAACGACCTCGGCCACCCGTAGCGATATTGTAATCAGCAAAAGTTTTTGTTGAACAGAAGGAATAGTTTATACTCAAGATTTCACTGACAATGACGAAATGTTGTATTTCTAATAATTATGACATCATGAAACTCAACCCTCTGGGTCAAGTAAAGGGGCTTCAAAATGATCAGGTAAATACCGGATACACTTAATGACACATATACACCATACCGAATGTGGCAGCTTTCTCTAAACAGTAACACACTGGTATGAGATACTTGGTAATTCTCTATCTTTGCCACGATTGTTTTTGTACATAAAATATTAAGCAGAAACTAAGAGTGTATCTTGTTTGTCATATTATTAAGAACATGTAAAAGTGTTTTAATTAATAATTAACGACAAAAATAATAATTTACTAATTTAACAATAATGTCACTTTCATATCCGATTTCTGTTACCACTAAACATGTGCTGAAAGAGATTTCAGAGATATGACAACGTTGTTTTCCTGAGCGAACTCTGATGCATGCGTTCCTCACGCTATCATATCAACGTAACACAAATTAGCAGCTACACGGCTATAATCTTAGTTCATGGAAAAATGCTGTACTCAATTTCAAATAAAGGTGACCACAATGTTTCAAGAAAATATGCATAGACATTGAGAATAAAAGAATGGCATCCGAAATAAGTACAGACCGTTTATATTACAAGTAAAACGAAAAGTATGACTTTTATAGTAAAGTAGAGACGTGGATATAGCAGTACAGACACTGGACAACGTGAAGAATTTCGTGTACCTTGGGTTAACTTTCTCGATGGGCGGAACACATTGATGAACATGAAACTCTTCGTATAGAAAGCAGAATTCCAGATGTGCCGGTTGGGCTGTATGGGGCAATAGTTAGATCTACAATGACTTATGGGGTCCAAAATTTGGAGTTGAGAACGAGCAGAAAAATTGGGTCGATTGAGAAACCGGTTTTCTGACAGATCTTTTTAAAATGGGAAGGGGTACAGGAAATTGCGGAATTCTAAGAGAATTTGGTGCCTATAGCGAGATCATAGAATGCAGGAGCCGAGCAGTTCACAGAGATCAGACAATAACTAGGACGATCTGCTGCCAGGAACCGCTGAGAATGGGGGAAATAAGACGTGAGTTTAAACATTACGAAGAGGTTTGGAAAATATAGGGATGGTTAACATTTGGATCGCAGAGAAACAGGAGGGGGTTTTGGAGGAAATTTAAAGAAACGCCTGATAGGCATCAAGTATGCAGAAAAAGTTTTGCTAGAGACACAATAGGAGCTGAAAATCGGATGGGGGATGGAGCAGTACATCCAAACAGGGGCCAAACTCTACAACAAGGGGCTCCCTTGGTTTAGGTCAGGCGCGTGGCGAATGACAAAAGTAACAAACAGAGATGATGCGAGCATCTGTCCTATATGTGCGGAAAAACAATCTTGGGAACATATTCTGGCGTACTGCAAGGGGACGGAAGAATGGAGGAAGAGATATCTACCGGCCCCGTTTGTTAAAAGGACAATGGTACATTGATTGTGTTGATTTATTGAACATTCAGATTGAAGAAACAAGATCTTGTAAAGCTCCCAACTGTCGAAGCATAAAATTGGAAAATTGCACTTAACATGGAGAAGCTAGAGGAAATATCACAAGGCATCGACTACGAAGCTGAAGTGAAGTGATTTTATGATGAAATTGTTAAGTATATTTTTCCAGACACACAGTACAGGGACGTGGATGAAAAAAATGTATTGATTATTATCATTATATACAGAAAAATAATTATTTTTAATGTTTCATTTATAATTAAATAGTTTTGTCATCAAATTATTATAATAATTAATATTATCTGTTGCCAAAGCATAAAAGAATAACATACAACCATGTTTAAATATAAATAAATAATAAACAAAGCTTTTATGTCTCGAGTGAAGATGTATTATCTAGATAGCGCTGTTTTCGATAAAACTTATATTTTGTGTGTAAACGTTTATTTTTGTTTCTCTCGAAACTAAGAAATCTGTAAAGTTATTTTTTTTTCCTTATGCACTTGCATCTTGCATCACTCCACTACATGAAGTCAATTCTAGGAAGTATGGAAAAATTAAGTACCTGGATGTTTCTTAAGGAAATCATGTTATCTCTCCAAATATATATTTGTGAAGCTGGGAAAATATGTTTGTATGTACACATGTATATAATATGATCAGATTATGGGGTTTCCCGCACACGCGAGTCATTCATTCAGTCAGTCCGTCAGTCAGTCAGTCAGTCAGTCAGTCAGTCAGTCAGGCAGGCTTAGCTCGTGATGTTTCCAATAAATAGATAAGAAGCCAGGAAATAAAATTCAATTTTATCAACGGAATTAAGAGAAGTGATGGGTAATTTCGTTAGAATAGCCAGAAATGTTTAGAAACTGGAGGAAATAGTTCAGACACCTCCTTGGGTGACAAGGGTGAACACGTATTTCTTTTTTTTTTTTAATATTATTAGCCACAGCCTCACAGCGGAGACCAGAGTTCAAATCCCTCAGTGCCGGCCATCCTGATCTTGGGTCATTTCGAGCTATCCCCCGGTCTTTTAGGCAACCAGGGTTAGATATAACCTTTTCATGAATTTTCCGCTCTCCCATTTCATATAATTCCATTCCATTGGTACCCTTACAGGGTCTATAGTGAAAAGGCGAATATGGGCTAGTGAGGTGTGACGGTGACTTGCCCCAGCTTCTGGTGTGGAAATTGATCTTTTGAGGGGTTCGAAACCTTTATGAGGACTGCAACGATGTTTGGCGTTCTAGGTGAAAACATGCAACGCATCTATTACTTTTAACAGGCCCTAATGAGGTAGAAACAGCCCCAAAAGTATCCGCGAACAACAATTCTGGCGTATTTTCACTAACATGCCCAGTAACCTAAATTTACGGTATTTATTTTTTATTTGGTTTATTTACGGACGCTCTTTAACATCTCAGGCCATCAGCGTACCATTCAATTCAGGGCGTGAAACGGCCTATAAAATTTGCTCAAAGTCTTTTCTTTCAGGCTTGAGGTTCTTTTACTTGCCGTAAATGTACGACACGGGACCCACGGCTTTACTTCTCTTCCGAAGGAAGCCATACTTAGGATTTTTACGCCCGAAAAAATCCATCGAAAATTTACGGCATACTAGCAGTTCACCCTCAAGCAACTTAAAAGAAATTTCCTACATGCTTCATTTCTGGCAGCCCCAATCATCTGTTTCAAGTTGGTTATTAATGATATTGAAGTTACGAATATTCAGATTTTTAAAACATTGAGCTTGACTCTTATATAGTACCTCAAAACGAATTGAACCAATCATCTCGAATTCCGTAAGATCTAAGCGGTTCCCTTCTTAATCTTTGTAAAGGATTGATGTATAATGAGATACTGGTACTTAATGTGCAACCAGCTGTCTACGGTACGTAGAACAAACCGGTTTCAATAGCCCGCTGTTTCAGAAATGACTGTGAAGGTCAAGATGTGGAGATGACCTCCAAGCTCCAGAGGAATGACACGCTACCGGTTCGTGCAACACAAACACTTTCACTTCATCTCACGCGTATCAGTAAATTGAGATGCGTTAACTAGCACGCCACTACTGAAAAGTTCTGGGCCTCGACCATAGGGGGCCATACATCGGTAGTTCTCTACGGAGTTTATCAATGTTTTGTATTATCACAACAGTACACTTTTCTGATTACCATAAGATTATTATTATATGCAGACTGAATTCGAGACAGACGAAATATAATTCATATTTCTCTCCCGAAAACTTTACTTTTTTGTCTTGTTGTAGCTTGTATTATCATTTTCCTATATGGATATTAATTCACACTCTTAATTCCTATCATTTTGCCACAAATAGTTTTGCAACTTCTTCCACTAAACATTAATCGCTACTTATCTTTACGTAATGTTAAATTCCGTTTCTTTATAGGGAGTAAACACTACGATTTCTGCTAATGGAGTTTAAATCACGACTTCTCTCTACTGAATCCCACGCATAACTAACAAGTTTTAAGATGAAAACCGTCATTTATTATACGTGAATGAAATTCGTTCGTTTCTATTTAGTCGCAATAAAGCTGTCTATTTCGTGTTTCATTCTTGGTACACATTATTAATGTTGTTACGCCTGCCATTGGTTGATTCACTTAGTTTTACACTAATTTAATCTTTTCGTATTCTTGGCTATGTATGTGTTCCTTTTAATCGTTACATTTTTATATTATTCGGTATTGTCATAAAGGCCAACAAACAAACATTAAGACATACATTGTAAAAGCCCCTTATCTGATACACGAAATCTATACAAATGAGCTTGCTAGATTTATACGATTTAACACGCATTACTAACGAATATTTGTAATTTGAATTGAAAATTAAAACCATTGCCTAACATTTGCAAATAAATTTATTAAATTTATATAATTAAAAACATATATCAATGAATGTTTTGAGTTTCAAATCAAATATTATGTCTTTATCATACGCAATAACATACATAAATGAACTTCTTAAATGAACGTAACTAAATAACTATTACTATTAAATGTTTGTGTATTTATATTGAGCATTATATACTTTACCTAATACACAAACTTGTGAAAAAGAACTTATTAAAATAATATAGTTAAACAACTGCTATCAATGAGTGTTTAGGGCCTTAAGTCGGATATTTTCTGTTTCAGTATTTTGCATCCACCATCATATAACACACAACTGAAACAGTCAAAGTAGTGGAAAGAGTGCAACTGCAAGAAAAAGTTATAACAGCCTACTTTTGGGAAGTTAAAGGAATTTTACTAATTGATTATCTCCATAAGCAGAGACCTGTTACAATATTTCAAATCAACTAGATTTAAAAAACGAGAGAAAAGATGCGGTTTGCAAGAGAAAGGATAAAATGGGCTATTTTTCTTCTCATAATCTTGTATTAGCAATGGGAACCGTCAAGCATTCTTTTTGGAACATTCACTCTATTCGCGTTACTGGCCTCGCTCTGATTACGTTTCCAAAGCTTAAGGGGTACCTACACCTGTGATATGCTTTTCATATTTTCTTTCTCCGTTCCTATAAGAGCTATTAAAACAAAATTTGTGTGCTTAATGTTTAAGCCTATTCTTTACTGTGAAATAAATAGGTACTACCGTATGTTATGCATTTTTATAACTATTAATTCTTAAAATATTCAAATGTTATATTCGCATCAAAAAGGCATTTAAACATTACTCCCAAAATTATGTAATTTATTGAATATTTTTATTATTATAAAGCAAATATCTAAATCTATAAACTGAACCTCAACAGTTTAAATATGTACAGTGCAAATGTAGGGGAAAATGATATTTGACTTTTAAGCACATTTTAACCCACTTTTTTTTACACACACGCACAAGCGCACACGCACACACACATTCCATTTAACACAAGGCAAAAACTGAAGTTCAGATTGATTGATGATCTTAAAAAGAAGAATCTCTATGTCGAGTAAAGTGCAATTACGTTGAAAAGTATAGAAATTGTGATGTAAACAAAATTTAAAAAATATTTATACTATACTGTATATGTACTATTGAAGTACTGGTCGTTGCATTCCTAATAGCGCAGTTTATACTTTTATTTTCTAAATACTTTTCTGTTAGTTTACTTTTGAATTATGTTTGTTCTTGCAATATCATATGTTCTTTTATCCATCTTTTGTCACATTTCACAAAATTAAATATTATAAAAATCTTGCCAGCAATTTTTTAATTTAAAATCAATAAATTGGCAACTGAACAGTTATTTCCCTATTTTATAACAATTCTACCATACTGCTAACTTATCCCACACAGCCAGAAAGAAACAAATGCAGCGACAGCACGAAATTTAAACTAAATAATTATGAGCAACGTAAATAAGAAAAGAGGCATGACTGGGGTTGATTTAAAGGTGTAACTCAAAGGCATGAAGCTGTAAGCTTGTTTCAAATTAATGTGCAAAGGATAACGAGCTTTATTTTTACCCCCCTGAACGTTTATAAGTCCTTAAAACGTTTCCTTGCTAATCATAAAATCAAGAAGCAAAGACAACTGTAGAGCATTTTTTTTCGCAGACCTTCCCAAAAAGTACTTCATAGACGGAATGGAGCATTGCTGAAATAAATATATTGATCTTATGGGAGATTATGTAAAAAAATAAAAATAATGTTTAAAACTTGTACTTTCATTGTTAGGTCGAGAACTTTTCAGACCGTCCTCGAATAGGGTCCAATCGCATCAGCTGTTTGGTATGTTGAACGCTTTGCTCGTGTTTCATTGTACAACATTATACTAGTCTAGTATCAAATTTCAAAAATAATTATTTTATATTTATATAATATAATAATGGGATTAATATTCACAAAGGTTAAAATGTTTGGGCGGGGGTGAAGTTTTAAGCAACTGGATTTTGGACGTTATTAGAGCTAAATAAAAGAAGTAGATTGATTTCGTGGTCTAATGGTAGCTCTTGCGTCTACCAATTCAGAGGTCATGGATTCGATTCCTGGTTAGATGCTTTTTCCTTACCCCGAGAAGGTAAATGCCAGATAGCTGGACTCCGAGTAGCACCAACATTAATTCATTTTTCAATTACTACAAGCCGACTATTACGTTCAGGTGTCGTAATCAATGTAGTCAAGCCGACAATATATAAAAATAGAAAATATGAAATAAGCGCATTATACGGTCATTAACGAGGACGAAACGGTAGAATATGATGCTTACCTCATTTGTGAGGAAGAAGACGCAATTTATAATTTATTTTATTTTTTTTAAAACAAAGGAGCATAGGAATGAACAGATTCAAAAATATTTAAGATCAGAACAGAGATTGCAGCTAAAGATATTTAGAGATAATTGCCAAATTAACATTTTGGGGAATTAATTAGAGTAAAAAAGAAATTTAGTTTGACAATAATGAGGAAGGAACAAGAGCTATACCAAATGCAATGCGATATGGAATAATAAAAAATTTTGCTTATTGGCCGTTCTGAACTAATTATGATTTGCTAGTTGCAGATATAGTTCTAAAACTGGTCAGGACCAGAAGAGGTAGATTTTATTTCTATTTTCTTAATATAAATAAATAAATAAACAAGAACAATAATAGTAATATCTGGGAAATAAATCTAATAAGGAGTGAATATAGTGCAATATCTGCCTTGCTGATGTTGCCACAAGTAAACGGTGTTACCCTAATTGTGTCGTGTCACTGAATGTCCGCGCAGTATTGAAGGCACTTTAGGAGTACTATAGGGTGCTTCTCTTGCTAGAGGCCCCAGACGATAGTTCATAAAATGCTATACTATAGATAAAAAAAAACTTGCAAATTTATACATTTAACAATGCAAAACAGAGCATGCTTATAATTAAAGCCCAGAAGTTAGGCAAAATACGTTTTCTATCTGGGTGGAGATATTTAAGAGTCAGACAGAAATGAACACGATTCCTTACATTAGGGGTCAGTAGGGACAGTTTTTATTCCCCCCCCTTTTTGCCTATTTTGGCCTGTTACCTGTTTTAAGGGTTAAATCTTCTTTTTTTTTATCCTGTTTTGAATTGTTATGGATTTTTTTCCGCGATTATTTTTGCCTTTTAAAAAGCACAAAGAATTTCAATATAACGAAGTGAAAAGTGTCATAAAAATTAAATTTTTATTTTCACCTCTCAAAAATAAATATTGAGAATCTTGTTAAACATTTCTTTTCAAGCGGACAAAATTGTTCTCCTTAATCCATTCACTTAAGCAGAACCTTCATTAGTGAAAGGAACGCAAGGTTACTTCTGGCATACGAACATCCGGAAATAGAAGAGGAAAGTACTGTAGTTTTGAAGTTCTGACGAATGACCTTGTATCGATCTGCTTGAGACAAAATTGTGGTGGGGATAACTTCTCAGCTGCATAATGTAACAAATAATTGCAAGCAAGAAAGATGCTGTGCAATAAATCGTCCTTACAATGTGTTCAGTATGGAAGTAGTAGAGATACTAATTAGAATTCCCTACAAACGCATAAACAGAAAATGAACTCTACAAGACACCAATGCGCATCTTTTGCTCATTCGCCAATACTATTCAAAACTACTTTACTTTGTTCTGATCAACATTTACATGATGTCCTGATAGATGAATGTTCTGTTGTAACTGGTTTGAGTCCTTCCTAAATCCAGTCACTTCAGTGGAAGTAGATCTTTTTCCAAGATAAAACATGTTCCTACAAATGGATGACTATGACAGTTGATATCTTGAAAAAAAAAAAACTCTTGTTGTGCTTGTAATCAAGAGTAGCAAGCTTAAGTATTTCAATTAAGTGATAAAATTATTAAGTATTTTAAATAACTACTTTCATTAATAATGAAAAATATTACTCTTTGTTTTCACGTTTAATAAGTGCCTGTTTGAATTACATTACTTGTTATTTTAAGTGCGTTTTTGTCTGCCTATTTTAATGGAAATAAATTACTGAACTTCCGGCTTCTGCCCATAAACTACGATGAAAATGGTTTCCTTCCAAATCCAAGGACACTTGTATGGGTTTCTCCAAATTCTTCCAAAGTGATAACATGTTTTTCGAGCTGTTCTACTGTGCGGGGTTTATTTTCATACACTTTCCCCTTAATAGGCTCCAAAGAAAGAAGTTAGGAGGCGTTAATCAGCTTTTTCATGGTCCTTCATGTTCCATCCTTGAAAACACGACACACGGTAAGCGCCTCTTTGATATGTTGAAAATGGAGATAATCTCTTGGGAAAGTCTTCGTAATGCTGCCAGTAATTGCTCCTTACATCGTTTTTTTTTTTTTTTTTTTTGTTTTGTTTCTTCAGGCAATTTGCGGCCTCCTGAATGTTGAGTAAGAAGATTTCTTATTGTCTCTAAAGTTTAAAAACAGTTTCTCAAAACAAAACATTTTGACTACACACTCTTCACCAAGTTCAGCCCGAATTGTTGTCTACACGCTTTAAATGAACCTGATGCCAGGTTTATGAACGAGGAACACGAGCTGTGTACATTACCCCCATGCATGGCGGTATTGTAGTGGACTTCTGAGGCCGGAATAACCATAGAGCGCCACTATGTTGTCCCAGTGGAGATGATAGTGAAGGTGATACGATTAGAGTGCACCATGGGAGTCCTTAAACATGTGGTTACTAAAACTCAGTCTGTAGAGATGAATAAAAAGAATTAAGTATGGGCAAATGAGCTCTGAGTCCTTGGCGCTTTAAAGCTATCTGGGCATTCTCCTCCTCAGGGCAAGGAAAAACTCTGAAAAAAACATTATCCAGACAGCTAGACCTCGTCGATAATGGAACCTCTGAATTAGTAGGAGCAAATGGTACCGATGCGGAAGTGTACATTATTAACTGTGGGACATTCGAGTTTATTGGCAACAGTGTTTTAGTCAGCAATCCGAGTATTAGTGACTTACAGTTCTGAACTATGATATAATTTGTAAACTGACCGGAGGAACAGAGACATTTTAGGTCAGATATTAGTTTTTGTATTATTATTTTGTTTCCTGATTGTATGTTAAAGGTTTAAGTTTAACAATGTTAGTTTATTAAGATTCAGATTTCAAAACAATATGTTCTTTCTCTCTTTCTAGCTAATTAAAGAAGAAAACTATTCCAACTTGAAAGTCACATTTATTGAGCACAAATGCAGAAAAAAGTGTGAAAATATGTACTATCTAATATAATATGTTGCTATTTGTTGGAATAATTCAACAATGATTCGTATATAATGCGTTAAGAGCCTTAATATAATTGATATCCCGAAGAAACAAGATTGTTACCACGATCTTTTAAAAACTCTAATATATAAACAAATTAATATGTTACAGCCAGAAAGTGACAAAAGAAAAGTGTAGTTTACCTCAAATAATCTAGTTAGTACTAGAAAACTTATTCCTTCTAAGACTTTAGGAAATTCTGGTTTTGAATAACAGAATATGTGATATTTCTTCTCTAACAGTTTCAAGTCCACATTATTATGGCTATTGTTGTTATGGTTCTTACAGAACATAGAATTGCTTACAAAATATACACATTTTGTCACACAATATGCATGTCATGGCAGGGCATATTAAAATATTTGTATTGTTCTTTTGTTGCCGTTATACAAAATAGTTTTTATTTCTTAATAAATATGTTACAAAACTTAATAATTATTGTCATAAAATACTTATTGTAACAAGGCATGCTTAAATATTAGAATTGTGGTTTGGTTGCCAATACACAACGTAGTTCTATTACTAAATAAATATATTACAAAGGTTAATACTTTTTGTCCCACAAGCTTATAGTGACAATGTATGCTTAAATATCAGTATTGTTGTTGTGTTGCTCGTTCACAAAGCCATTTATTTATTACTAAATAAATAAATAAATATGTTATGAAATTTAATACTTTTTGTCACACAAGATGCAGGTTCCATTATGACAAGGTATGCTACTGTGACATTTTGAGTTGCACAGATTTCCCTTTTTCACATACAAGCACCACTCTGAAACACAACACTTTCTGCAACCCTTGTCCACGACTCCTCTCTCTGCTACAGTTTTTAGCCAAATTTTTCCATCTGGTACCCCTTTTCAAGCCAAGAAAATTTGAGGATATATAATATCAACTTTTGATCTAAAAATATAATAATACTGTGCCGAGTGTTAATTCAACACTAGTTAAAGTTGAATCAACATATCAGCTATTGCTTAGTCCCAGTTCCATACAGGCCGTCCTCATTTCTTTCAAGCATGACTTACATGAGGTTTCGCAAGTCGCTTTTCTCTTGTCGACATCCGGAATGTGTATTACACGTTATGTTCACTCCTACCATCATCGGAAACCAGTTTCAGTCTTTTCGTTCGTTTCTTTAAATTTTCTTAGGCTTACTTGCTGGCTAGAGAGATGTTTGACGATATGCTGGCTAGATAGTCTCTTGCTGTTCTTTTTCTGTTCCTCCCTTCATCTGTTTTATTATTGTTGCAGCGCATTCTCGCAAAGGGGTATTTAATAATATCAGGTGGCAAAGGTTGTGTCAATCCAACTTTTGGTTTAATTCCGAACATGGTTTAGTATGGTGATTGAAGGGCTCTATTTTTCATGAATTGCATGGGCATTTGACCTATAGGTCGTCTTTCATTAATTTAGCCAACACATTTTGTATGCTCTGATTAGCCCTGTTAACTGAGCTTTAGTAGTTTCCCATGAACAAATTTTAATATGACAGAATTTACGAATTCTCTTCCACTATACAGGGAAATGTCACGTAGTTGGAAGGCAACCCCTTCAGCTCTTTTGCTACGGAGTGCTAAAGTAACACAATTTAGTTAGACGTCCTGGTAAACTATGATGAACTTAAAACTTTTGATCAATAAGTCTACCTGAGGCTGTTTATTTCAAAGTGCAGAATCGGCTTAGACACAAAACCTATTTTCTTCCTACTTTTTATTATTTTTATTGTCACGTTTCGCATTTCGATAAAAATTTATAATTTCAACTGATTTTCTTTGATGTTTAGATTTTCAGCCTATCCCGACCTCCATGTCTTGTAGTTACATATGTAGTTACCTTTAACCTCTCCTAAAAGCTTATCGTAATCTTTGTTTGTTATGATATAAACATTATATTCGGTTTTTCTTGTGAATTTAGTAACTTCTCGAGCAAACACACTTCCCAAGACCTTTCAGTTGATATTCCGTCGTTCATTGTGAATGAAGTGTTGAATTCACTACTTATTTCCATTAACGTTTAAATTAGTACTTACACTGAGTGTAACCAAGAAAAATTGCAACGGCCACGAACTTAAAAACATTACAATTTACGAAGAAGCTAAATTATATTAAATTAATATAATTCCTGTGTTTAAGAATTCTAATGCCTAATGATAAGGGATGCTCTGGTAATGGTTCCACGTTGCAGCAGTACCTCTATGAGTCTACATCTCCGGAGGTTAATTTAAAATTATAGATCGCACCAAATCATAACGACCTTCCATCATCCACTTCACTACTTCACTGCCGAGACAGAAAAGTTGCTTAGTTGACAGTTCTTGAAATCATTGCCATATTTCAAACAGTGTTCCGTGAAACCCACATGCCTGCTATAGGTCTGGTAATCTGGGTCTATTTTCGTATTTCTGCTACGTGGTTTAACGGCTGGGGGTGTGTTACCAGTTCCTGGAAAAGAGGTTATCTTCTTTTGGAGCTACGTATAGCAGTTTCTTACAAATATCATTAACAAAGAAATGAATGTTTCTTGAAATGCTCGAAAACTGCTTTTTTTCCCGTCCTTAAGGCTAAAGAAACAAAATAGAAGGCTCTGGCAAACACGGCAAAGAAGATATTTTGTACACTAGCGACCTCAGCTCCCTCTGAAAGAATGTTTAACAAAGATGGACAAGTTATATAAAAGAGACGATCAAGACTAAAAACAAACACTGTAGACATGGCTGTTTTTGTAAACGGAAATTTATGGATGCTGTGATTTGGTAACAAACAAATCACTGTAAGAACATTTTAAACACGGTGGAAATTTTCCTGGTTTTATTCAAACATAGATTTATTCTTTTGTGTTGCGATAAAATTAAAATTGCAATACTGAAACAAAGCGTTCGCGGTGTTTTATGGTGTACTACAGAGTGTTGTAATATTTATTTGAATACACACAAATACCAGATGTTGAGCTCAAACTGCTAATATATTTAACGAATCATTGGTACAGTAACTGACTGCCCCGGAGGAGTGCAGCATTTCAAGGTAATATACTTTTTTTTTTTTAATTCTGTTTATTAGCTTCAAAACTTAAGTATAAGAAACCAGTTTTATGAAAATAATAGGGAAACAAAATTGAAGGACACTAAATGGAAAATAATAGATATATGTAAACTTGTTAAGGATAACCTGACTGAAGCAAATAAGAAATAACCGGTTCCGTTTGTGACAAGAACGAAATAGTCGGAAAAAAAGATAACTACATTAAAAAAAAAAAAAAAAAAAAAAACATAAAAAAACACAAGTAAAGAAACAAAAAGCAAGTTGGGTAGATGAAGCTTTATTTACATTCTATGATATTCTTGTACATACAATGCATGTACTTCAAAACATGGAACAAGTTATGTACAACATTGCTAAATTAATGATATCTATAAGGACATGTAAAATATTTTATAGTATATATACACATTGTTGAGGAGTACACTTGTTAAAATGTGAACAATGAAGTATTAGATATGTTGTATGTAAAAACACTTTGCTTTCAACTGAGTTTCCTCAGAATAATAAAGCATATTTTATAATCGAACAGAAATACAAATTATAAGTCATTTAGAGGGTGACTAAAGAACTGATATGATACAATCAGCAATGCACTTTTTTTATTTATCGGCGCTTTTTAACATCTCAGGTCATCAGCGTCCCATTCAATACCAGGCGTGAAACGGCCGACAAATTTTGCTCAGAGGCCTCTTCTTTCAGGCTTGAGGTTCTTTTTCGTGCCGTAAATGTACAACACGGGACCTTCGGCTTTACTTCGCTTCTGAAGGAAGTCATACTTAGGATTTTTACGCCCTAAAAATCCATCGATCATGACCGGGATTGAACCCGCGATCTTGAGTTTAGAAGGCAAATATGGTTACCACTACACCACCAGGACCAGGAATATGGCATTGCAGGTTTTGCTGTATATGATTAGTTGGTCAAACATTTAGCGCAAATTTCTTAAAGTAACATAATAAATTAATTTCTTAAAGTAACATAAATTAATTTTAATGGCTAATGCGTAATTATTTTATAAATTAAACGAATTTTTATTAATTTATGAAGTATTTTACTTGTCCGTAACTGCTTAATAAATTACACTTGGGTTTTACAGTAACTTATTGAGTACATTTTATTTTCTTAAAATATCACGGTTCATGCTATTGTTTATTGTTATTGTATTCTATATTTCGTTGCAAATGGTACTATTTCGTTATGTCTTGACATTTTATGTTTTTATATGCTATTTTATTCTATGTACTTTTTATATTTAATATTCATGTTTCTTTGCACCATTGATATTTATGTTTTCAAATTGTTAATTATTAGATCCTGTTATATTTGATGTGCTACAGTGTTATATATGTAATATCTGTTGCTTTAATATCTGTTCAAGTAAATAGTATGTATGAATACAGCGTAAATGTTTATAGATTTAATTTTCTATTTTCATTTGTATGTTATGAATTTCGTGATGGATGATTTTATCTATATTTAATGATATTTTGTCATTTTTGAAATAGATACACATGTAATAAGCACATAATTTTTTTTTTCTACAAGATATCAAAGTTACTGCTAGAAGGTGTTATATTGATATCATTAGTAAACGAAACAGTATTATGAATGTTTTAATGAAAGTGACATATCATTAAATTATATAAACTAAAAGAAGCAGTGGGCCAAGAATTGAAACTTAATGTGCAATAATTTTCCAATTTCTCAATCCCCATAAAGTTTAGTTTGTACAATTTCAAGGTTCACGCAATCAAATTGATTAACTAGATCGCAGACAATTTCCTTACTACACTTTATTAATTACTCTTGCCAGAACTTTATTCGTAAGTTTAAAAGTTACATTTTGTATGGAATTATTTTCCTGTATCCAAATTTTCTTTTACTAGAATTCCGTTGCTTTCAATAATATTAAAGAATAAAATCTGCCATACATTACATTTTCAAATAGTTTTGAAAAAGATCTTAAAAGTAATTGCAAAGCGCATGCTTATCCACTTAAAAAAAAAACGATTTAACAATTGAATGCAAATCCTTCCGCTGAAATGCTAAATGTCAGTGATTCTTACATGGATAACTTAATGCCATTTTCTACTCTCTCGGAACAAAAGAATGTCGAGAAGGGGCCGGTGCAACAGTATCACGAATAGGCTACTTCTTCCCAACAGCTATTTATCCAAGGACTTGTTCTAATGTAGCGATTAAAAACTTCTTATTGACCGCAATTAAAAAATAAAACAACAAGTAAAAAGAAAAGCACAAAAGCTGCCTAACTTCGGGATGTGTTATCCAACCTGTGGAATAATATTACCACAGATAATTGCTGCACTGTACACTCTACGCCCATAGAGAAGGCTGTGTTTGAAACTTCGTTGATGGCGAAAGACTAAGGTGAAAAATAACAACAAATAATAAACTACTAAGAATTTAAGTTTGTAACAGTAAGGGCCTATAATATAAACATTAAAATATTTTATACGGTGTTCTTATACTTGTATCTCATTTATTGTTTATATTTATCTTTAAGTTTTTTCCAATGCCATTAATATTCAAAACATGCACCAACGAGTCAGGAAACTATAGACGCAAACATAAAATAATATGGTTAATCGAGAAAAAGGCAGTCTTAAAAAGAGTAGCAGAACTAAGAGAAACCACATACACAAGAGAGAATTTCGACATTCACAGCAACAGAACGAAAAGTTATCAATTAGAACGTTACCTGGGCTCAGTAAGACATACATATTGAGCACAGATCGCCCTGAATCCATCACAAGCCCAACAGAAAAGGCGGAATCTTCGGCAAACAAATACAAGAATCGAAACAGGACCAGTCGAGTAACACAGCAGATGTTTCATTTCAGCTTGCAAAGAATATGAGAATTGTAAAATTTCTCTAATAGTATCTCCAGCAATCGTTAGGCTTTATCGATTAAAGTTGCGTAAATATTTGATATTTTGAAATTAGATAACGGCTTCTTGAAGTTTGCTAGTTCTCCGAAAAGGTTTGTATATATCGAAGAAAATAATACCAAAACAACTTTTTTTTAAATTATGTTTAACGCCACCTTTTACTACTGAGGCACCACAGGCGGTGGACACTGATGAAACATGAGATGAAATGATATATTGGGAAAGGATTTTTAAATGAAGGAAACGTTCCAGGCCTAAGTTTAGAATATTTGTCCTTTATGAGGACTGAGGAAAACCTGGAAAATACCCTAGTCAGGTAGGACGACCTTTAAAATATCGGTTATATTTACAGAACTACTTCACTTTATTTAAATGATATGCCAAAACGTTTGTATGTAATTATTCACAAAGTAGCTTCGTGCTGAAGGTAGATGAATAACTTGCCTATTAGGTTGGTATTCGCTCTTCGGTTATGTCCACTTCATCACATCAAGACTTTGGAAGTTTCTAGATTTGGCGATCATTCTCCATTTAAGTGTGTAGTCCCCATTCAGAACCTGAGTATCTCCAGCTTTGCGAGTGGTGGCTTAAGTTGGTATCAGTCTTTCGTGCTGTTTACTTCATGCTTCTCCTTTTGGCTTTTATGGCATCGTCAGAGACTGGTGGTCGCTGCGGAAATGGTAAGTTTAAACATTTTAAAGTTATTTATGCTTTGAAATTAATGTCCTAAAATATTAATATACACAATCTATTGGTTAATAAAACATTTTTACAGAAAGGGTTTTCATTATCACTTACATTTATTTAAAGAACTAGTTAAACTTTTGTGATTTATGCTACCCGTCGACATTATTCCAAAATTACATTTGGAAACAGCTGCCAAATTGATCTCTTGAGTAATTTAACTTTTAGCTAATACATGCATGCTCTGACACGTACAAAGGCTTATTTAATTTTAAATTTGAAGATTTATTTAATTCTTTAAATTGTCATTTTGTAATTTAAATTCATTATTGTTCATTTGTATAGTAGAAAGAAAAATGCGTGCTCATTTTGTTGTTAATGTATTTAAAACATTACAGTCTTTGTTCTTACTTCTTTACCTAGGACCTTATATTCAAGTTTCGCTTATGCACAGCATGTGCAAAGTTCACCCTCAAGAAGTGTGATGTACGAGGGTAGGTCCATAAGTTTCCGGCCTAACCATTTTCTAGGTATGATAAAGACAAAAACTATATTTCACTTTTCAATACAGTTACCCTTTATTGCAATATACTTCTCACATCTTTGGATTAACATTTCATCCCCTCCCCCCCAAAAAGTCAGACACCTTGTCTGCAAAATGGGCATAAACAGCATCCATCACTTCTTCGTTACACTTAAATTTTCTTCCTTTTAGGTTCTTCTTGAGTTTTGAGAAGAGGAAATAGTCGCTTGGAGCTAGATCTGGGTTTTAGGGTGGATGAACGATCTCCTTGAAGCCACATTTCTTCACAGCTTCTTTTGCAACAAGAGCTGTGTGTACAGGCGCGTTGTCGTGAAGAAGGCGCACACCGCCACTCAGCTTTCCTCGCCTTTTCTCTTTTATGGAAGTACGTAGTTTGTGCAGTAGGCCAGCATAGTACTCCCCATTTACTTTGGTGTTCTCCTTTAAGTCAATGAAGAGTATTCCTTCACAGTCCCAAAAGATTGTGGCCATGATCTCATGGTTGACTGAGTGACCTTGGCCTTTAGAGACGGTGCTTCGCGAGGTTTACGCCTCTCCGTTGATTCTCTTTTGGACAAGGGATCATAGTAGAGGACCATAGTTTGATTTCCTTTAACAATGGTTTGCAGAACTTCTATCTCGTCACCACGGCAGAGCTCCAAAAAGGCCTGACAACAGATGACTTCTTGCTGATTTGGACTGAGGAAAGAAGTCTAGGCACTAACCTTATTCATGTTTAAATGTTGATGAATAATTCAAGGACTGTTGTTTTAGAAAGGCCCAACCTTGCTTCTATTTCTGTAACTTTGAGCCTCTGGTCTTGTATAATTTCTCCTTACACAAGAGCGATGTTTTCAGGAGTGAGCCCACCTGCACGCTGTCTGTCTTCAATCCTTTTTCGACCCTTTCGAAAGGGTTTGGTCCATTCTTTTACGGTTGAATGTGAAACGGGGGGGGGGGGGGGACTTTCCCATTTACATCGTCCAATCACTGTTAAATTTCATTTGGAGTAAGTTCTTCTTTTGTGAAGAACTTAATAACAGCTGGAAACCCCATTTTTAACATATTTCAATCTTCTACACATAGCCTTCTTTATACAACTATGTCTGAACAACTGAACAGAGCGGAGTTACAGCTGCAATTATTTACTTAATAGATAAGATATGCACCAGATAAGGATTTTGTGATGGCGATAATCCTTATCGGCGGGGTCGGAAATTTATGGATCTACCCTCGTATCAGCACTTAGTTTACAGTTTTTATCATGTGAGTGATCTAATAATAAGACAGAGTCAGAATATATTAAAACTTTCTCCGAATGAAGTGTGAAGCCGGAAACCCACTTACATGTGAACTAATTTAAATTAAGAATTCAATTGAACTACAGACCGACTAAATTCAAACTAGTCCTAAAGTCTCTTTAGTTAAAGTTTCTACTATACACTCTCGACGTTTGCGGTGCAAACCAATAGGGGGGTAAGTTTGGGGAGTATTTTGATCGGGAGAGGTGAACGAAGGAGGAACTACTTGTCTTTGTGTATACACCACTTGAAAGATCACCTCTCGTTAAGCAAGTTCACCTTCCAGACAAATGTTGTTGCTTTACGAAATACTATTATATAATTTTAGTGATACGGTATATTAACAAAAATACATCATATAGTTAAACATGAGAAAATTGGTGGCTATTTCAATATGAAACAGTATTACGTTCGTTAACAGAAAGCTGGTGTGATTTACTGTGAATTCGTAAACTAATTGTTCTGATAACCGAATGTAAAGAAAATGAGCAATACTCAAACATTCCAGGGTTTTCTTTTCGGTCATAGGAAGAGAAAATTTAAATTTAAAAACTGGATAACTTGTAATATTAATTTGAGTCCAACTGTAATTTCGAAACATGGGAAGTTTACCATGCTTTCTGAAGAGGGGAAAATTTCGTCCTGCAGATTCCAGACTTCAATCAAATATGTTTGCTGACATAAACACCAGGATAATGTTTACATTTTATTTAAATAGGGGCGTTACTGCGTTATTTTTACTTCTTCCTCTCATTCTGTTGCACATGTTCAGCGCTATTAAGATTCTAGAAGTTCGCGATATATATTCAGCAGTAGCTGTAGCAGTGGTGAAGTTGTGCATCTCGGCTTTATACTACCGCCTGAGCCAGTCATTTTTGAGAAAGAACTTAAACCCCCCCCAAAAAAAAAATTGAAAAGAATTGCAATTTTAAACAATTATGTATCGTAACTTTGCTGAACTGTCTTGGATAAAAGAAAGAGAGAGAGAGAGAGAGAGAGAGAGAGAGAGACAGACAGACAGAGAGAGAGAAAAGATTCCTTTTGTTGCAAGATCAAAACCTTTGAACTTGCTCAGTGTTTCCACGTTCTCTTTCATAGATGATTGTGATGCTTTGATCCAGAAGTCCAAAATTCAAGTTAATCTTTGAATTCAATTTCCACAAATGGAAACAGAGCTCACAGTCATTATTTCAAGCTTACAATGAGCTAAAGTGCTAAAAACATTATAATTAAAGCTCAACAATTTTGTTCTATTAAGTTAGTTGTCTTAATTTTAAGTTTATAGTTGCTTAAATATAAACAGCGAATCTTCAGGCAAGTGCCTATTTCTTCTATAATAGATATGATAAAGAAAATAGGAATATTTATTTTTTGCGGCGTTTGTGTTTATTTTATAAATATCAGTTTTGATGTTATAGCCTATTCCTTGCTTAAAATAGTCACATTTTCGCATTAAAATGCACACGAAACTAAATCGCGTACAATTCTTTTAGTAATTTTTAAATTAAGTGAGTGTTCGTGTTTGTATACACGAAACCGAACTTGACTTAGCTGTTTAGCTCTTTCAAGTACCCAATGTGAAAGATATTCCTGTGATATAAATGTGAAAGCACCTTTTTCTGCCTTCAACGTTATACTTACAGACAAGAGATACAGTTTTTTTCGTGGAAAATTTGGAAAAGACACATAATATATTGTGAGGCAAATTACGAAAAATAAGTAATCATAATTTTTCCAGTTGTTTAAACTGTGTCCTAATTTAAAAATTATTCATTTGGTTTTTTATTTGAAAAATGAAATAAACTATATAATGTGACAGATTGTGATTTTTCTTATATTTCCATTTTCAGTTGTCTTTAACAGTATCGAACAAGTGATTTGTATATTAGTTAAAATAATGACCACCTCATTGGTGTAGTGGTTAGCGTTGCTGACTGCTGGGAGGGAGGCCGGGGTTCGATTTCCGGTACCTGCTTAGGAATTCTTCTAAGTTAGGAAGGTCTGGAACTAGGTCCACCCAGCCTCGTGAGGACAACTGGGGAGCTGCCTGATGGAGAGGGGGCGATCTCCGATCTAGTAAGCCGCGATATAGCGACCGGCGTGATGCAGTGTGCTGATCACATGCCTCCTGCAACACTGCTCTCTACCAATGATATCATGTGATGGAGACAGAAGACGCAGCGGTCGTCGCGGTAAGCCGAAAGCCCACATGGGGTGGAAAACCAGGCTTGAAAAAAAAAAATGCACTTGTAAAATCCATCACTTCAAAATGCTATGCTAATGAAATTGGAACTATTATGTGAAATGTAATGACCATTTCATAATTAAGCAGTTGTGAAAGTTGAAATTATTTTAAAAATATTTAAATGGCAATTTTCAGTTTTAGAAGTTTATGCCTATTTCTTTCCTTTTAGATCTTATTTTAGGCAACAAAAACTATTGTTTTGTTAGCAAAAACTCAGCTTTCTAGTTATGAATAAATTAACTTGTTTTTTTAGAGTTCTTGACACACCAGTGACGTTATTTAATAATTGTTTTTAACTTTTGATCTTACCCAAAATTTCGTTTTGTTGAGCGATTTCATTTGAGTTGGTACTCATATTAAAAAAAATGGTGGTACATTCATTATTAATATACTGAAACATAACATTCTCATTTTATATCCGTTTCCTCTGGCTTATTCAATAAGAAACAATGTCAACAAGTATTCCCACACCTAACACTATGGTTAAACATGATTTCCTTTTGGAATACTCATTGGCACTGACTCTAATAAAATAATTCCTGTGAATAATATTATTCAGTAAACAGAACTCATTTTTACTGAATTTTCATTCTTGTATTCGTTGCAACTTGATTTGCACAATAAAGTAAGTAAAACGACTATTACTTTTATAATACCGGTAATTGACCCTACGGAAGAATTTACCGTTGAGAAAGACAACTCACAAGAAGGCATTATATTAAAAATGCAATAATTCTATTTATTACAGTCCTGGAAGCAATGCTAACAAGATGGAAAGTTACCTCGAGGCATGAAACTGTATGCAAATGAAAAACACTGGCGATGATGTAATAGGGCCAAGTTTTATGTCCAAATTCCAAAGAGTGCTTAATACATGAGACGTAAAAATAGTAAACTTATTGAAAAGTGCATACATCTTGTGAAACGGCTACAAACACCAATCAACACTTTTGAAACTTCAGAATAATAGCGTCACGTGATTCGTTCATAATCACCTACATTATGTTTTCTAAAGTTTCTTGGCAATACGCAAGGGTCTTATAATTTCCTTAATGTTCATTCTTATGATGTTTCAAAATGTGTGTATTCTGTAAGAAACTTTTTTAGCTTTGGACTTATCAATTTATATAAATAAATATCAGATATTGGTTCAAACCCGCGTAAAAGTGAGAACATTTCACCTAAAGAACTTGCAAGTGAAGTTGTCAGCTATGTTTACTATCTGATAAAACGCTGCAAGAATTAAAGTCGCTCATTTACATTTAAAAATTTCCCACATTTTTGAATAATAGAATTTTTCCATCACTTGTAAAAATTCCCCTAAATTCAGCAACATGTTGCTGTAAACTAAAATGAACACTCATTTCACTTTTGGTATCATATCACTAATCACTTCACTTATGCAGGCTACGAGGAGAGTGCTAAAAGCTCTCGAGCTGATCAAGAAAACACAAAATTTAAGAGAAATGTTCTTTTTTATTATTTTATTTTCCGACATAGTCACTTTTTACATCAATAACTTTAGTTCAACTACTTTCCAAATTTTTGATACCATAGCATTTGTCCAACTGTGAAAAACAAGCGTCTGTCTCGGCTGCAATCTCATCATTTGACATGAATGTTCGTTCACCCAGCCATTTCTTCAGGTTTGGAAAGAAGAAGAAGAACAAGAAGGGGAAACTGATCTATGGGAGCAAATTCCAGCGAATATGGCGGATGTGAAGCACTTGGAAGTGAAGGTCATGCAGTTTTGCTGCAACAATCCCAGGTGTGTGTGAAGGCGCATTATCGTGATGAAGAGAACTTTCTTATCGTAAGGTGTGGACGCTTAGCCTGAATAGCATCCTTCAGTTGGTCCTGTGGTGAAGCGTAACACTCTCAGGTGATGGTTCTTCTCTTCTCTGTTCCAGCACTACATCATGAGAATCTCAGAAAACCATAGTCATGACTTTTCCTGCAGATGAAGTCGTTTTTGCTTTCTTTGGAGCACTTTCACCTATTGCCACTCACCGTTTGGACTGCTCCTGGGGTGTAGTAATGAATCCCTGTTTTATTTTCTGTTATAAAACATTGGAGAAACTCACGGGAACTGCGTTTAAAGAAATCTAAACACTCTTGCGAAGTGTTCATTCGAATAAGTTTTTGGTCCATTGATAACAAACACGGCACCCATCAAGCGGAAAGTTTTCTCATTCCCAAAACTTCGTGTAATGTGGTGGACGCGGCCTATTGAGGTCTTTGTAATGTCAACCAACCTGCGTACCTTCAATCGGCGAGGACTGAGTATAGTATTATACATTTTTGGCACAATATCGCCGGTCGTAAAGTTTTGGGACGGCCTGAGCGCTCATCATCTTGAATGGATGTACGACCACGCTTAAATTCAGCAACCCGCTTTTTAACCGTCGAAAACGAAGGGGAAGAATCCTTTAAAGTGGAATCTAAATCCTTTCTGTTGGGGTTAATCCCTTCAAAACCAAGTACTTTATCACAGCTCGTATTTCAGTTTTCTCTATTTTGTAGAAACATTTAACACTAGTTTGTTTACACGATCGTCACAAACCAGATCTAAGCGTCTGAAACTTTACAGCGGGTAATTCAAATGATGATACTGAACAACTATCATAGTAATTTGGCGATTTTCACGACATCTATGAGCCGAAAACCTTTAAAACGCCCTGTTGTATAACGGTCTGATCAAGACAGTGACAATGCCTGAAGATCATTCGAGTTGCATGCATTGCTTCATTTCATAGATAAAAGACTTTCCTTTGAAGACACTGAGGGCAGAGAGAGAGAGAGAGAGAACACGTGCGGCGAAGGTAAGATAAGATGCATAATTCACATTTCATTTCCATTAATATACACGTATTTAAAATTCTTTTTTGGATTTGAATTTTAAAAATTAGAATAAACTAAAACATAACAATTTATGGATTATTTAAAATATGTATTTTCATAGATATAATAAATGTGAAATATAATTTTATTTATAGAATATCGGGTCCTCATACGGAATTATAGCTTTAGTTGCAATCTTTTATCTATATGCAAAATAAATAAATGAAATAAAATAAATAACAACAATAATTACAAAATAAAATTTCGTTCCCTAATGATCATATAGAAATCGTTGTAGTAATACCAGTCATGGTAGCAAACACTCGGTTGACACAGCTGTTAATCATTGTGTTGAACTTCAAACAGACCTTGATCAATGTTCACTTCAGAAGGAAGATATTCTCGATCGATGACCACATTCTTGACCTTCAGAACAATGTCCTTTGCAAGCTCTCATAATTTTCTTGTGCTGAATCATGTTGCAGGTTTATATGTTGTTTGTGTTGCAAGGAAACACGAGGAGTCCTGCCATGAGTTATGGCTTTCTCAGCAAGTTTTCTAAATGAAACGTGAGTTCGTTTCTTCATTTGTTTCACGACATCCCATTGCGTTTGGAACTGTGTTCATGCTTTCTTCGAGTCATATAAGGGTAGGTCCGTAAGTTTCCGGCCGACCCATTTTCTAGGTAAAATAAAGACAAAAACGATATTTTACTTTTCAATATATTATCTTTAATTGCAATACACTTCTCACATCTTTGAATTAACATTTCAATCCCCCCCCCCCCATAAATAATCAGAAGTCTTGTCTGCAAAATGGGCATAAACAGCATCCACCACTTCTTCGTCACACTTAAATTTCCTTCCTCGAAGGTCCTTCTTGAGTTTTGAGAAGAGGAAATATTCACTGGGAGCTAGAGCTGGGCTGAAGGGTGGATGGTCGATCTCCTTGATGCCACATATCTTCACAACTTCCTTTGCAACAAGAGCTGTGTGCACAGGCGCGTAGTCGTGAAGAAGGCGCACGCCACCACTCAGTTTTCCTCGCCTTTTCTCTTTATGGAAACACGTAGTCTGTGCAGTAGGCCAGCACAGTGCTCCCTGTTGCTCTCCTTGAAGTAAATGAAGAGTTTTCGTTCATATTCCCAAAAGATTATGGCCATGATCTCCTTAGTTGACTGAATGACCTTCACCTTTAGAGGCGGTGCTTCGCCAGGTTTACGCTTGCCAATCCATTGATTGTCTTTTGGACAGGGGATCATAGTAGAGAACCATATTTTCTTCATATGCTGTAACAATGGTTTGCCACGGCAGAGCTCCAAAAATGCCTGACAACAGATGACTTGTTGCTGCTTTTGGAATGAGGAAAGAAGTCTTGCACTAAGCTTATTCATGTTTAAATGTTCATGAATAATTCGAAGGACTGTTGTTTGATAAATGCCCAACGTTGCTGCAATTCTGTAACTTTAAGCCGCAGGTCTTGCATAATTTCTCCTTACTCAAGAGCGATGTTTTCAGGAGTGAGCACCTCCAAGGGCCGGACTGCACCCTCTTTGTCTTCAATGCTTTCTCGACCCATTCGAAAAAATTTGGCTCATTCTTTTACGGTAGAATACGAGGGGTGTGCTTCCCCATATACATCGTCCAATCGCTGTTTAGTTTCATTTGGAGAAAGTCCCTTCTTTTGTGAAAAACTTAATAACAGCTCGATACTGCATTTTGAACATGTCACAATCTTCTACTCATAACCTTCTTTATGTAACTATTTATGAATAAATGAACACAGCGGAGCCGAAGTTAGAGTTGCAATTGCACACATAAGGCATGACACCAGATAAGGCTTTTGTGAAGGCGATAAACCTTATCGGCGAGGCCGAAAACTTATGGACCTACCCTCGTACTCGTACTTTTATAACATGGATAGGGAGCAATCCAAGGAACTGTTCTGAACGGTCTTAAGGAACGTGTTCGTTATATTCTCAGTCCAGTTAGGGCATGTTCTTTTAAGCAGCCCTTAGTTACTTTGATGGTGATGGTTCAAACTCGCGCAGCACGCGGTTCTTGAGGAGAGCGCTACATTCCTTGACTCTCCAAAATCATCATCTGAGTCATTATTGCCTTTCAATGTTGTGTCGTTGAATGCGAGTATGGTCATTTCTTCCACGCTGACTTCATTCTCCAGAAGATAGACGAATCTTTCAGTCATGAGAAGGACTTCATCATTATCTATCAAAGTTACTTATAGTTCTACAAGAAGGAATTGGCAGTTCTCATTCCTGGATGGTCACAAAACGTAACACATGAAAGAATAAAACACTAACTACACAACAACAATCACAGGGCACCCTATAATAACTTGAAAAGAGCTAATAGCAGGATCTATTTCATCCAATCACACTCTATCTTATCAGTAAACCCAACTTGCCAGACAGTATCTGTATTCCGGCTCCATTTGATCTGTCCTCAGCGCTGGAAGTGGTCAAGATGGATTGTTTTTAGGGCTGGAATTGATGAATAACTTGGTGGCGGTGACAACAACGAAAAACCTATTTCCGCTCTCTTTGAAGGGCAGATCTGGGAGACCTCGCACAGCAACAAGCCCCGCGTACTGGATCCAAGGCTCTATCCTAGGCACTGGTTAGGACGAAGAGGTCGATTGAGTTTTTTTGGATCTAACTCCGTTGACTTCTACATATGGGGAAATCTTAAGGATGTTGTATACCGTAGAAAACCAGCTACACTGACAGCACTTCGGGAAGAAATTGAAACAATCGCTGAGAACACTTTCGTAAACGTTACTCAATCAGTAGTTCAACGTACTCAGAAGTGTATCGACGCCTATGGTGGACATTTGGAGCAACCGTTGTAACTTAAAAATCTAAGATGATCAGTGCTCATCATTTTCTGTTTGTGTGAATTCAGTTTTGTTATGTTAACACAGTTTTTTCTTTGCTTGAAGTGTGTACACATCTTTTGGGCCCCTCTGTATTTGCAAATATGATCTAAGAAACAGGCTAGACAATTTTCTTGCAATTTATATGAGCATTATTCTATAAGCCACGCCACTATATTAGTTCTTCCGAACAAGTTACAACGCTGGAAACCTAGTATTTTAAAGTCAGGGTTATGAACTTTGGATTGTTAGCAGTGCAGTCAAAATCCTGGCGGTAAGAAAGTCAGTGGTCTAGAGCCACGACTGTGCTCCGCAGTGTCAAACAAGTGACAAGATGCCTTCAGTAGTACACTCATGTAAATACCCCGCGCAATAGATTTTGTGATTAATGGCCATGTGCACCTCCTCGTTCAATGCGATTTTTCGGTGCACCGACAATGATCAAAGTTAAATGAGGTAGTTGATTATGGTCAACTTTGACGTGGGTGCTGGGCCGATCAACTCCGCTGATTGCAGTCAAGTTACCCCAAAGTGACTGCCGGTTCGATATTCTTGAAGGTACTGAGGACGAGATAATATACTTTGATTACTTAAATCGGCACCAGTGTCAAAAGCGGATCATTGTGGAAAGTAGTCATCCTTTTGAAGAACATGGGAACAGGACATTTTAAGAAAGATTCCGGATATCAAACGATGCAGAGTTGTGGGTTGTAAACGAAACGACTTGGGAGGTTAGAGCTTCCTATTATTCGCAATCATATTTTACATTTCATAACTTACACTGTTTTAACAAAACAGGATTTATTTATTTGGCAATTAGAACTCGGCTGATGTCACGTTGAAATGTATGGCTAAATCATTACATGTCTCCTTTTCCTTTACAGAACATGAACCACTCCTTTTATTTCCCAGTTTATGGGAGTATGAGAGAGCTCAACAGAATCTCATGCTGAGAAAAATTTTGAGATCTTTATTTGTTTTCCATTTTGTTTACTTACATATGGCAACCAAACACGAAACAAAAACAAAGCGATATAGACAAGGAGATTGTAATTACACTACAACCTCTATGGCTATAGAGCTAGATGCTTTCCTTTGAGTAATTATTGTAGAATTGTGATCGTTCAGCAACCCAGCGCCCGGTCAGCTGATGGCGGTTCGTTGAACGAGAATTAACTATGATCCACCGCAACTACAATTTGACCTTGGTCAAAGTTTGATCACGTTTTAGTAACCCTCGATCAGCATGGATTTGATCGAGAATGATGCACACGGCCGTAAATTCTGAGTTCTATTTACGTACAGCCGAGTCGTCAAAGGGTACCCATCCGCCGCCTACAATTGCAGAATAAAATTAGGGGAATCGAAACCTGAGTATAAGGTTCCGGAATTGTTCCATGTACCTCATATAGTTCTAGAATGTAGTGGAAGAATTAAAAGCAATATTTTAAAACGATTCAAAGTTATCTCCCTACCATATAAGTAATAATCATAAAATGGAAGTACAAGAAAGGATAAATGGATAACAAAAAAAAGATGGATAAATAGGTATAACAAGAAATCTAAACACGCAGTCTCTCACATATAACACGAAAGAAAATTAAGCACGAGACCACCATTACTGCTTCGAACAATACTTTTAAGCGAATATAATCCAATAAACTCAACAAATATTTAACACAAATGCATTAGACATTACAAAGAGAATGCTTTCTTCAAACAAAACATTTTGATTGATTAGCACTTGCAGGTAGGTATATGTTAAATCCTGTTAATTTCGGCAACATGGATACTCTTAAAATGTTTAAATCCATACATAAAATTATAATTTAAACCTCCCTCATAATCTTTTACTTATATCATGTGAGTCACTCTGAAAGTTTGAATTTATGAAGTACAATGAGATAGTCAGTCTCAGATTTACCGACATGGGTGGCGAGATCGTTAAGTACGGACAGGTGGGCAGGAGGTCTGAATTCGATTCCCTCAAGAACCGTCCTTCCTGACTGAAGATTTTCCAGATTTTTCCAAGTCCTCACAAAATGGCAAATGCTGGAAACACTCTAAACTTAGATCTTGAACGTTTCCTTCCTTAAACAAAAACTTTCCCAATTTATCATTTCATCTCATGTATCATCGTCGGTCCTGGTGGTGTAGTGGTTACCATGCTTGCCTCCTACACCCAAGATCGCGGGTTCGAACCCGGTCAGGTCCAATGAATTTTTTCGGGCGTAAAAATCCTAAGTATGGCTTCCTTCGGAAGGGAAGTAAAGCACGAAAAAGAACCTCAAGCCTGAAAGAGAGACCTCTGAGCAAAATTAGTCGGCCGTTTCACGCCCTGAGTTGAATGGGACGCTGATGACCTGAGGTGTTAAAGAGCGTCCATAAATAAATAAAAAAAAAAAAAAATCAGTGCCCACCACCTGAGATACCTCAGTAGTAAAGACAGGTATTAAAACACCATGAAAAGAAAGTCCCCAATTCAGTAAATTTAGACAAAAGTAAATGTTAGCAAAAATTTAGTAGGTAACCAGGATTAAAAAAAAAAAAAAAAAAAATCCGCAGCTATCACAAGGCTCGGGAGAATTCAGAAACATACAAATTAACCGCACGACAGGATAAGGCGATTCAAATCACACCATACTTAACCAGACCACCCAAAACCACATACGGGAGTTACATATATAAGCGGATGGACTTCTGGCAATAGTGGCTTGATCTAGTAATGGCATATTAGAGATGGCGTTACGGGAAGAACTAAATTCAATGTAACGGCCCTAGTTATATCGGCCCAATCTTTCTCAATTGTACTTCACTTCTCGTTTCACTTTCAGAGGCAGGGAAGATGCAAGGAAACCAAAATGTCAGCGGGCTTCGAACACGCTTTCTTCAGGGCAAAACACGACTTCCAGTGGGCATTTTTGAGTATTAGTTCATGAACTCCGAATCATTACTGTGCTTTTAATCTGCACAAAAGTTTTCGTCGGCAGAATATTATTTCCTTGTTTTTTCCAAGGATTAAAATATTTGGTTACAATGGTTAATTCCGTGTAATATGCATTATCAATGACGATGCCCTCGAATTAAAGACGGCGAACTTTTAAGACGAAAAAATATAAAACATACAGTCAAAAGGCCGAGTATTTTAGAACCACCCATTTGTTAGCTGAAGATGAATGCTTTCCATATTTCTACTAGATAGCATTAAAAGCCCCTCTTTTTTTTTTTCTCCTGAACAAATTCATGCGTATACAGCCATGACTGTTATATAAAACATGTTCTCTCTTCTACTTAGCTGAGCACGTAAATGAAGAAACACACGATTTCGTTTGATAAGCAGGGGAGAGACAAAAAGAGGAAAGTTATTGTTCCGCACCACAGCAACAACATTGCAACATGACAAACATGGGCCACATAAGAGCAGAGACAGTAGAGTGCTTCAATGAATTTATAAGACAATTATATAACGTTCTTAAAACCCTATCAAAGCAGGTTCAGATATTTCAGAAATCTATAAACATTACAATAAATCTTTCAGGCTCATATTTCACACATGATAAAAATACATGGAATTAAATACTTGCACAAAGACAACATCACATCTTGCTAGATGTATAATCAATTATAAATCCCCGATATTTTGCAAGTAAAGTATTAAACGTTCCAGCTACAGATGCTGATGAATGTATTTTATTTTCATTTGTTTTATTTATGAACGCTCTTAAACATCTGAAGTTATAAGCGCCCCATTCAATTCAGGGCGTGAAACGGCCGACAAATTTTGCTCAGAGGTCTCTTCTTTCAGGCTTGAGGTTCTTTTTCGTGCCGTAAATGTACGTCACGGCTTTACTTCCCTTTCGAAGGAACCCCTACTTAGGATTTTTACGCCCGGAAAAAATCCATCGATCCTGGCCGGGTTCGAACCCGCTATCTTGGGTTTAGAAGGTAAGTATGGTTACCATTATACCACCAGGACCTGCAGGTGAGTATATAGCAATTACTAAGACGTTCATGGTTTTGTAGTCCGTTTCATGGAGCTGGTGAGTCGGCAGTTAAAGTGGCAACTCCCGGCGAAGCGGATGTAATAACCACGCAACTGATTCAAGTTTTCGCAAATATAGTTATTACAACGAAAACCAGCGAAAATCTTGAAAATATTCTGCTCCGCCCACCTTTTCTGGAATATTTTTAGAAAACTGTCATTCATTCAATTTTAAACTCACCCGCATATCAGACTCACTTGCCTGAGTCGGTCCTGGTGGTGTAGTGGTAACCATACTTGGCTTCTAAACCCAAGATAGCGGGTTCAAATCCGGCCAGGACTGATGGATTTTTTTCTGGCGTTAATTTCCTAAGTTTGGCTTGCTTAGGAACGGAAGTAAAGCCTGGGTCCCGTGTCGTACATTTACGGCACGATAAAGAACCTCAAGCCTGAAAGAAGAGGCCTCTGAGCAAAATTTGTCGGTCGTTTCACGCTCTGGATTGAATGGGACGCTGATAACCTGAGAGGTTAAATAGTGTCTATAAATAAATCAAATGAACAACAACCTGTCCGCAATTCGTGGGCAACTATTAACTTGAATCCTTTCAAGTTTAATTTGATCCTATTTCAAAAGATGAGCCGATGTGCGTGAACGACATTTTTCTATAAAGATTACACATTGACGGGTTTAACGCCCGTTTTTACTACTGAGGCACCGCAGGCGGTGAACACTAATGATACATGAGATGAGATGATAAATTGGGAAAGGATTTTTTTAAAGCAAGGAAACGTTCCTGGCCTAAGTTTAGGTTACCTCCCCGGCATTTGCCATTTCTGAGAACCGAGGAAAACCTGGAAAAATCCAGGGAGGGGGATTCGAACCCCAGACCTCCCGTTCACGAGTCCGCGCCTTAACGACCTCGGTGACCTGTGGCGGTACACTTTGCCGTGAGTTACCACTAATTGCCTGAAACGGGCGACAAAGACACGGTAAATTATTTAAAAGCGTGCCCAAATTAGAAAAATTAAAATATCCCTTTGACACTTTCAAAGTTGAAAAAGATTAAAACATATTCCCTCTACAAACACAACATTACAAGTTGACAAGAATACTCTATTTTATGTTGCAGATTATGCTGGTCATAACTAAGGGAAAACATACAACTTGAAAAATACTTAGAACATTTTGATTTTGAGGTGACATTATTGGCTCAACTCGTAAAACCAAACTCATTTCAGTGAAATGCATGAACACTGAACTTCTAAACGAAAAACATAAGCTGGCTTTTAAAAGCTAACATCACCGCGGACAGGGGCATCAAATATTCAACAAAAAACGTCCAATAATCTGCACGAAGGTATTTTTATTTATATAGTTTTATAACATGTTTTTATAATGTTTAGCGTTGATAGCCATGCACCGTGTTTGCTGATCAGCTGCTTTTGTTTACGTCATTGGATAATTACATTGTGTTTGATGATTTATGGGACAACCTTAGTGTGTGTACAAAGTATGATTCAGAAGAACAGTGTTGCCGCATGTTGGATAAAATCTAACATAGTTAACCATGATGTGGAAATTCCCTCGTACATTTATTGCAAATAAAAACATTTAGTAATTTGTAGATTTTGTTGAAAGTTAGGGGAAATTTAAGACATGTCTTTTTTTACTATATGTAATATATATTTACATTTTTTCATTTTATATGTTTTAAATATAACTGGTTTATGCATATTTCACCTTTCTACATAAATCAGATTCTACCCATCAAGAGATGAATATATTTAATAATATATTTCACATTAATATTAATATTTTTCAATACATCAATTTATTGTATCAACATTAATAAACTCTTTTAGGGTATACAGGTCATAAATAACTTTATAATATACTTATAATAGTTAAAACACTGACTCACGTTTAAATCAATGGATGTTGAGCTCGAGGGTTAGACCATCGCGTCACATAGCGAGCAGTGTGTAGTCGCTGGAAGGCGAAACTAAGTTTTTGCTCATTATTGCTAGCCTAGGCTCTCCATACTCTAGCCGAATTCATTATTTTTAACTAAACTACTCCAAATCTTTGATAGAGCTACTTTGTCCATTTTTGCAAGCCATTTTATACTTTGGACGAAGTATTAAAATTATTGACTTCTTGTAATGAAAATTCACAAATAATTAATAGAAAAATTTCCATTAGTTCTAAAAATCTTGCAGATGTCTATGAGCAAGCGTTTCTCTTGGGTTTAGATTGACGAGGAGCCGAGATTTATTTCTGAACAAAGTGAGATCGGCTCCCGGCGCAGCCGCTAGAATTTCCATACAGTGTTTCTGTCTATGAAGCATAACATCTTGGGAGAATCCTCGAGAGGTCAAAACGAAGTTTTAAACGAACTGTGTAATAATAATAATTTCCGGAGCATTTTTTAAAGTTTAGTTACTAATTTTCTTTTCTACTCTCTTCATGGTAGAATTTGATGAATTTCTGTAGTAAGAATCCCATTTATGTTTTTATAAAACATAATTGCACTATAATTACTTAAGTCTGCAATCATAAAATTGCATAATTCATAGACATTTGCAGTCTGCTTCACTACTTTCACAGCTGTAATGTGGTTAACGGTTATTTAACTGCAGCAGAGAGAAATGGATATTTTGTCTAGCCATTTATTTTTTTTTCTTGGGGATGAAAGAATTGGCCACGCTTCCTTACGCGGTCATTGAACTCTCTGGCTTGACCTTCGGAACGCCATGTTTATTTTGCTATGCTTTCACAGCTTGCTATTAACCTGTTCTGGACCGCAACATTTTCTCTTTAGATTGTATAGCTTCGCGTAATGCAACAGGTTAAAAAAGTGTACAGATTCTTACATAATTAGAACTCGTATACAATTCGTGACCGAACAAATTCGCTATCAGGCTAGTATTTGTTCTGAAGTAGGAGACTGGTTTTTAACAGTTTAAAAGAGTAACTTCTCTCTGATGGTAAAAGTAGAGTGATTTAAGCATCAAACACTACGATAACTAGACTTCTAAGTGGAAACAGGATTTTCACATCAATAGCTGTTGTTGGTAAATTCAAAATAAGCTGAAGTCTATTGGGTGATGTTCTAAACATACAAATAAAGAGTGGAAGATCGTTAGAAAGCATACTATCCTTAGAGAGTCATTTAAAATCCTCGAAAAACTGCGTAAACAATTGAAGGTGGTCTTGGTATCGTATGAAAAAAAAACAAAAAAAACAGGTGTCTAATTGGGTAAGAGAAGGTTATTTTACTGTAATTGAAAAAGGAGAAAGTGGAATTTACTATTGATTAAATACGTTTTATATTTATTATAAACCATTAACAGTTTTTTTTAAAATATATTTTTTATTAAGGCTCATTTATCCTGAAATAGCATACTGGTACTAAAGATTTGTTAACATTCCCATATAAGACATCAGATGTCTTCTTCTTTAACAACATGCTTAGGCCTGCCTTCTCGTCTCTTTTTTCAAAATTAAAGCTGGTCACCATTCTTTCGGTCTCTGTTCTATATTCAACACTTTTCAAGGGTGTCCAATCTATCATAATATTACATATTTTAATGCTACATATTCATTCATGAAAAGAAGGCAAAGATTTACGAGGTATTTAAATAGGAGTGTTTTTCATAACTTTTGTTTTATATATTTTTGAATATTTGGTTTAATATTACATATTTTATATACTTTTACACGTCTTAACATAATTGCGTTGCTCATTGTTGTTACATTCAAAGGTTAATTACAGGTGTTCGCCGTCAGCGACTATTTTTAAAACGCTTTCCTTTCTTGTTATCCAAATTCATTAGAATTTGTAACAATCAGTTGTTAACCATGGCACCAGGCACATCTTCATTATGTTACGTTAGGTAAGGACTTTAATTTACAACTCAAATAACTATATTCGTTGGTAATACGTTTTAAACCATGTAAATCTAGCAAACTCATTTGTATATATTCAAATAAATACAACTGTCGCTTGGGGCCTTACGGCCGTACAGACTAATCCTGTCCTCATAACAATCGAAAGAGTCATACCCATACACACATATATACATAAATGCATACACATACCGCCGCGGGTGCCCGATGTCGTTAAGGCGCGGACTCGTGAGCGGGAGGTCTGGAGTTCGAATGCCACAAGGACTGTCCTCTCTGACTGGGGGTTTTTCCCCCAGATTTTCCTCATTCCTCATAAATGGCAAATGCCGGGTAGGTACCCTAAAATTAAGCCTGGAACGCTTCCTTCCTGTGGTACCTCAGTAGTAAAAACGGACGTTTAACACTACTCAAAAATACATACACACACATTCTTCCATATATTTACGTTTTCTATTAATCCTTTTATATACAAATACATAAACATGAATGGAACCCTTCTCTTTAGCCCCCCCCCATGCCATTTAATCACACCACTCCCCAACTCCTCTCTCTCTTCTCTATAGTCATTAACCTTCTTTGTCGGGTCTTCTCTAGAAATATTCCCAAATTGTGTATCTCGCATGCACCAACACTTCCCGGCAAATGTTCAAATTTCTATAGGCATTCAAAACTTCCGTTGATAAATGCTCGTTTCTTAAAATCTCCGTTTGCCTGCATTCTGCCAAAATATGCCTCCAGATGTCACTTTCTCCGCACAATGGACACATTCTTCCTCCGAGAGCATTAACTTTCCAAGCCCCTAATCTGAGCCATGTGAGAACAATTCTTTCTTCCCTGCCACAGATATCTAAATTATCCCTCCTCCCCCACACCGGATGTATTTGAGCCTGCAGGTTAAGGGACACTTTTTCTGCGCATTGAGTCTCACTGTTTTTCCTATCTATATCTCGCAAACGTCTGTTAATTATTTTCCAACTATTTCGTGTAATGTCCTCTCCCCTTAACCCACATATCCCAATCCAATTTTGTCTAAACTTTTCCTTACTTTTGAAGCCCATCCTGTATCCCACCCTTCCCTTATTTGCTCCCTTAGACAGATTGCTCGGAGAAGAGCTTGATTCTCCCGTATTATCCTTAACCAGTATTTAATTGTTCTGTTTTTAAATTCACACTTTCGTTAGAAATTACAAACTCTTTAAGAACCCCACAATTTGCTGTACCCCTCTCTGCTAGCAGCAACCGTTTTAGAACTGTGTTTGTAATTGATTAAGTTCCTCGGTGTTTTCCCACCCCCTTACGCCCCCGTACGTCATATTTGACATCACAACCACCTGTACACAAACTCCATTGTTCTCAGTGGAGTTTCCGGTATTTTTACTGAAATCTTTAATGCCTCTATATTTTTAAATAAGTTCTTGCGTTTTGTCTTGCCCAGTTTCCGTTCATAGCTAAGGTGACTCCCAAGTTAACGTTTTCCCGTGTCTGACCTGCATACTCCCACCTCTCTTTCCTGCTGTACGCCGCACCGTTCTTGAATGTATCATGCAAGCTGAAAGCATGGAGCTGTATTGATAGCGTTTTCACAAAGGTGACAAAATAGTGTCCTGTTGATCGGGTCTGCAACAAACTATGAACTTAACGACATATACGAACTTATCTGTATAGTAGCAATAAATGAAGAAACTACATGACGTAATAGTGAGATTGCAAGGATATGTACTTCCAACGAACATTGCACAAATTCAGTTACCTGCATTTAAACATTTCTTACAGAATCCCTCAGGATGAGTTCCTACGACTGAGAAAAAATTATTTAGATTGTCAAGCGTCGTCATCTCAGAAAAATGAGAACTGATATAAATTATTCATTTGATGGGGACGACAGATAATTTTGGCGGTTTGGATTCTTAGGTCGCATCCAAACGCTATTTGATTTACCGTAAACTTTTGGAGGAAACAGCTGCATGATGGACTTAAGTTACTAAGGCCAGATGAAGGTTCTATTGCTACATACGTGCTAAAGATCAGCGAAATAATATAATGCATTTTACTTGCCTGGCTCATGCATTCCAGCGAGTGACAAAAACAGTTAGAGATGGCATTCAGCAGATCTAATATGAGTTTCGCCAGTTCAGCAGCATCAGGAAACTGGAGACTTTAGGTATGTCTCTTCTAGAGGCTATGAGAATAATGAAAGATGCATTTGTGCTGAAAAGAACCCCGGTTGACTATATGGCTAGTCAGTTTCTTTGTATAAATATACACCGGTGATGTCTTGCGATCTTGAGCGAGCTTTCTGTGTATAAAGCTGTGATAAAGGCAAAACACAGTGTATGACTGTAGAACATTTGAAAAAGTATTCGTTAGTTAACAGTGCATCTTGTAACTTACACAGGGGACACTAGTTTTTCACAATTTGTAAAATTAATTGAAATTTAATACCAGTAGTAGAAATTATTAATTAATTATGATTATTTTGTTATGGGTATGCCTTTCTCAGTAACAACCTGTAACTTCAAGAAAGTTAAAAATGAGATACTTTTTCTAATATTTAAACTCTTATTGCTAGAAATTTATTAAACGCTCCGCAATAAACTATATAGTAAAATTTCTATACTCCAAAAGACAGATACTTTATATAAAAAAGAAACTTACATTTATAACTTTTACACAATTTTTTTTAACTACTACTGCACCTCAGTGCCCGACTCATCAGCAATCATCTTCAGGAATTGCAAGAGAATAGTTTTCTCTTTACTAATGCACTATTGCATTAATTTAGGCTTGAATTTACTTAAACAAATAACATTCAATTGTATTTGCTTATTCAATCCAGTACAAAATAAGATCTAAAATAAAATAATACTAATCTTATTTATCTCTTCTATATATTTTCTTTCTGTAAATGCTTGCTTTTATTCTGATCCAAGTTATTAGTACAGTGGTGACCAATGAGGTGGAATTAATTAGCTGCCACCCCCATATAAATAATAATCAACATGTTAATTAATTTTAGTCATGGTTGTAGCGTCATTTTTATTTCTTGCGTATGTGTTGAAATATTGTATGTAACGTGTTATTTTCTTACAACCCTAGCGCCTAGGACAGAGAAGCCTGTTGCCTATAACAATATTTTGTATAGATGACCCCCAAATCAAAACGGGAAACGGGCCGCTATTACTTGGAGCATTGTAAAGTAGAGTAGATCTTTCCTTTGTATATTGCCAGAAAATTTTGTTTTAATTATATTAGGTGAGTGTAGGCGTAATAAACACATGGCAGGTACGGGGGTGAAGAGACAGGGCGATAACATTTCAAGGAAGAAAATTAGGGCGACGTTGATATCGACATGCAGAAAGTCACGTAGACACGATAGCCAATAAGAGAGGTGAGGGGAACATATACGGGCTCATAGATATTCTTAGATAAAAGGAAATTTTCCAGATGTTTCTAAAATAATATTTTGAAAGAATATCGGGAGCGTCCGACAGACTGGCCAACCCTCACATTTACTTAAGCTTACTATTTTGGGGCTCAGGACTAGTCTTTCACCAGTTTTTGCAGTTCTTGGTCAGAGGCAGTTAGCGGTTGTTTGTTATTACGGAACCAGTTGCGTGTTATAGTTTTATTCAGTTAACAGTAGGACATTTCGGAGTTATCAAAGTGCAGCAGGGCATCAGAGTATGATCGTCATAGTTAGTGCAAAAGTGGCATAGTAGTTTAATTTTCCAAGGAGTAACGGTGCCTCTTTAAGTGAAACTTAAGACTTTGTTAATAAACCGTGCTTCATCCCACAATATCACAAATTTAATCATTATCCTCTGAAGTTACTGGTCAGCTCCGTTCCCTGTGATTTCCTAATCACAAAAAGTCCAGCAAATAAAGTAAGAGCTAGTCGGAGAAAGTGCTTAAGTCAGAGAAAATCATCGGAGAGGAGAAGAAAATCATTATCCCTGAGAATCCATAATCAAATCATTAATAAAATCCTTCCAAAGCTCCTCCATTATTCATCAAATTTCCCCCAATTATTTACTCCCTTTCGAAAAGCCGCTGCACCATCTTATTTATTGCTGTATTATCCTATCCTTGTTTATATTTACCTAACGAATTAGACTTCAAAGATTACGCTTCAGTTTGTCTTCCCCTTAATCATTCTTATCCATTTCTGACATAACTTTGCTCAAATAGTTCCTCGCAATTTTTGTATTTTTCTCTCCTTTAACAGTTAAAATTCACACATTGGACATTTTCTACACCTTTTATCATATCTTAATTCCAGTTCTAGCCCATGCAAATCCCTCCCGACCTGCTTATTAATTGTTCTATATTTTTTTCCTACTCCATAATTTTTTATTTTCCTGTAATGTCTCAATAACTCTTTTCGCTCATAATACTAAACATTTCTTGTCTTTCAGTATCTTCCACTCTTGCATTTACTTCTTCCCAGAATCCTCTGTTTTGATATTTATGCACAAATTTCTGTATCTATCTGTTGGAAAACTTCCTGCACTTGAGATACCGAAACATTCATCACTAATATCACTCTCTTCCAATGTAGTAATTCATAATTCTTGTAATAATTTTTATGTTGATGGAATGCCTACTTAATTCTAACTGCGCTACGTCATGGCTATCGGTAAACCTAATTTTATCAACATCTCATGTTTCTCCCCATATAACATTTTACATTCTATTGTAGTTGTGTAAACTCTTTCCACTTAATTTACTCTGATATCTGGACTTTTTCTTAAATATGCTCTTATGTGACTCACATCTGCTTTTCTATTTGCTATTACCATTTGCTAATAAAGAAATTAAATATTTGATGTTATAAAAATCTACATATTAAAGTAATTCTGGTTACACATTTCTTATTTTGATTATTACATTAGTCCTCTTATGACATTCACAACACATGACATGTTTAATTTATTTATTCCTATGATAAGGATGTCATTCATCTCATCTCTGCAGCCTCGATTCTCCGTTTTTGCTGCACTATAATCCTTCATTTCTTAGACCCTATAATAACACTGAGAGTGCAATTGCTTTGTAAAACTTGAGGACTGTTTCCTATCGGATATTTTTACTAGAGTTATCTTTAATATACCCAAAAGATGAGAGAATTTAGTAGGTTTAATTTTAATGTGTTTATTTTAATTATTTGATAAATGAAAGCCCGGGTAGGTTAATTAAACATCTATACGAGTACACGTGTTCAATAATTTCTTATTTTGTCTCTAATTGGATCTAATCCATTGAAAGCGAGAGTTTTCGTTTTGGCAGTCGTTATTGTTAAATTGTAATTTTTACAATAATTATTGTTAAATGTAGATATTGTCAGAGTCCCTTAAATATAAGATTCGTTCAAGGAGAGAATGGATGAAATTATAAATATAATGATAAACCAAAGAACTTTCCTCCGAGCTTGGTATTTAAAGGATATTATTGACTATAATCAGTTGTGCTTTAAATTCATTTTCTGTTACCTGATGACTTTGTTCGATTACAGAATAAATAAAATGATAAAGAACACCTTTCTCTTAATCTCTGTGATATATCTCTATATTCCACCCTTGTGTTGTTTTAATTTTTATAACATTATTGGTATAGAGTATTTGTACTGCTTTCACTAGAAGACTTTGTATGCTTCTCCACAAACGTTTTCCATTAACTAAATCAAAAGCATTTTCGAAATCAGCAAATGGTATATAAATAAAAATATTAAATTGAATATGTTTTTAATCACTTATAACACATGTTAGGTCCAAATGCATTTGGTTTTTCTAAAAGTACTGTTTCTGAAATAACTTTTGGTTAGACATTTGCATACACTTTGATTCTAGTGTTTCAAAAGCTAATCCTCTATAAATGACAACTTTATTATCCCTTTCTTATAAATTGGTATCACTACGATAGAAAAGGATTTCACAAAATTTAGCATCAACTATTTCAATATAAATTTATGATAAAATAAAACCACGTACATAACACGTATTTTTTTTTTTTTTTATTTAGTATGATAGTTGTAAACAGCGTATTGGTTTAATACACGAACGAGAAAAAAGTAGAACAGCAGCACTCAAATGAAAACTTATAGCGTGATTAAAGTCATTAAATGCAACTTTAAATTATTAATTCTCATAATATTACAACTTTAGCCCATTCAATGTATGATAACTGTTTCCCTTCCCTCAGGAATCAGATATTTTTCAATTACAATCTTACATTTCACATACTAACCTCTTCATTTGACACAAAGTTTTATCATTGCTGTCTGCATTTTATTACCGACACTTAGACACCCCAAAAGTGCATTTCTGCTCGATGACCTTACTTTCTTGGCACCCATTTTGAAACCAGGTCCTTCACTTCTTAAAATTTTGAACTTTATTTCCTTATTTTTAATATTTATGATTAATATTTCAGTGATTCTGTAATTTTACTGTAAATAAAGTTAATTTAAATCCAGATATTTAAAATCATCAATCAAATGTGTAATACTTTTAATAAAGTGTTTCATCTTTTTTCCTGTATGAAAGTTTTAAAGTAATCTTCCTGACTGTTTGTTCTGCGGTCTAACGTCCACTCACTTAGCTTAGCAGTCTTCCTTTACGCAACTGTTTATATAATATATATTTTTTTTTGTAGTGTCTCGCTCGAAGAAAAACTGAAAAAGGATTTATAAAAAGTGCTGTTTGGTATAATTCTCTTGATGAGGTAACAGGGATTCACTCGACAGAGCAGAAAATATGTAAAACAGAGGAACTCTACACAGCACGTCCTTTCTTTGTTTCAAAGCTTCGCAATTGTAAGGAATTTACAGCCTCTCCAACATGTAAATGGCGTAACGCCTTCATGCCATTTGCCAGAACTGCTGCTCTCTGTTCGGTGACGCAAACAAGCTACAAATGCATTAAAAAAATATTAACTTTATATTGAATACAATGCTATCCTTTTGTCGACATACAATGTATACCTAGTACTTGTTATGTTATATTGCAAGTTTCGCATTATAGCTAGATTTACTTTGCACAATGTTCTACCGCAGAAAATCAACCGCTTTGCTCTGAATTCCTTAGCACCTGGTGTCATAACAACAAACGAAAGATCACTTGCACGAGCGGACTCCAGCTAAACTTAAGGGTTGCGGTATTCACATATCTGGCCTACCATCCGATATAATAATCAATAAAGTAAATGAATTAGTATAATTTGATGTGTCATTATTTACTGAAACACATTTGGTACCTCAAGACAGTACGGCCCAGCAGGTTAAAGTAGAACAAAAGCCAGCCATTAGGAGAGGATGTGTAAAGACAGATGCAAGGGTTTGTGTTCCTGCATATATAACACAGTGATATCAGTAATACTTTCCCCCACGGCACGGGTTTTTTTTCTATGAGCGAGCCCTCACTCATGGACGGGATAGTAAATCTGCTTGCTTATTTATTTACTTAGCGCAGCTGTTCCCCGGTGTGTGTTGTGTTATTCGTTTCCTAATTCCACAGTATACACAAAGTGCGTTTAGAACTAATTTAGTATATTTCAATCTAATTAAACACACGTCAGCCTTATTTATATTTCAACAAAAGGTAGCATATGCCAACCTAATTATTACATGTCAGCTTAATTTAGTATATGTCAATATTATTAAATACATTTCAACATGAGTAAACACATATCACCTAAGTAAATTGGTGACACCTAATTAATTGAATGTTATTTAGTTAAACACATATGAAAGCTGTTCAACTTAATTAAAGAAATGCTAACCTTAATAAGTATATTTAAAACTAATTCAATACATTCGAGTATAATTAAATACAAGCTAGTGATATTTATATGCCAACAAAATGTAGTACATGTCAACATTATTAAATACATTTCCATCTAATTAAATACGTCACCTAATTAATTACATGTAATCTAATTAAACACATATGGACATAATTTAATACAGTTCAACCAAATTAAAATAAATATAAACTTTAATAAATACATTTCAAACTATTCAATCTAATTAATACAAGGCAGCCTTATTTATATTTCAACAAAATTTAGTACATGTCAACTTAATTTAGTACATGTCAGATTTATTAAATACATTTCAACGTAATTTAATATATGTATCTGAATTAAATACATGTCATCTAATTAAATACATGCTATATAATTAAATATATATCAACATTATTAATACAAACTAATTAAATTAATGTCAACAATAAAACACATGTCAATGTAAATTAATACATGTAAACATAATTAATTCATATGTGTTAACTCTGTGGTGAAAGAATCATAGGACCATTTATGCCGTTGATTCGGCTACTTATGTGAATACCATACTAACCCCTTTTTTTCAGAGAATAACAAGCTGGGAGCCAGCGTGGTCGTGCATGTTTTGCTCTGCCAATGCGCATATTGCGAATAATTCTTTCACAGTGTGTTTTCACACGGCAGAGTTATTAGTAGTGATTTGTGGCCCCCATGGTCCCCCGATTTACAAGCCTGCGATTATTATCTCTGAAGTAAATTAAAAATGCCTTTGCAAGAGAACCCAAACACCATATAGGAACTCAAAGATAATATTGATCAGGGATTTCTCAGCACGAACTACAGTATGTGATGAATAATTTCCTAAAGAGATGCTAAAAAGTGTGAAGAATGAAGCTGGCGGTTTCAATACCTCATTTGATAATTTGATAAATGATTAGGATCATAAATTGGTTAATGTATTGTTGTTGTATGATTGATTTGTTGTATTGTTTTATCATTCCGCTAAACAGCTAGACCCGGCTAGCCGATTATCGAGGCACCGCTCCTCCATAGGCAAAACACTCCAAGGGAATACAAAACTGATCGCAGGGTATTTGGAAGATTGTAATAGGATAAAGAACCTGCACCAAGAAGTCATTAGTAGGGCGAAAACATAAAAGAAATGATACAAACGAGAGAACAACACATCACAATTCTTTCTAAATGCTGCACTTTTGTAAAACAGCAAGTGGCTAATGTTATCTATCATTCTAAGAGGATTTCGGCATTTCCACAAATGCAAAATATTGTTTTGGTCAAAGTGTTAATACAGTTGGGACAATCGAATTTAAAATTAACCACCTAAAGCTTGAACGTCCGTTGAAAATCAAGCAGGAAGTCCCATGGTACTCAACCCCTCCCCCCCCCCCCCCCCGGCCGAAGAATATTTAAAGCAGAGAGGAAAATCATTGACAACCTTGGAAGAAACTCCGGAGTACGACAAGCGAGTAATGACGCTACATTATTATAAAAGTTTTATAGACCATGGATGTTAAATGGAATATTTGATTTTTGATAGGCGGAAACTAAATATATGAGGAAAGGTTCCATAAGTATCCGGCCTCGCCGATGAGGATTATCGCCTTCACTAAATCCTTATCTGATTTCATACCTTAGTGTTAAGAAATAATTGCAGCTGTAACTTCCGCTCCGCTGTTTTCAGTTGTTCAGATATAGTTGCATAAAAAAGGTTGTATGTAGAAGATTGTGACATGTTCAAAATGGAGTTTCGAGCTGTTATTAACTTCTTTACAAAAGAAGCACTTACTCCAAATGAAATTAAACAGCGATTAGACGGTGTATATGGGGAAAGCACCCCCCCCCTCACATTCTACCGTAAAAAAATGGCCCAAACCTTTTCGAATGGGTCCAGAAAGCACTGAAGACGAAGAGCGTGCAGGTCGGCCCTTGGAGGTGCTCACTCCTGAAAACATCGCTCTTGTGGAAGAAGAAATTATGTAAGACCGGCGGCTCAAAGTTACAGAAATAGCAGCAAGATCGGGCCTTTCTAAAACAACAGACCTTGGAATTATTCACTAACATTTAAACATGAATAAGGTTAGTGCAAGATGGGGGCCTAGACTTCTTTCTTCAGTCGAAAAGCAGCAACGAGTCATCTGTTGTCAGGCATTTTTAGAACTCTGCCGAGGCAGCGATAGAGAAGTTCTGCAAACCATTGTTACAGGAGATGAAACTATGATTCTCTATTGTGATCCCTTGTCAAAAAGAGAATCAATGGAATGCGTAAACAAGGCAAAGCACCGCCTCTAAAGTCAGGTCATTCAGTCAACCAAGAAAATCATGGTCACAACCTTTTGGGACTGTGAAGGAATCACTTCATTGACTACAAGGAGATCAACACCACAGTAAATGGGGAGTACATGCTGGCCTACTGCACAGACTACGTGCTTCAATCAAAGAGAAACGGCCAGGAAAGCTGAGCGGTTGTGTGAGCCTTCTTCACAGCAACGCGCCTGTGCACACAGCTCTTGTTGCAAAGGAAGCTGTGAAAAAATGTGGCTTCAAGGAGATTGACCATCCACCCTACAGACCATATCTAACTCCCAGTGACTATTTCCTCTTCTCATAACTCAAGAAGGACCTTCGAGGAGGGAAATTTAAGTGTGACGAAGTGATGGATGGGGTTTATGCCTATTTTGCAAACAGACTTCTGACTATTTGGGGGAGGGGATTGAAATGTTAATTCAAAGATGTGAGAAGTTTATTGCAATAAAGGGTAACTATATTGGAAAGTGAAATATAGTTTATTTTTATCATATTTACAAAATAGTTCGACTGGAAACTTATGGACCTACCCTCGTACATTCTTCAAGTCAAAGCACCTCTTATCTTTAAACACAAATATTCCATGTTTGTTATTACATAAAACAATTTGGCAATAAAACTGCTCTTTATAGGGCTGTGCATCTTTCACTTAAAATAAAATCATTCAGAACAGGTAACTTGTACAGCACCACCTTGGTACATGTGGAGTACACTCTACATCTTCTGGAGGTAATCACACGATTGGCATGAGCTGTGAACGGTTACACAAAACATCCACTCATCACCAAATACTCTGACCCAAGAAATGCTCCAGATACAAAATGAGAATACTGAACAGGAAGCACTAAACAAACTGATACCTGTGCGTAATATCTCAAAGTTGTATGTATTCAGACTTATCGTTGGATAAGAACCTGACTACATGTTTAAATTATTTATGTATTGCCGTCTTCAAAACTGTGTGGTATTCGGAACAATTTGGCAGATGCGAGCTTCTCTATTGTCGTGCTCTAGTCTTTTAACGTCTGTTTGACAACATTGACTCTTGAAGAAACTGAAGATGTATTGCCAATATCAAATATGGAGGAAACATTTATGGACCGAATAAGATATCCGCTACGATTCCTGCACAAAAATCAATTGAAAATCTTTGATGATAAATTGCTTCGGCATATTTTGTATGACCAATTTCTAGCATTAAGGAAACTACGATCCATCTTTTGTGAATGTTCTGTCATCCATGACTAAAATTAGAAGCAGGAAATACGTTTTTAGTGAAGGCATCGCATAGAAAAGGCTAATCTTGAGACATTGCTTCGGAGATATAATGGTTACGGCAGAAGGGCAAGACCTCAATGTTTCTCTCTTCATAAATGTTCTCAGGACGAGAGCTATACCAGGGTCTAATATTATATAGTTCTTTTTTCTTCCGTAATGGTTCTACGGCCAATCTATTAGAAATGTGAGGCTACGCTATTGTATCCATAATTCTCTGACAAAGCAATATACGTCCTACTATGCAGCATCGGTTTCGGAAACGCTCTCGATGCCAACCATTCAAATAAATACAATTGCCGCATGGGCCTTACAGCCGTACATGCTAATGTCGTCCTTATAACAATCAAAAGGGTCATACATAATACATATATGTATACATCTATACATACACATATACATACCTACATACAAATATACAAATTCTTCCATACATTTACGTTTTCAATTAATAATTTTTTATAAAATACATACGCCTGAGCCCCCTTCTATTTACTCCCACCCCCTCTCCAACTCCCCCCTCTTCACTATAGTCATTAACCTTCTTTGTCAGGTCTTCCCTAGAAATATTCCCAAATTATGTATCTCGCATGCACTCGGCAAATGTTCAAACATTTATTGGAATTCAAAAATTGCGGTGATAAATGCTCATTTCTTAAAATCTCCGTTTCCCTGCGTTCTGCCAAAATATACCTCCAGGTATCGCTTTCTTCCCACAGTGGGCAAATTCTTTCCATGAGAACATTAACTGTTTTATTTCCATTCCAAGCCTCTAATCTGAACTACGCAAGACCACTTCTTTCTTATATGCTACAGGTATCTAAATAATGTCCCCTCCCCCACACCGAATGTATTTGAGCCTGCAGATTAAGCCATACTTTTTCTGCACATTGACTCTCAATATTTTGCCTATCTATATCTCGCAAATGTCTGTTAACTATTTTCCAGCTATTTTGTGTAATGTTCTTTCCCCTTAACCAAATATACCCAATCCAATTTTGTCTAAGCCTTTCATTATTTTTACAACCATCCCGTATCCTCCCTTCCCTTATTTGCTCTCTTAAGACTGCTCGAATAAGAGCTTGATTCTCCCGTATTCAGTTCTTATATTTAAATTCACACTTTCATTAGAAATACCAAAGCATTTCACACTTTCGCTAGAAATATCAAACCACAATTTGCTGTACCCCTCCCTACTTGTAGCAGTCGCTTTAGAAATATGTTTGTATCTGATTAAGTTCCTCGGTGTTTTTCCACCCCCAAATTTCAGTCACAGTTGACCTCATAACGCCCTGCACACCAACTCCATTGTTCTGCTGCTGAAATATATAATTATCTTGCCCTGTGCGATACAACACTTCTCAGTCACACTCCTAAAAATATACGCTGAAAAAATTAATCGTCGACCTTTATATTCTAAAAAATGTTTAAAATGGAAAATGGCATTAAGCTTGTATATTTAATTTGTCACAAAGAATCATCCTTATCAAGGAAACTGATAGGTCTTCTTTTAGATTGCCGTTTGTTAATCATTGTGCACCATTTTACAAGGGAAAATCTATTAGGTTTTACAAAGAGTTATTTTAGAATTATAATTCACAAATGTCCAATTGCTTACGCAATTTTGGTTTACCAGTTAGCCCTGAGAAGTATTAACAATGACCGGTCAGTGCTGTCGACCTTATAAGAGTGAAAAAATCTGGCAACCTTGGTTTTATATGACCACGGAAATGTACGAATATAGGAAATATAACTGGTTCCCACACAGAATGCCAAACAAAAAAGGCAAGGATGGTTTATCATCCTTGAGATTTACCGGATACCTGTGAGCTTCAGGAACCAAATCATCTGCGGTACATGTAACACTTTTCATACAGATATCTCATAACGGCATTTCAGCTCGAAAGCTTCCTTGACAATTCGTGCATATTTGGATCTCATATAAAACAAAACAAAAATAATTTTCTGTGGTGATGAATGGTCCTTGGTGTCAGCTGATAAAAACTATTAAGTTTTCATATAACGTCAACCTGCAGACAGAGTATATAAAGTGAAATTAATCAGCTTTGTTTACTTTTTATTTCCTTTTGTATTATTACATGTCACGCATTGGAATTTCTTCTAGAATCGTGGTTACTGCTCATTGGTTGGAGCACGTGGCTTATGAATAATAATCGATTTAGGTTAGTGATATCATCCTTTCCTCGCTCTAACCCTGAAATAGCTAATTTGAGCTGGTCCGGACATATCGAAAGAATAATTAAATATTGGCTAAAGGCTTCACCAGTGAGCGAATCTTTTTTCCGTGATTTTGCGTGATTTCAATAAAATTCATGAAGAAGGCGCCTCCTCGCTTAGATTACCACAAAATTGGTTGGGGGAAGGGTCAACTTCAATGTATCAGAATTTCTATTATTTATCACTCATCTTTGGAAATTTTTAGTTTAATTGGATTATTAAAGGAATTCCTTTATTCACTTTGAGTCAGGCACTATATGTGCTCTATATTTAAGGTGTTGAAACAGTTCCCACTGAACCACCCCACTGAAATATATATATTGTAAGCCTAATCATAATATCTTGTACATTTTAATTAGTAGTGTAATATATAACTTTCATATGTTGGTTGTATGTCGCCGAAAGAGAAAGCTCTCTGGTGTAACTGTCTACGGTAGCTCAGTCAGAAACGGGGCAGCGTCAAGGAGGACATAAACCGCTATACAAAGAAAAAGGTCGAGTGCTATGCCACTTCTTAAAATACCTTCCGTTGATGAAGGTTAATAAAGTTCAGGCTTTCGAATACGATAGGGCAATGAACTAGTCAGCCATTCGTACAGATAACGTTAAACCAACAAATGTAAACAAATGTTTTAAACTTTCAAATAATAGCGGGTGGTAGGTGAATTTGAACCAGCCAATAGCAGGTGTATACTTTAAATTTTAAAGCAAGGCGCGAGACATGCACGTACTTGAGTAACTCCCGTGGCTTTGCTTAATTTGAATCGAATATACAAGTGGGCGTTTGCTACATGAGGCATCAATTTATCAGTTTTCAGTTTTTGAGTTCACCAGTTCAGATAATCTCACGATCATTTCCACAGCCTCATCGTGGGAATATCTTCATTTCAGTGCGATTTCAAATTGAGTTATTTAATGCTGTGCGACATTAGTGGGAGTGCAGTGAAATTATATTAGAAAGAGATTGGAGCGCATTTAACAACTGGAGGTAATGGTGCCTTGAAATAACTATTTGACATTTCACGAGGATTCATAACATGGTATGATGTTTTTTTTTTTTTTTTTTGTCGTATTATGTTCCCTTAGATTTAACGTCAATGCTAATTTCAATACTTAAATTAGATTCTTATGCTGTACCTCACGAGGAAGTAACTCATGAGTAATGCTACTGAAAGGGTGAACACTGTAGATTTTTCTATTTTCACCTTTCCAATGTGGTCAAGTGAAAGCCCAGTGATAACCGCATAACCTCACATATTCTCTCTAATTTCGTACTTCATATTGTTGAGTTGAGGTTTTGCAATTTCTGGTGAAAGTGTGTAGGTTAAAGCATTTTAAGATATTAATCTCATTGACTCTCATCTCACTTCCTTTGTCTTTGATGTTTCCACTTAGATGTTCTCTCTGAGCCTACTCATCTCTCTTTGTACGAGGGTAAGTCGTGAAGTAAATTACAGAACTTAAACAATAGGAGCGCTGTTTTATTTTTCAACGTAATCTCTCTGTACACTGGGGTTCTTGTGCCACCGTTTCGCAAGCCCTTAAAATCCAGCAGCATAGCATTCTTTGGGCTGCTGCAGAAACCATATGGTGACTTTTCTTTCTGCAGCTTCACCGTCGGGAAGATGTTCATCCAAAAGATGTTATTAAACAGGACCGAACAAATGCAAGTCACACGGAGCAAGTGCGGGGCTATACGGAGGATGCTCGAGGACTTTCCACTTGAAATTTCGCAGCGTCTCATTCGTCTCGTTTGCAGCATGAGGATGCGCGTTGTCATGTAAGAGCGACACCCCTTTGATGAGGAATCCTAGACCTTACAAAGTTTCCTGAAGATGTTACATTAGGAGTGGACATTTACGGTTCGTCCCTGAGTTTGGAATCGGCGAGCAGTATGCCTTTGTGATCCCAGAAGACTGTGAGTGGATGGTGTCATTTAAACTTTGCTTATTTAGCAGGCGACGCGGGTTGTTTCCATTGCTTTGTCTCGGGCTGGTAAGTGGGAACCCAAAACTCATCATCTATGACAATTTCGGCAAGCCTTTTGTGTTCTTCATCGTGGTAGCAACTGAGATGTAATGTCAGACCCATTATTTGCATTTTGTGTTGTGCACAGAGTTTGTGAAGACCTAACCCGATATGCATTATGAAGTAGGCGATGCCATATGGACAACCAATAACAGCAGCTATAGTGTCTATAGTTACCCTTCTGTCTCCTTGGATTAAGTCTTCAACTCGTTGCAAATTCGCCTCTGTTGGCCGGCCGAAGCGGTTCATTCCCGTCTTCAAGACAATTAAAATTACCCTATATATATACACAATCTAACCACTGTAAGGACACCTTTTTCCCTAAAACATTTATGCAGACCCCATGCTATTCGTAATACCGGTACTTCCCCATACTTCTACACTATTTGACAAAACTAGATAAACTATACCATTATACCCAGGTATAAAGATAGATATTACAAAACACATTAGCTTGAAATAATTTTTTTACATGTACAGTCGACATGGGATACCCAAGTTAATCGGTCATCCAAGTGTGTTCCCAGGAAACTGTAACTAGTGACGTTTTCTATTTTTTAATTGTTTAAATAAACTGTAATATTCTCCTTAGGTAAACGGGTAGGTCCTGGTGGTATAGTCGTAGCCATACTTGCCTCATAGGGTTGAATCCCAGCTATGGTCGATGGATTTTTTCAGAGTGTAAAAATCCTAATTATGATATCCTTAGAAAGTGTGACAGGTCCTCACACCCACGTATGCCCAAGAGTGAATGCATTTATATAATTCAAATAGTATTAATTATTAAATGTTATATGACCTGAAGGAACACACAGGAATATTTCATGTATCACAAAAATGTATCTATGTCTGCCTGGACGTATAACTCTATGGCAATAGGGAAAGGTGCCTTTTGTGCATATTCTGCTGATAATGGTAAAGCAATGGGTCTCTCTACTGTGACAAAAGTTAAGTGCATGCAGGTGTCAGAACAATAGGCCCTTTAATCTTAGTACTAGAGATGCTTCGAAATTCGTTAAAAGGTAGAAGGGGAACAGATGTCGCCAATGACATCATTACATTGTATGATCATGAGTTACCCAATAAGGAGTCAAAGAGTTGAGCGTTTGTTAGCTCAAGAGCTCACAATAGTATTTAAATATTTTAAAGGCTCAGAAATCCGTGGGAACAATGCTGTGACCCCTGTGAGCTCTTGTGACCACGTGGGGATGCTTTGAATTTCGTATGTAAGGGGAAAAAACTTTGCAAAAGCACGTCTTGATTACCAACATCGTTTTACCAGATGAGAGTCCCAAACGCAGTAGACACTCTGATTACCAACATAGCTTTACCAGAGACAGTAGACAAGAGACATACAGATGCAATTTCAAGCAGCATATGTAGCACGCGTCATTAAGTCATAGAGGAATGAACCAGGTGGCCGATTACAAAGTGTCGTGGGATTTAACATCTCAATGCGTTCAATGAAACAATTTGTGTGATTTGAATCACCTCCTTCCATCTCTCTCGTGACTACTAAGACACGAAAGATGACTTCGGACCCATGAACGACCCGGGGTATGAAGTGGGACTCTCGGGTACATCCAACATCATCCACATTAAAAAACCGCTTCAGAAGGGAAGTAAAGCCGTGGGTCCCGTGATATAGATTTACAGCAAGTAAAAGAACCTGAAAAAAGAGGCCTCTGAGCAAAATTTATAGACTGTTTCACGCCCTGAATTAAACGGGACGCCGATGATCTGAGATGTTAAAGGGCGTCCGTAAATGAACCTAAAAAGCAATTATATAAACGGCAATGTTCAAATTTTTGAGCATTAACCTTTAAGTTGATTTCATATAATGAAACTGACAAATTTTCAGGCAATCATTATTTTCTCTATTTTGTTTAGAGATTCTTGGAACAGACCATTAAAGTATCATCAGCATATGTAGGAGTTATGTCATACGACAAGTTGTTTATATACAATAAGAAAAATAGAGATCTGAACAGAGACCTCTGTGGTACACCTATAGTTACAATCTATTGATTCGAGATAATTTTGTCTGTACTGAACGTACTCCTGTTACACATATCCTATCGTATTGTACACAGTGGTTTCCTGTACAAAGCTTTGACACGAAAGAAAAATGTAAGACATTACTTCCCAGTGGTGAAGCTGTATATCGTTTTCAAACTTCAGTTTGAATTCACTACGACTTAATTTTTAATACAATTATTTAAACTTACACAAAAGAACAGAGTGCGAATTTTATAACATTATAGTGATAAAATATAAAACATAAGTTAAATTTTCTCTATATATTTCCCAGAACATTTCTCTTACTCTCTAAATATAGAACATTTGTAGAAAAATAAAAACGAATCTGCATAATATTAACAGTAATTATAATAGTACAAAAGGATAAAACACCAAGAAAAAGTAGGTCACTTGTCTTCTTGCCATAGAAGGACTCTACCAGGGAGAAATATAGCGATCTCAAGTGTGACTTTTTCTTGGTCTCTCTCTCTCTCTCTCTCTCTCACGCACACGCACGCGCGCGCGCACGCACACACACGCACACACACAACTTCTTAACCTTAATATTCTTGAAAACTTTCCCGAAGGTGCCTAATTTTACAATTATAATGCACTCAGTAACAAACGACCGTCGTATCAACAGGAACAATAATAATTATTAAATGCTTACATATTGTAGGGAAGGAGCGTTAATCAGCGTATCATGGTATCGATACCTTTGCTTTGAATTAATTTGTGATTCTAACAAAAGAGTCAACCGTATATGTGGAAAAGAAAATGAATAATGTAGCTCATTATCGCAGATTTGCTAACCTGCCCTAATCTTCTACATAAACAAACATTCAGTCAACTATAGTAGCCTAATCTGGCACCCCTCGTCACACCTTTCCAGAGAAACCAACACCCCCCAACAAACCCTTGCAAACGGTTCGCTATCAGACTAAACCTAGAAGCAAATATTTTGTTACTAGTTACTGACAGTGCTACTTAGCTGCCCTACATCTAACCTGTTTAGCGCACGACCTCCACAGAGTTGCGGAAGAAATTAGGGCCTGCTTTAGTGTCGCCGCTAATTTTATTGCCAATTTAAATAAGATGTCTGAAAGCGCCTTGTAGAATCAAGATATTTAGGGAAATTGCACCTGGAATTCCTTGGCCTCCATAGTCAATTAACTCTTAGAGGACGTGAATAGATGCAGCCTGTTATTAGGCTAAAAATTACGAGGAAGTTAAAGTAATCGGCACCTATGAGCAGGAGTGTACGAACAATAAAACATACACTTTAATATACTCAGTGAAATATCAGCTGTTTAGTTATGAAAAAAAAAATCAAACACTGTCACTCAGTACAACAGGCAGCACTATCACCGAATAAAACAAAAGGTTCTGTTGCTGAAAGGGTCAGAATTTACCTGAAAAGTAATCTACAGTATATTGCAAGTTGTAACCGTTTACGAAACACAGGATAAATCCATGATGCATTAGGTAAATATACATTTTAAATTATCAAATCCGTTTTATCACGCGGCGTGCACTTGGTCAGTGTAGCCAACTCTATATAATACCTGAACTCATCACTAACCACTTTTTAGTGTTTTCAGTAATTGTAAATTTAACTAACTTAGAGTGTATTCACTCAAACAGTGTGAAATCATTTTGTAAAATGATGTAACACTACCTGCCTAAGGAACCATAAATCTGAATAAATGCGCCGTAGTGACTGTAATAGTCGACTTTCGTCTATTTTATTCTCACGGTTTCTTTATAGGTAGGTGTTTACAAGTATACATTTTATACAACTGTTCACATTCCGTATCAAATGTATATTACTTTTATTCTTATTCTATTCATGAAACAATCCCAAAATCGTATTTGGCTCTTCTCTATTTGCATTACTGACAAAAGACATTCGTCTGTTGCTAGATAGCTTGAAAAGGTTACGTGTTCATAATACAAATGTAAAATTATTACAGTATTGTAGGTGAAGTTTACGGGAATTATATTTAAATTCTTATTTTATTCGTGAAATAGCTCCAAATAAAAATCAATCGAGGTTCTGAGCTTTCCATATAAATTCACTCAATCCATTCATGAATTTGGCTATTAAAGCGAATACAAATGGGGACTTAGTTATTGGTGAAGAAACAGGACTATTACAAGTTGACCTATATATAGGAAAGGTACTCGTGGAATCAGTTTTGTGAATTACGAGCGTGAGATACGGGTACTGAATGAATATTATAAAAAAAAGAATAGTAGCACTTAAAGTGAATTATTTCTTTTGCAACAAGAGTTGTGTGCACAAGCGCGTTGTCGTGAAGAAGGCGCACACCACCACTTAGCTTTCCTCGCTTTTCTCTTTGATGGAAGCACGTAGTCTGTGCAGTAGGTCAGCATAGTACTCCCCATTTACTGTGGTGTTTCTCTCCTTGAAGTCAATGAAGAGTATTCCTTCACAGTCCCAGAAGATTGTGGCCATGATCGTCTTGGTTGACTGAGTGACCTTCACCTTTAGAGGCGGTGCTTCGCCAGGTTTACGCCACTCCATTGATTCTCTTTTGACAAGGGATCATAGTAGAGGACCATAGTTTCATCACCTGTAACAATGGTTTGCAGAACTTCTCTGCCTTGGCAGAGCTCCAAAAATGTCCGACTACAGATGACTCGTTGTTGCTTTTGGACTGAGGAAGGAAGTCTAGGCACCCATCTTGCACTAACCTTATTCGTGTTTAAATGTTCGTGAATAATTCGAAGGACTATTGTTTTAGAAAGACCCAACCTTGCTGCTATTTCTGTAACTTTGAGTCGCCGGTCTTCCATTATTTCTCCTTCCACAAGAGCGAAGTTTTCAGGGGTGATACCTACAAGGGCCGACTTGCACGCTCTTCGTCTTCAATGCTTTCTCGACCCATTCGAAAAAGTTTGGTCCATTCTTTTACGGTAGAATATGAGGGGGATGCTTCCCCATATGCACGGTCTTATCACTGTTTAATTTCATTTGGATTAAGTCCTTCTTTTGTGAAGAACTTAATATCAGGTCGATACTCCATTTTGAGCATGTCACAATCTTCAACACACAGCTTTCTTATGCAACCTGGTATATCTGAACAACTGAACACAGCGGAGCGAAAGCTACAGATGTAAGTATTTAATTAGCAATAAGGTATGACGCCAGATAAGGATTTTGAGATGGCGATAATCCTTACCGGCGGGGCAGGAAACTTATGGATCTACCCTCGTATATCATAATTTGTAGGAATAGTATCTAGAATGCAGACGAAGTACAAACGCATAAAAAAATTATAGGTGTTTAACCATAAAAGTTATCTTATTGTCTTGCAGGATATTGTTTCTTCTGTTTTCCTTAACAAAGACTTCTGACTATTTTTGGGAGGGGGGATTGAAATGTTAATTCAAAAATGTGAGAAGTATATTGTAATAAAATGTAACTACATTGAAAACTGAAATATAGTGTTTGTCTTATCATGCCTAGAAAATGATTAGGCCGGAAACTTATGGACCTTCTGCATTCAATCTCTTACTCTTCAAATAAAAGTTTAAATAACATTTTCTTCAGCCATGAGCCTTTTTTCCTCATTTCTTAGATAAACTTATTTATTTAAAATATCTAATAAGCTTGTTAAAATAGATATAAACTTTTGACTTTCAATTAATACAGTTTTAGGGGCACAACTAAATATATTTGAGGGAGGAAAGTATTTTTTTTTCAAAAAGGACGAATATTGTAAAGTTATGTAAAAAATTATTTGAAAATCTGCATAAGTACTTTGGTACTTATGTACCAAAAATTAAAACTAGATATTAACTGCTCAGAAATGCCCATTTTTACTTTGGTATAGTACATAATAAACATTTGGTAGTTAAATATTTTACCAATAATAATTGCAAAGTAGACAGAACACAAACTTCTCAGTGTTTTATATGCTTCTGTAACTTGCGCAAGCTCCGCAGTTGTACGAATTCGCCTTCTGTTGTAATGACAGGTACATCTTCAGCATTGCCATCCGGTTGTGTATTAAATTACCAGTCCCTCTTTCAGTGACAATATTTAATCCGGTTTTTAGGATATACGAAAAGCACTTAAGAGCATGGAAAGACTAGGTCCTGAATCAAAAGGACATTAACTGTATTTAAAAAATCAAATACAGTAGTATAATTGTTATATTTTAAAACAAAAGAAATAGTTGAAATTACTATAATCAAAATTCACTGTTTGACTTGACACAGTGTCATTGATGAACTCAATGAACTCGAAGAATTTCTTTACCCGATCCAAACATGTCAACACTGGCCATAGTTTATTACAGACTACTTGTGATCAAATAAAGACAATCTTCTTTTGATATGTAGTTTGAGACAAATCTGTGTTGCCTTAGCTCCGTGTGAAGGAAAAGATCTTGTGGAGAAGTGGTAGACACATCTGACAAGCGATTCCAACATGTGTTATCAGGAACAAGTACCACGGTAGTGTTTTCAAATGAGCGCAGATGAACCTCACTGCAACCTGAAAACATGTCCCATTGTCAATGAGAACATATTCAGGACTGGTTATATAAACTTTTTCTTGCCTCTTGAATTCTCTTCTCGTTGGAAAATGTCGCCCTTGAAACCAATTCCTTGAATGTTTGTACTCTTTTTATCTTTCTCTTTGCAGAGAGCAAAAATGCTACAAAATCTGTATTTTAAGGTTCTTCCTTAGAGCCTTGTCATTTATTGAAGGTGAAACCTCCATCTGAATAATCAGGTTTTTTACTGCCGATATGAATTTTTCCGCAGCCTGGCCTTCAAAGCTTTGAGACAGGTTTTAGACTACAATTGCGCGATCTGTCAGACCATTCATTGTGTAACTTCATCATTGGAGTTTACTGAAACCTGTCGATTCTGAAGCAGTTTGAAACTAGGAAAAGCAAAATGTTACTTCCTGTAATATGTTATATTAAGGTGGAGCCACGGATAAGTGATTGTATTGCTTGTTTTCCACATCCCGGTTCAGACCCTGGCTTATCTTGCATTCGTTAATTCCGCCGATTACTCCATATCAACACTCTACATCTTCATTATGTAGTCCAGCGAATTTCGGTGCGAGACTCAAAAATATTAAAAGTTAGTCATTTATATAAGAAAGCTGATACCGCAATGATCACCCAGCACACTTAGTTCCCATAATATAAACACATAATCCATAAGTAACTGGTTTTATGTTTTTAAAATGATGAAATATTGACGCCAACAAAATATGACTTTAGGCAGAGTAAGTCAAACACTATAACTCCGGAAGATGTAATGAATTGTATTGTGAAAGCCGTTCTTGCAAGTATCTGTTTATGTCTTACCTAAACCATTCTCTCTGTCCACGCTGAAAGAGTTTTGTGATCTGTGCCAGTGTGGCACTTTTCGAGAAATAATGTGACGTAATCATTGCTAAGGTCGCTGCTCCTTTTATTCACCGCTTCGGAATCAATGGAGGAGACACAACACACCTTATAGCCTTTATTTAAAAGTGGTAGAAGCCGTTAGTCGGATCCAGCGACCACGGTATTATGAAGATTTTTATTTATGGTACAGTAAAAGTATAACACATTAGGTATTATACTAAAAGTATAATACTTTAGGTATAATACTAAAAGTATAATACTTTAGGTATAATACTAAAAGTATAACACTTTAGGTATTATACTAAAAGTACGATACTGTTTCAGTTGTAATAGAAACTTGTATACTATAACATTTTGAAGTTGCTAACATTAAAGCTCTTTTAAAAATTGTTTAAATGAAGACTTTAGCCTGATAATTAATTTTATGATTTATATTTTAAATGAAATTTAATATGTGGCATTTACTTATATTTTCAGGCTCTAATTATGTTGGTGAGTGCATTATTGTGAGTGAACCAATTAAGTATATTTTGAATGTTAGTCATATTTTACTTATTATTGAATAAATTGCAATATTTGTTTACTGTCTTCTGAATTTGAAAGTTACCTCTCTTCGGCCATATCCTGAGGGTTTTGCTTCCACAATACTTTCTGATTCAATTCTTGTCCAGACATTAACGAGAGGGGATCGGATTGAACATTATAAAGAATTGGAAGCAGAAATGGGCATAAACTGCAATGTGCATATTTCTCATTCACTGTGATCTTATCAAATTTTCCGATTGTAAAAATCCTGAACTGCCCATTTATAAGTTGAGACACTATGGTTTGGATGAAAACAAGTTTAAAATAATTAGCAGAAAGAAAAATATATGCATCTTAAATAACTCGGATCTTGATATAATTCATGGAGAACGATAAGGTTCAACATTAGGTACTCTTTTATTTGATATAATGATTAATAATCTTATCCACAATTTACCAGATGTACCAGTCTTATATGTACCAGTCTTATATGCTGATGATTTTACTTCAAGATTAGGGATAAAATCTGGAAGATTTAATTAATTCAGCTGCTGAACATTTTAATTTGACTAAACACTGCCTTTTTGCGATTCAGTTGAGGCAAGATAAAATCCAGGCTACATATTCTGTATTGAAGGATTTACTCAATGAAATATAATGTTTAAGTTTGTTAGGTTTTGAACTTCACTCAAACTTCTTCATGGATTCACAAAATTCTAGTAAGCTATCTCGAATTACTTTCCTCTTCAGATAACTGAAATTATATATTGCATTCCAAGACCATACGTTTCCGGCCTAACACTTTTGTAGGTAAGATAAACACAAGAACTATATTTCACTTTTCAGTATAGTTTTCCTTTATTGCAATACACTTCTTACATCTTTGAATTAACATTTAACCGCCCCCCCCCCCCAAATAGTCAGCAGTCTTGTCTGCAAAATGGGCATAAACAGCATCCATCACTTCTTCGTCACACTTACATTTCCTTCCCCGAAGGTCCTTCTTCAGTTTTGAGAAGAGGAAATAATGAGAGCTAGATCTGAGCTGTACGGTGGATGGTCGATCACCTTGAAGCCACATTTCTTCACAGCTTCCTTTGTAACAAGAACTGTGTGCACAGGCGCGTTGTCGTGAAGATGATGCACACCACCATTCAGATTTCCTCACCTTTTCTCTTTGATGGAAGCACGTAATCTGTGCAGTAGGCCAGCATAGTACTCCCCATTTACTGTGGTGTCCTTCTCCTTGAAGTCAATGAAGAGCATTCCTTCACAGTCCCAAAAGATTGTGGCCATGATCTTCTTGGTTGACTGAGTGACCTTGGTCTTTAAAGGCGGTGCTTCACCAGGTTTATGCCACTCCATTGATTCTCTTTTGCATAAGGGATCATAGTAAATAACCATAGTTTCATCTCCTGTAACAATGGTTTGCAGAACTTCTCTCTCGTTCCAACGGCAGAGCTCCAAAAATGCATGACAACAGATGACTCGTTGCTGCGTTTGCACTAAGGAAAGAAGTCTAGACACCCATCTTGCACTAACCTTATTCATGTTTAAATGTTCATGAATAATTCGAAGGACTATTATTTTAGGAAGGCTCAACCTTGCTGCTATTTCTGTATCTTTGAGTCGCCAGTCTTCCATAATTTCTCCTTCCACAAGAGCGATGTTTTCAGGAGAGAGCACCTCCAAGGGCCGACCTGCACGCTTTTCGTCTTCAATGCTTTCTCGACCCATTGAAAAAAGTTTGGCCCATTCTTTTACAGTAGAATATGAGGAAGATGCTTCCCCTTTTAACCGTCCAATTGCTGTTTAATTTCATTTGGAGTAAGTCCTACTTTTGTAAAGAAATTAATTACTGCTCGAAACTCCATTTTGAATATGTCACAATCTTCTACACATAGCCTTCTTTATCCAACTATATCTGAACAACTGAACACAGCAGAGCGGAGGTTACAGCTGCAATCATTTACTTAACAGACAAGGTATGACACTAGATAAGGGTTTTGTGAAGGCGATAATCCTTATCGGCGAGGCCGTACCCCTGTATCATATGGATTTATTTATAAGGTTGTAGTCCTCACATTAAGGGGATATTGCCTGGTCAGAAAAGGGTATGTTTATATATAAATTATGTTTAAGAGAAGGCCAATTTTGCATTGCAAGCAATTATTTATATAATTAAAACAATGTTTATCTTTTGTACACCTTTTTTCTCTTTTCAAGTATTGAATTAAATTGTATAATTCGTGAATTTGCAAGTAGAACAATATGTTTTGTGTGTGTAAGTAGAAGGGTTTAGATATGTTAGAGTTTATCTATTGCTTCAATATATTTACTTTACACATAGTATAAGGAACTGCAATCAGTGGTAGTATATTTGAAGCGTGGTTTAATAGTCCAACTACAATATCAGTTCTAAAGCTCTTGAAAAAGTAGGGAACTACAGCTCAACAAATGAAAGTGTCTTCAAATTGTCCTTGAAATTTCCTAGCGCCATTTGTGGTATTTAAATGAATAGTTAACTGGCTCGGCACTTTTTTTTATAAGGAAGTTCCATTTGAGATAAAGCTTTGAATGATTGAAAACTTCAGGCAACATGATCCGCTTAAACCTGCTGCAGTGAAAGCCAGTTCAATATCTTGTCTGTGGCTCAGTGATTTTATCACATCAAATTCCAGTGAATTTATGATTCTAAACATTTCTTAAAACCTACTTCGAAACCACTCCGATAAATGGCAGGCAAGTGATGAATATATGAAAGCTAAAAGACAGATTCAGTCTCTAAAAGTTGTAATGCATATCCCTAATTCAGTTCTTTAATGATGGTGATATCATCCATGATGAACAATTTATACTACAAGCTATGCAAGAACTCATACATAAGTTTCCAAGTCAGTTAGCATCAAGTCAGAAAGGGTGTAAAATGTAGCTATAACAGTTTACATTTGCCATTTTATTAGTTATTAAGCATATACAGACAATATGTCATCAACTACAATTAGAAGCTAAACAAAAACAAAGCAGCAATAAAAATGAGGTAGGCTTTGGAGAATAAATCCCCCTGGGCATTCAAACACACATCCTACTGTTTTACAAGCTTCGTGATTGCTACCTGAGCCATTTCCTCACCGCAGCCTTGACTTCATCATCTTTGTGGAAGCGTTTGCCCTTTTGAGAGGTCTGAACAAATGAAAGTAGCAAGATGATAGGTCAGGGCTGCAGGGCAGTAAGAAGTCATCATGCTGGGTCAGGTGATGCAGGTACAAGCACAAGCTCGCCTCAACCAGTATTTGCGAACCGACATTTCGACACAACAATTTCTTCTTCACAGATCACGATAGAGATGGACTGTTCGTAGAGTTCTGCATGCCAAATCCTTCATTGTTGTCTTTCGTACACATTTATCACTATAAGAACATTTGCCGATTAATTTCACTCGGCTGACAGCCCTCCGGTGCTAAAAACTTAATCACAGCATCTGATCCATTTTTGACGCATTCGAAATCGCCACGCGCATACAGCCAAATGACGCAAGCCAACTGTACCTCCTACCGAGGTGTGATGATCTACGAGGTGCTATCAAAAGGTTCCCGGACAGTTCTCCTACAAAGATAATTTATGTAATTTGCGAACACCATAGTTTCCTTCAGTGCACTGGTCTCAGCGTCTCTGCCTCTTCTGGAATGGGGCCTCAAAGCCACTGTATGTAAATTAGTTCTGCGATTCACGCTTTAACTCGGTAACGATGTTGAAACGGCTATCTTTGCCTGCATTGACCCAACGACACACCAACGATGTCAACAATGTCGTTGATTGTTCTTCTACGATCCTCATGAACCATTTTTCCGAACTTCCAACAATTTCGCGGGTGTTGCTCGTTGTCTTCCAGGGACGTTCTGCCACTTTTGAAGCGCTCGCACCATCGCCTTAAGCTTGCCAAATGTCTCTGTGACCGATTTCCCAAGTTTCACACTAGCTCTTTGTTCCAACTTGCTGTCCATGATTTTCAGCCTAGTACACGCACATGATGACAAAAACACCGATTTCACTACTCCCAATGTAAATATAGCAATGCCGCTGAGTACATTGCTAGTTCAAGGTTACAGATTCCTAGCATTGCGTGCGAAACTTGTACTGCCATCTGTTGGAGCGCTACAGAACCAATCCGGGAACTTTTTAGATACTAACTTGTCTATAGTTGCCTCTTTCTCCATCATCTATCACAGCTGATTGGTATTCGCAGCAGAGCGAGTAATGGAGACGAGGTGGGGGTTTCAACAGGTCATTTATCGAACTATTTCTGATTTTTTTATATTTCCGAACATATTTTAGTAACAATATTCTTGAAGATTAAAAACTTAAAGCCCTTTATGCTTGAATTAACTCTTTTTCTAGATAACATACATACAAAAAAAGGAATGATATAAAGAGAATAAGAACTTTGGATTTTTCATTGATTTTGTTTGACAAATTATTATGAACTGTGCTGGATGCAGCGCTCCATTTTAGGAAAAGTATAAAGTAGGGCTAAGGTCCTTACAATCGAGGATAGATAGACTGGTCAGCAAGTCAATTGACTTCTTTTGAAGGGTATCTTTAATATTTTGATCGTGTTACACTAGAACCTGTGTAGTATTTACAATCAGAAGACCTACATTTTTAAAATGCTTGGCCTATTGATATCCAGTAACCGCATATCTAATTCCTGTTCTGCTATGCTTATAAACACCTCTCGTTCACCATGTGCTGTTACGCCTACTGGTTATTGTCAATTATAACAGGATCCATTCAAGATCGTATAAATTTAATTAAATATGTCTCTCTTGTATCTTTAATTTTCTTCATTTTATTTTCAACCACGAAAGAGAAAAAGAATACTCTCCACTCATTGTTTAGAAACGTTTTCGTTCTACTTGCTCATCATTTAGCTAAATTAAACTAACATGAGCTGACTTTAAAAATAATTTACTTGATAGAGACATAATCTTTACGTTAGTTGCTATTTTAAATTATTGCATACATGCGTTTTATAATTAGTTGGACACATGACTTTAAACATGCGTAAGAGAGAGAAGGTAAGTCTTCCAAAATGGACAATAGATATATCTTGACAACAAATGCTCTTGAATAGGTAAAAGCTAATGAATAAGAGATACGAAACAGATCCAGTTAACGATTTTATTGTAATAAAAAGGGGTGTTTTAAGTAACTCCATTCATTAATTACACCGAGGGGGCCAAAAAATGTATACACACTTTCACAGTAGATATCCATTTAATATATTTTAAAGTTAGGCCGAAAACAACAGTAATGTGTAGTATGATGTTCTGTAAACAGATGTTACTCACATACATTATGATAACGTTGCTATGGGACATGTAAATCAACAATGAACAAATGAAGCCAAGATTATCGTATGATGTTCTGTAAACAGGTGTGACTTACATTACGTATGCTAGCTAGATTTCTGCTGCAATCGAAGGAGATTTGCCACCATTACAGTGATTTACCATCCCTTATTAATTTACATTTATGAAAAACCACTGGGTTCACCGGTTTCTAGGATTTACCCGAGGCTCTAGCGTTAGGTTATGTTATATATGAATTAATTGTGAATTCCAATAAGAGAAGATTTGCTACCGTTGCAATATTTTACCCACCTAACAACCCCCTCTCAATTTATATTTAAAAGTTACGTAGGACAATACATAAGTTTAACAAAACAATAATACATGCAACATTTACACTGCGGCCACGCACAATAGTTCGGCTCTCTCCGCTGTCACTCGGGACTTGCAGCAGCTAGCAGCAAGAGTTGCACTTGCTTTCCGTGCTCCGTGTAACGGCAAATTATGGTAGAGAGAGCTGAAGATCAGTGACTTTTTTTTTTTTTTTTTTTTTGAGTAGTGTTTAACGCCCGTTTTACTACTGAGGCACCACAGGCGGTGGACACTGATGATACATGAGATGAAATGATAAATTGGGAAAGGATTTTTTTTTTAAGGAAGGAAGCGTTCCAGGCCTAAGTTTAGATACCTCCCCGGCATTTGCCAGTTATGAAGACTGAGGAAAACCTGGAAAAAAAAACCCAGTCAGGAAGGACGGTCCTGGTGGGATTTGAACCGCAGACCTCCCGCTCACGAGTCCATGCCTTAACGACCTCGGCCACCCGTGGCGGTATCATCAGTGACTCTGTAGACAGAATGGCGTCAATAGACAAAAGATTAATTGTATTATAAGAAAGTTATCCTTACTGATATTACTCCAAGTAAATTAGTTACTGCACTTTGCATATGCATAAACGCTACCGCCGTCTGCTCATTTTCAATAAGCTGTTAGTTGATCTTCGCTTTTTCTTATTTTTGATTGGATAATGCGTGCGTTTGCGTCTTTCATTGTGAATGCCTACATACTACTAAGTTAACGTGTTACGTCTTATTTTATTAAGTTTACGTTTAATTTTCATTGTGAATGAGGCCTAAGCCCTGTTATGGCTAATCTTTTCACGCAACAATACGTGGACAACACATTTGTGATATAGCATCATGGAGAAGGTAAGCTGCAATTATTTTTAGAACGTCTTAATAATATCTATAAAAAACATTACGTTTACAATGGAGAAAGAAAACCGTGGTCAATTTTCATTCTTATATGTCCTAGTTCGAAAAAGAACACCAGGAGCCCTTGGCCAGGAAGTTTATAGAAAGCCTAGTGCATAGAGTGAACCGTTACATCTTGGAAAAGTTTGCTAATAGATACAATAATGGAGATATTAATCGAGCCATTCTTCCTAGACGCAACACTTCAAATACCTTTGATTCTAACAAACAGCCGACCTTGCATACAGGAAGTAACAGTACATGTCGCAAGAATATTAAAGAAGGGGGGCCTAAAACCGACCACATATGCTACGTTCCCTAAAAGATTCTATAGGCCCCCTTGATGTCACTGGAATTTACAAAGTTCCCTGCGAATGTGGGAAAGAACAATTAAAAAACGAGTCGAAGAATACAAGCGACCTTAACGTCAAAACCAGCCAAGTAGCTTGGCCAAGGGATATATTTTGACAAGACAGAAGTGGTTGCTAAAACAAAACGTTATTTTAATGTGGCCAAAAGAGAAAGTGTTGATGCACAACACCCTTAGAATAAAAATACTTATAGCAGTCTTCGCCTGTTTACGTGGAAACCTGTTCTTCATAACAAACAGCCCCCCCCCCCTCTCCGTCCAAGCATCCCATCTGCGTCGATACAGATCGTTCCTGTTTAGGTAGGCCTGACACAACACATTCTCATTACACTGATGACGCTGGACTTTTAGATAGCCGGCGAAAGGTTTGTTTTAGTTTTGAGAACAACACCCAGAAGTTTTTAATTTTAGCGTTAAGAAAAAGTTAATTGCTCCAAAACAGTAGTTAATGTGATTTAAAATTTTGGAAACTGTGGGAATTATATTGGTCTATAAGTTGAGAGTTAAAATTTACTGCCGTTTTATACATTAGGAATTACTTAAACTTATTTAAAAACGACAATAAATGTACATTTAATACATAGAAGCAAGCTCAAAGTCGATAAACAAGAATTTTCTCTATAAAGGCTACTGATGCAGAAAAAGGCAACGTGCTATAGTTTTTTTATGAGTAGTGTTTAACGCCCGTTTTTACTACTGAGGCACCACAGGCGGTGAACACTGATACATGAAATGATATATTGGGAAACGATTTAGAGAGCAATTGATGAGAGTATATATGGAGGAAAAGAGATACAGAGAAATAGGCGAGAAGACGTTTTGAAGAAACAGAGATATGAATACTATTTAGTAATTTAACGGGGAAGACATCATTGGAATTTTATGTTAAGACGAAATAGGCATGGGAAAGATAAATTTACATAGATAAAACAAATAAGGATAAAAGAGAGGGCTAGCATGTGCGAGAGCAGGCATGTGGAAAAGTTAAAAGGTGAAAGAGGAGGTTTTTACACAAGGGGAATGTCCATTATGTGGAGGGAAAGAACATACAGTGTTTGATTGTAAGGAAACTGAAAACTGGAGAAATGAACTCATTAAGGTAAAATTTAAACGGGATAATAGAACAACAAAGAGTGCAGGAGTGTGGTTCAGTATTTATTTAAAGTTAAACAGAAGTGGAAATGACAGTGAAGAGAGAATAAGAAAATTCACACAAATAATAATATACAGTCGATAAAATAATGTTATAGAAAGGGTAAGGTAGATATCATTTTGGTACCTGGGGTTGGGTCAGAGGTGCCAGTGCGTCGTGCTGATGAACCGGAGACTGGGGTCTGATGCAATAGAAGTGAACAATTTGTATTCTGTTTATTTGGAATTCAGATTAAGACATTAGTATATCATTAATTATTGTAAAAATTGTAATTGTGAGAAGTATATGGGTCAGATAGATAAAGGTCCCTTGTAGTTTGTATTTTCTTAGAATTCAAATAAATAAATAAAAACAGCACACATTCTTTTTCTCAAAATGACTGGTGGCAAAAAGTGAAACTAATGTAAATGTACATTCTTGTGTAAATCACTTCCACATTGTCTTATTAGCCTATCTCGCAAGTATCATGTTCAAATATATCCATAAAATCAAAACTCCACTTGGCTAGTCACTACAATAACATGCGAAATAGATTCGGTTCATTTTGTAGCAGACGGTAGAAGCAGTGAGGTTAATGAAACTTGAGAAGAACAATTTAAAGTAATGTTTTTAAACATGGTTAAAAGGCAGTTACCTAGCTAGTGTTTGACAGAGACATTTGAGTACTGTTTTTCTTCTGTTGTCACAATTGTCTGCTGGTTTGCTGAATTTAAGAAAGAGAGAAAGAAAAGCTGACCTAGATACAAAACATTAAGGCTTAATTTGCTAAATGCTTCCACCCTCCTAATGACCATTTAAAATTGAGGAAATGTTATTCTCGACTATTAGCACACAACCATTCTGACGATGAGAACAGCATTATATTAATTAACTGCGCAGAGGAGCGCTAGAAATATTTATCAGTGGAGAACCTCACTACGTTTCAGACAGGCCTAGAGTTTTGATCCCTAAATTAAGAGTCACCTGTTGATTTGGCTCTTTCCAGATGAGCAGATTACGACAAAGACGAGAATCTCTCTTCAACAAGTGGCCATATGACCACTGCCATCCTGGAAAGCCAGAGGACAGTTACCACGTTAAATTACTTTACTATTGCATTTTTCAGCATACTTTCCACGTCGCAAGCTATACCGAATTTGAATTTGGGTAAAAGAAGAAATTGCAACCTCAAAGTATTATCATCTAATGGTAGGGAAATATCAAATGTGGATCTTATACCACAAAAGTATTGCAGGCATCCCGCCGGCCGTCTATAATGCGACTTTCGTGATCGAAGAACGCTACCTCTCCATCAGGCAGCTACCCAATTATCCTCACGAGGCTGGATGGATTCCGTTCCAGACCCTCTCAACATAGAAAAATTCTTAAGTACGTACCGGGAATCGAACTCCACCTCCCGGCCAGCCGTCGCAACGCTAACCACTAGGCCAAGGAGGGGTCGTTTTGCATTTAATAATTATATGTGCATTTGCTATTCCCGATTCAGCTTTCCTTGTCATATCTACAGTAAAAATAGTTTGCAATATTTTGCATGTTTCAGTATGTGACCTCCTTTTTCCTAAATACATTTTTAAAAAAATCTATATTAATAACCTGTACTAATAGAAGAATGACATAGCAATACTTATATATAAGTATTATCAGAGCCCTATTCCATAATATTGGCTATGTAATCTTATATAGGTCAGTTTGGAATAGGTCACTTTTATTTTTATTCTATTTCATTCTATTTCGTACCTTGGGACTCAAGTTGCATAACCACCAGAGTTACGCCAGAGTTTATAAAGCACACAAGTTTATGAAGACTGAAACTTAATAATACTATTGCTCTTTTGTGATATATTTCGTGACTACTGAAGCAGCTAATTGCCCTAAATAAGCGACATTGTAATATTGCAAGTCGTGCATAAAAATGTTTTCTAAGACATTTTCGTGTAGTCAGACACAACCTGACGGAATTACGTACAGATCGAACCAGTTGATACATTTACCCTTGATCTCGTTCCTGGCCACAATGGGGACTGGATGACCAGGTGCTCCTTTCATGGCTGAAAATGACATGACTCCTAACTCATAAACTCATAAACACAAAGGAGAAAAATGCTAATGCAAAAGGCTCAGTAATTGCTTTCAATGAAAGCGAAAATGCCTCTAAAATAACGAAAATAACTTCGTGGGCCAACAGAAGACTGCAACTATCTTAGATCTCCAAGGGAGTAGTGGAGAACGATGCAACCCCCCCCCCCCCAGTTCGCCTTCCTGCTGATCGCCGTACATCAAAATTAACTCTGTTTTGACTCTGGTGTTTTAGCAACCCGTGCTCCCCTGGTATAGGCTACCGAGAAAATAACAAGTATAAAGTGTCATATTCAAGCTTTAACCTAATATATTACAAGTCTGGAGTTTTAACTCTTTGTCCACGAATAATGTACAACACTTGTGCACTGCACATGTAACGTCATAAAAGACGCGTAACAAATTTTGCTAATATTATTAAATGCACCATGTTTATTAACCAGTTAGTTTATGATGTCATTTACTTCCTTTCATAGAACTGATTTTAGAAAGAAGATTGGAATTAACACTTATGAATGAAGCATATCTAACTCGCTAGGAATTGGAATGTCACAATTTAAGTGATGGAATGTTTTCAGTACATGTGATTCATTCTAACCGATCAAGAGCTGCGAGGTGAAAAAGATAAACCTCTCCTGCAATTCCAACCCAAACGTTTCTATCAATGACTTACCCTGTTTTCAGTGCAGTAGATTACTCACGTTTGCGAGTGTGTTATTTATTCTCTTTAGGGATGTAGCTGTCCTACTTTTGATAAAAATTCCTAAAATAAAACAAACGCAAGTGAGAAATGAAAAGCAAACTGATACTGAGAGGTGTATTTAAACTCCAGTAAGCACAAAGAAAGTTAAAGATGAAATATACAAACACGTTCCTGTTCAGAAATATTTAGATGAATATTCGGCTCCCAAGTTTCCCTGATTTGTGTGACGCTTTCCAAGCCAGGACAATTAACTGACCCAGCGGTAAGTAAATACTTTGAGAATTACATACAGTAGAAAGTGTCTGACGAATCAACTCTGAGTAAAAATTTGTGATGCAGAACTGTAATAAAACTGAAGAAAAACTTTTTCAAATCACGTTAAAAGTAATTTTATATGGGGATCAGATGTTAACAAAATAGCGAAAAATACCCTGAGATGATGTCGAAGAAGCGTAGACAACCACCGAGGCATTCGCCACTATCAACAAAACCGTTTCAAAATTTGGCGTCCAACCCGGGGCCCGCAATCTCCAACTATACCTCTTCAGTATATTACAAAATTGTTGGACCATGTAGCATTGTGGTTAAGTTGTGCTCGATTGCGTAAGCCTGAACAGGCTCCTATATTGGAACCGCAATAAAGGCAATTGCGGTTACCTGTAAAGTCGTTATCTGAGCGATTCAAGGCTTTATGGCAAGACAAGAAAATATTCGGGCCGATCGGGGTTTTCCCCGAGTTGCAATATCTAGTCGTATCGGGATTTTACCTGTAAGATATTACATGGCATACAATGTTACAGGTAGTCAGGTGGGATGTATCAGCTGATGAAACACGTAATATACAAAGTGGAATCGAACTTAGTGCTATAAATATAGATGTTAATATGGGGAATTAAGAATCTAAATACGTTTTTCTCTATCTCTAAAGTATTACAAGAAAATAAACACGTTATCTTGAAACATTTGACAATTGTGGCTGTCTCTTCTCTGACCAGTTTGGCAAGGTAATTTACCGGTTTCATTTTTTACGTAAAACATGCGTACTTTAGTAATAAGTTACCTGTGTTGAAACACAGGCTCGAGTAAGTTCGGCCCGGCTGCTTCTAGTAACGTCAGAAGTACCGCGGGTACTCAGGGTCCGCACATGGAGCATCTGTAGAGCAATGGCCGAAGTTGTACCCCGCCTTCCACAAAGCGATGTTTTCAAGAGCGAGCTCCTCCAAGGGCCGACTTGCATCCTCTTCGTCTTCAATGCTTTCTCGACCAATTCGAAAACGTTTGGCCCATTCTTTTACGGTAGAATATGAGGGGGATGCTTCCCCCCCATATACGCCGTCCTATCGATGTTTAATTTCATTTGGAGTAAATCCTTCTTTTGTGAAGAACTTAATAACAGCTGATACTCCATTTTGAACATGTTACAATCTTGTATACATAGCCTTCTTTATGCAGCTATACCTGAGCAACTGAACACAACAGAGCGGAGGTTACAGATGCAATCATTTACTTAACAGATAACGTATGACACCAGAAGGTTTTGTGAAGGCGATAATTGGTATCGGCGAGGCCGGAAACTTATGGACCAAACCTCGTAAATACCCCATTATAAAAATAAACCACGAGTAGCAAATAGACAAGCAGACTAAAGGGGAAAGTGCTGTATTTAGTTGCGCGAGCAAAGCTTTCAAATGTCTAAATATTTAAAAAAAATCGCCTAAATGTTGTATTTAGTCGGAGTGTCAACTGCTACATATCTTTTCTTTCTCTTCTAGTCTATGTGATATCCCTCCCACTGATGCCTACATATGTTAGGAAGAGTAAGGAGTAAAAACTTGCGGATTTGTTCTGGGATATATGTATAGCTTTCAAATACAGAAGAACAGAATTATTTTATTTTATTGTACAAAGTAGTTTAAATTACCATGTAAATATCAGAAATTGAAATAGATCTTGCATTCAGCAAAATTATTCAAATTTACAAACACTAATAGCATTAATCAAACCGCAATAATCTAAAACGGCAATATGCTTCCACATTTAATCAGTTTACAAACTCCCATTTAAAAATGTAATAAAGGAAACGTGCTAGTCTCAAACTTGCACACATAGACAAACCTTGAGGATTAAGTACTGTACAATCTACATTAAAACATCAATAAGAATCAGTATTAGCCACAAATTTACAAGCATAAGAAATACACGAAATTTCCTCACATTAATTACTATTATCACAAAATTCTCTAAGTCCTAAAAATAACATTAAAATATTACCAACGAAAGTACAACCTTGGTCACTTGGTCAGGAAAGCGGAGAGAGCAACGATCCTATTTCCTAAGTAATTGCCAAAACGTCTAAACGCCTTGAAGTCAAGAGCCCTCTCTGCCAGCAAGAAAAAAGAGTCTGGGGGCATAGGAACAAAATTCTGAAGGTCACATTTACTCTGGAAAACTCCGAATGTGTCGCACAGTTCTAACGTGGAAAAACCGGTACGGAAAGGGAGAGGAGAGGTGTATGCAACAAAGGTATGTGTAAGAGCGGCACATATAACTGAGGCTTTTCAGAAACAGGGTATAACAACACTGCACAGTGGGAACAGCCTTACATCGCAAGAACACTTTAAAAAGACACTTCGTCATACAATTTTACAGATGTGCGCCAACGGCGAATGTCTTACCATTTAAAACTTGTTCATTTATTGAGGGAAAGCATAGTTTATAAATGTTCCATGTCTTCTAATGCGCAAAGGAATTTGACACTTCTGCTTAAAAGAAAAACGATGGAATAATTGTGCATCATGCATCCATCTCTGTCCTTGTAGCTTCTGCTGGTATCAAGAATGTGTTGTAATCTTACTAGCACATGCTCTTTCCGTTTTTCTCTTTTGACTACAGTTAATTCTTCTCTTAGGTTGGATTGGTAGGAACTGTGGAGGTATTTGGACACTTCAGCCTTGTTCAAGGGCTTGCTGTTTGTGCCTATGCCTCTAGTGGAGGCACTTAGAGCATTCCTGCTCACGTCATCGAGAACCTGTGCAGAAACATCCTCTTAGACTTTAAACCGGCACCTCACTCCTCTATGGGGACAGTTGCACACTGGCTGCAACAAAGCACCCACATTCTTCGGCGGATGGAAGCATACACGAGGTGTAATAAAAAATAATGGCAATGTTCGTTTTTTTAAAGAATATTTATTTATTCATCAACATTAATTCTGTCCCCTTCAAAGTAATCCCCTCCGGACACAATACACTTGTGTCAGCGCTTTTTCCAACCTTGGAAATACTTCTGGAACTCACTTTTCGTTATGCCCTTCAGCTCCTTCAGCGATTGTGTTTTTACATCAATAGTTGCAAAATGTCATTTCATGGTTTTCTTCAGCCTCAGGAATAAAAAGAAGTCGCAGGGGACCATGTCGGAACGGTTTTGTTTTTTGCCAAAAAACACGAACAAGCAGTGCGCTGTGGGCAGGAGTGTTATCGTGATGCAATTTCCACGAGTGGTTTTGCCACAAATCCGGTCGTTTTCGTCTGATTGCATCACGCAAACGACGCGTTACTTCCAGATAGTATTTCTTATTGACCGTACGACCATATGGCAGGAACTCATGATGCACTATGCCATTGAAATCGCAGAAAACATTGAGAAGAACCTTCACATTTGATCGAACTTGTCGAATTGTTTTCGGTTTTGGCTCTTCAGGCAGCTTCTATTAGGACGATTGGGCCTTGGTTTCAACGTCATACCCATATGCCCATGTATCGTCACCGGTTATGACATTTTCAAGAAGTTCTTGATCGTTGTTGACTTCATTCAGCAATTCTATGCGAAGCCTTTTTTGCTCGAAATTCAGCAATCTCGGAACAAACTTTGCTGCCACACGTTTCATGCCCAAAATTTCCGAGAAAATTGCTTGGCATGAACCAAATGATATACCGACATCATCAGCAACCTCTCTGATATGATTCGGCGATTTTCCAGAATCGATTTCTTCACTTCTTCGACGTTATCAGCGGTTATTGATGTGCTAGGACGGTAGTCATCTTCAACGTCTTCACGCCCCTCTTTGAAACGTCTGTACCACTCGTAAGCTCTCGTCTTGCTCATAGCAGATTCGCCAAAAGCCACAGTCAACATTTCGAATACTTTGTTGCACTTTATTCCATTTTTTAAGCAAAATTTAATACATATTCTTTGATCCATCTTTTTCGAAAGTAAAAATGGCCGAGCACACCAAAACACGCCTAACCTTCTCGACGTTCAACAATGAACTAAACATTCAAAACAGCGAAAACTCCAACATTGGTCAGAAACATGTGTACCAACAAGCTAAAATAGTTAAAAAACGGACTTATGAAGCTCGCGAAATAAAAAAAAAATTGCCGTTATTTTTTGATCACACCTCGTACGCTGCTTACTCGCAGCAGACCAGCGGCCTCCTCAAATCTGCAAGTGAGTAACCCGAGCTCTTTTGGTGACTCCCCAACCCGAGATGCCTCAGGAACGGCACTGAGTTGCGAGAACACACTGCCTTATCGAGCCCAATCCACCAGAACGACTCCTTAAGGGGAGGGACCCGGATGTTCATTTTTCTTGTAAAATCCAAACTACTCTGAAGGGGTGAACCCCCTACATGAACTGAGAGGGACTAGGACAATGCTTCTATATGGAACACCCCAGTGGCAAGAAGTTCGAGCCCCTAATAAAGACCGCTGCATGTTAAATACATAGTAGTTATCACATACGTGCTGTTGTGACATCACCCGGTGTCAACACACTCAGTTGCGGGGCTATCAATAATCATATAAATCGCTTTTTACAAGATAGATAACCCTTCATGTATTAAGATTTTAATTAACACTAAAGCAACAGTCTGCTGAAAACAACTCTGCAGAGTGCCAACTCCAGTGCCCGTAAGTAATAGTAGCAGCAGTAACAGGTGTACATTTGCTATCAGATTCTATACATTGCATATATTTTATGTATGGGTCGCCGACCGTACATGCTTAACTACAATACACGATTTAGGAGAGGAAAAATTAATTAAAATTAAAAATTGGGGGAGTATTTATAGATATATGAGGAAAAAACTTACATATTATTTACAGTTAATTTAGTTACTGCATTCTAACAATAAAATAAATTTCCTGTAAATAAGAAATGAGGTTATGATAATTTATGCACACACTGCACATTGCAGTATTTTTTAAGCAGCATCAAGTGTTTAAAAAATATATTGTTCATTATTTCCTCGCCAGTTTGTAGAATATATCCTTCATCCAACAAATGCCTTCTCAGCAATTTCAACACACAGAGAACGCTACAGATCGGCAACCATCAGAGTTATGTATGTAGCTTTTCTTTCTTATAATCCCATGATAAGAGAGTAGCTTCTAATTGACGATCCCATACTGCAAAAACACGAACTGGAAATACTGTTGTGTTTACAAGTTTAACTATGACAGTGTTCACTGTCTCATGAAACTGTAGTACGTTGGTTGCTTTTATTGGGTGATTTTTCCTTTGAAGGACCGCTCCACGTGCACTTGTTCACAGTTGGCCGAACTCTGCAATTCTCGTCTAGTCCCGCGCTTGAAAGCCGGTCGGGGGGCAAAGCGAGTTTAACTAGGAACGCACGAACATATTCTTGTCTATTGTGTGACAGTGTATTAAGTGTTAACTATACGGTGTAATATATCGTATTAATTAAGCTAATACAGCCCAATGCAGGTAATCTGTTTCCTAAAGAATATTTATTAACGGTGCAAAATCGACTCACAATGTACGGAGAGTGTTTCAGGGGAGATTCTCTGATATTTCGATTCACAGATTGGTAAACAAATTTCGTGAGACGGGAGGCATTCTTGATAAAAATAAAATGCTCAGAGCCACGTAAGTATTCACAGAGGCAACGTTAGTTAACATTAAACGTTCTCTAGAATACTCCTCTGAAAATCTCTTTGGCGTCTTTCTAAGTCAACAGAATGTCCTATTTCTCTATTGGAACAGTAGAAAGCTACTGAAGTTAAATTATTGTAGTGCAAGCATTTAAACCGGGTGACCCTGCATGCAGCAATGTGCATGCCTGAAAATTGACCCTATGTACTTTTTTTAAAGGACGAAATAAGACAAATGATATTGAAGTTCCGAAAAACTTTATCTGCTTCATGAGGAACACCAACATGACCAAAATAGAAGGGGGGTGCTCTGTTAGCGGGAGAGAATAACAGGACCTGTTTATTTTAAGAAACAACAAATAGTAATAGGTTTGTGAAGAATATTTTACAAACCTATTTTCGTGAATTAACTGTCAGGAAACGCAGTTTCGCTACTTTTCAACAGGACTCTGCAACTGCACATACAGCCCACGTCTTCTTGAATGCAATTCATGAAATATTCAACGATATAGTCATCACTATGGTTCTCTCGGTCACCTAATTTAACGCACTGCTATTTTTATTTCTAAGGGAGAGGAAATTAAAAGAAAGGCGTACAAAACAAATCCACACACTTTAGATGAATTGAAACATAACATTCATAAAGAATTTGTTCCATTTCTCAGTATGAACTGCAAAGTGTAATGATTAGTCGATGAGAGAAATGTACGGAAAACGAAGGGACTGCGGTTCACCGCAGTAACAGACCGACTGGCTGTTAACCCGTGGACGGTTTCAAGAAAGAAAAACCACCCATTACTTTCCTCTATGTTAATATAATACAAATCAGATCTCACTCTGATTTCATCAAAACTGAGCGCAAACTCACTAACAGTACATGCTTTCTACTGTAGTTAAACTTCAATTGTAATAAACCTGGTAATTGTATGACTTTCCTTTAGTAGATGATAGCACTTGGAGGAGGATATTTCAGATATTCTTTCACATATTCATATACTTCCCTAGATATAAACCCATTGCAATTACTTTTGAAATATTATTAGGATTCGTATTTGTCCATTTCCCTGCGAGTAAAATTTGCTGCTGACAAGAAGGAAACGTTTGCTTTAATGCATAATTCAAATTTCTCATTTTAGACTGCACTTTCTGTTCTAAACGTTAATTGTGACGCCTAAATTTGATAACCTTAGTTATCATACATTTACTTTCGTATATGAGCCGGAGAAGATGTCTCCTCCAGATGATTTAGCTCATTAATCGATGATCAATACATTATAACAATATTTTTATTTTTTTAATTTTTTTTTATTTTAATTCTGCAATACTTACATCCTGATATCTTGGTTCTACATCAGGACGTAATACTCCAGATTTCATTTATTTATTCCTCTTATATCTTTCAATACAATTTAAATTACAATTAAATTTTACAGATTTTAAAATCTACACTACTAATACTATGACTAAACAAAATTAAAACTTAAAAAGGGAATTTAAATTGCCTACAATGCCTAAACCATGTTGGAAAACGCATCTGGAACATCATGAGAGACGAAGATGATTTTAGGGCATTGAACGAGCTAACAAATAAAATATCATGCAAAATGTCAGTGATTGACCTACTTTCCAATTTGTAACACTTTTGCTTGCTCTTTTATTTGTCAATGTGATGTCTATGTTGGATGTAGCTCCTGCTCTATTACTGTAAGTTGGTGGGTTACATGGTTTGTTCTCTACATTTAGCTGTAGCTCCGCTATACATTATATCAATACCAGGAATTCCAACTAACCACGGCTGCCTACCGCCACAACTTTCCTTTTCAATGGTTTTATAATTTTATTTTATCATACCCACCTGCCATTGTTTTGTGCAAATTTATCAGAACAACACACTAAAATACCGAGGGTGTCAAAAAAAAGTATACACACTTTCACAATAGATATCTATTTAACATATTTTAAAATTGGACCGAAAAACAACAGTAATGTGTAGTATGATGTTCTGTAAATAGATGTGACTCACAATACATTATGATTGCATTGCTACAACAAAATGGAGTCAAGATTATTGTTTGAACAGCGGAAAGCAGTTTTGAAGTGATATTGGAAAACCGAGAATGTTCAATGGAGACGTATGTACAGAACAGAACCGGCAACGCGAGTAACAATTCCCTCTTACCCGCCATTCACACACTCTATGGAAATGAAACATTTTACTTCCAACAGGATGGTGTACCAGCACATTACCACCTAGATGAACGTGCATACCTTGATGACAATATTCCAAGACACTGGATAGGACGAAGAGGTCCGATTGAATTTCCACCGCATTCTCCAGATCTAACTCCATTGGACTTCTACCTATGAGGAACTCTTAAGGATGTTGTATACCGTAGAAAACCAGCTACACTGGTAGCACTTCGGGAAGAAATTGAAACGGCATATGCTGCAATCGCTGAGGACACTTTCGCAAACGTTACTTAATGAGTAGTTCAACGTACTCAGAAGTGTATCGACGCCGATGATGGGCATTTTGAGCTACTGTTGTAACTGTAAAAGTCTAAGATGATTAGTACTCATCGTTTTCTGTTTGTGTGAATTCCGTTTTGTTATGTTAACAGTTTTTTCTTTGCTCGAAGTGTGTACACATTTTTTGCCACTCTCTGTCCTAAACATCAGTGTGCACTAAAAATAAATGGTCAAAATGTAGGCAATTAAAAACATTTTGGTGAGAGATCAGATGCACAAATTTATTTTATAATTCAAAGTTCCAAGCCAAAAAAAAAAAAAAAAATACAAAGAAAAAGAGAGATAGGGTGTGTGGAACCAATTTAACCAATGTCATTTATTTTAAAATTTGTGTTTTTAATAACTGTGCATTTAATTAGTGTTGTAGGTTATCATGCTTCAATTGTCTTCAGTTTGTTACCAACAGAGTTCAAGTGAAAAATTAATTTCGACCTTTATCTGTGCCAAAGTTAACGGAAATTAAAATGCCAAATTAGACATATTAATAGTAAGGGAATTCTATGGATATGTTACTTGATCTCTATACTTTTATTCGCGAAATACAACTCGAGCCCCAGAGTCGCTCAAGATAGTAGCAAGCTACTGCGCATATTCACCTTTAAAACCAATATTACATTAATAATTCCATAACAAATGAAATTTATTGTATTTATTTTCACAATAAACTCCAATTGACTTAAAAGTGAATTTTTAATTATATTTCAAGGAGTTTAACTTCTAACATATGTATGTCATAAGTTAATTATCAATAAAAGGAATATTTTTTAATTCCACAAGTAAAACTCGATACCTACCCTAGATACTGCGAGATAAACTGCTTCACTTCCATACGAGATCAGGGGCAAAAGCCATTCCAAAGCTCAAGCCACCATCACGCCGCATAAAGCACCAGCCCTATTCGCCTGACGCTTTTGATCTGTAACAGAACCAATGGAATGAAATGATATGAGAGAGTGAGGGAAACCACTGAAAGAAAAATACACACCCCAGCATTGGCCTAAGCTATCAATGAAAGTCAAAATCAGGGTGGCTGGCCCCAAGTACCTTGAATTCGGGATCTTTCTAATGCAAACAGTTACAGAAACAGAAAAGACCGTATAACCTGTTAGGAGGGTTTCAACTGGGCACAACAGGCGAAATAGTGAATTGCGATTGTTAAATTATTTCGGAAGGAGCTAAATTCAGTAATTTAATGTGAAAGAAGAGGAGAAGGAGGAGAATGAGGAAAAAGAAGAGGGGGAGGAGGAGGAAGAGGTGGAGGTAGAAGAAGAGGGGAAGGGGAAAAGAAGAGGAGGAGGGGATAAGAAGAGGAGGAACAGAAAACGAGGAGGGGGAAGAAAAAGAAGAAGAGGAGCAGGAGGAAGAAGAAAAGGAGAAGGAGGAGGAGAAAGAAGAAGAGCAGGAGGAGGAGGAAGAGGAGGAGGAGATCGAGGAGGAGGAAGAGAAGGAAGGTACTGTTAATTTTCAAAATATTTTTGGACTGCATTGTCAAATTATTCTCTCTTTTTTGTTTATGTTCCAAATATAATTCTTTCTAGAGCTACTTGCTTATCTTTTCCTGGTCCCAATGCATTGGTGATCATCACACTGCAGTCGTATCACACTATTCTTTATATTCTCAAGTTCTTTCTCTTGTAAATTCTTCCTTCTTAATCATTTCTCCCTGACTTTGCCCAAATATCTTATTGATTTTATCTATTTTTTTTCTTCTTTAAGAGTCAAGAATGTGCCGAAGTATAGTTCACTATTTAATGAAGGACGATATAATAATTGTTTTATCAGAAGCAAACAGATATCCGACTACCGAAAACCTTGAATGTTCATAATTCTTCTGATAGTTGCTAGCACTTTAATAGCCTTGCACGTAACCTTTGTGACGCGATAAATTCCCCTGAAGAAGCTTCACACTGGGTACGCTAAACTCAGACGGACAGTTGTAAAAGCAAACAATAAATCACTCGGGAAAGTGACAAATACTTCACGCTCAAGCGGTCCAAAAGTTCAAACTTGTTGCACACACATAGAAAGACGCAAATACAGAACTTAATGCTGATAAATGCACTCCCAATTTGGATTGTAGATAAACAAATGGGTGAAGGGCAGCGTGACCTTACGGTTTATCACCTCCATGGTCAAGGCGCTGAACTTGTCTAATGTCGTACGTTTTTGAGACGCGTGTGGTAATAGCCCATATTTTTCTGTAAAGTAGGTCTTATCTGCGTCTTGATGGGTGATAAAAGAAAACTGTGACCATTAAGGAAAGATGCTATTTCTTACAGAAACACGCACAATGAGTACAGTGAGGTTATTTGATTTAAGGGCCACCATACATTATTTTTATACCTTTCGCTCCATGAAGACATGTGGACAATCATTAACTGCTGCTTCACTTAATACGCTAAGATATATCGTTCTAAAACCACTATTCGTTTCATTTAGCAAAATAATGATCTGAATTTCTTTTTTTTTTTTTTTTTTTTTTGAAGATAAGTTGCCATCTAAATTAAGATCCATCCCAACCTACTCTGTACATGTAGATTTGCACTTTGTATTGGAAGTAAACGTCGTTATAATATTGTTGAAAGCTCTTGCAAATCGTCATTTAGAAAGTATTGAATATAACCTGAAAACACAAACTTCACTATTACTGTTGTTCTAAATAATAAAGTTCTTCATTTACTGTATTGAATAAACCAGAACATAAACCACAGCATTCTATAATTTGAGTTGACTTGACTTCTGCCTGTGCAGAAAGAATGCAATATTTATTCTACAGTTACCTTGCCTGCCAGACAACTATAAGAGCATGAACCGTAACCAAATATGACAAATATAGGATTGGATTGTACTGTTGTGGATGGGGGAGTATGTTAGCCTTGCTCAACAGCTGGCCGTTTGATCTACGCCCCCAGTGGCATCTCCGGGAGGAAGGATGAGATAAGGGAGACACCAGACGGCAAGATACGAAGGTTACATTGTAACACTCCGACAGCGGCGAAGTTTGAACCCCTCAAAAGATCTGTCTCCGCACCCACCGACAGGGCAGAAACCTTTCCAAAGAACAAGTCAACATCAACACCAGCACATTTGGCAATTTTGATGCTGTAACAGAACCAACGGAATGAGAGAGAGAGCGTACAATTCATGGAAAGGAAATACCCATCTTAATAATGCCTAAGTAATCAGGATTTGAACCCGGGACTCCCCAAATGCGAGTTTCAATCGCTACCGCCTGAGCCGCCTCGTTTGGTAGCTGCTGTAGATATGGCATGTGACAGATAGCAAAGTTATAGGATGCACATTATCAATACGGAAACCGTAGTTGAATCAAGAAATAGTCAAGTAAACATGTTTTTTTTAAATTAATATCAATATACCACCTTGAAACCGCACATGTGGCATAGAAATAGGAGAATAGCTTTGCCACAAACGTTGCAAAAATCTCAAATAAAACTGTGTGAGCTATTAAATAAAATTTTGCTGCCAGATACTATCATACTCAGTGAGATTTTCCAAAACCTGTAAAAACTGGAAATGAGTAGGATGTTTATGTACTGCGCCAACCAACGCTCAACTGTGACCTGCACTGTTTAGGACAGTAGCTATTGTCAAAGCAGTTTGGCGGAATCAGAATGTGCTGACCCTTGAGGCGAACTTGCCCAGGAACTCCAGTCCAGACCTTGGACTGCACAGCGTCAATGAGTTAGTTATAATCACTGCCCCTATATAACATCTCCATTAGTTGCAATTCTTTACCAATGTCCTCCCCTCTCATGTAGCTGGCCCATAAAAGCTACATGTAAAATGACCAAAAAGTTCTGCAGCTTTCACCCAACATGTAAGATCTTTGTGATTGAACTTCTTATAAGGGAAAGCAATGTGTAACGTCTGAGAATATCGTGGGTACATACACTAGTGTCTCCCCAGTAAGAAGAATAGTGGTTTTGTGCGCATGAATATATCACATTTGCGATGCACGAATGTAGAACCCCTAGTTTTCAGGACACTTAAGACTACACAACGGCGTTAATTGTATGGCCGGCTAGCAGAGCACAATCCACCAAACTCAGAGCATAACCTTCTTTTGATGCAGTAGTGGTTTCGGTTGTCTGGGGCTGTCAGCCAGTGATGAAGCCGCTTTGGAGTGTCTTAGTGGATCCACTCAAACTATCAAGTAAGAATTCTTATGACAACAAAACAGACGTCAGCCGCTGCCGCTGACATTCTCTCTCCAGTGGAACCCAGCGACCGAGTTTATATTTTTTCTTAGCTGATAAAGACGCAGCCTTATGCGTTCAGCATTGACATTCAATTGCTGTGCCAATCGGTCTGTTGGCCTCGGCAGTCGCTAAGAAGTTTCGTTATCTATTGTTGCTCATAGCTCTTCATAGCATTACCGCCAAAGCCATGTAATATTTTTGGCGCCATTGCATTTGCATTGTATCCAATTTAAATTCATAAAGCTCTTGCTCTTCGGGCTGTTCATGTTTGACCGCGCTTCTCGTAATGCTGGCTAACACTAAAAAAAATGACAGCCTACTAGCCTAACTCTCGGCAACAATTTTTTTCCGCCTTGAATGCATTTGTTGTCCATGTAATTGTTACCAAAGATTGTACAAGAATTGAACTGTAATGTGCCAAGCTTTCTTGTGGAAAAAGATGCGCGCGTCGCAAACATTTGAAAAGTTTTGTGCTGCAAAGTAAAGCCAGCTTAAAACCTTACGTCATGTGAGTTGAGAGACGTATGGTAAACAATTGTTTGACCCTTCATGGTAATGCAAGTCACAGGAAGGAGGAAGTGACCTGTACGTTACAGGAAATTGCCCAAGCATAAATAGACCAGTCAAGTGACAAACTACACCATTATCCGAGATCAGTTTCGGATTCGTTCTAGCGCCAGGGCAATTGCAAGGTTTTTTTTTTTTTTTAACTCTTGCCAACACCAACCTTCTAAACTTAAAGCATAATTAGCCATGAAAACCCTGGCATACATATTCCTTTCATTCGCTATAATTTACTACTTTTAAAAGAAAAAGGCCAGTAACGGTTATTAAGGTAATTGTGTTCGTAATGCAAAGAGAGAAGCTGCTTACATATAAAAAGTTATCAAACGTGGCTATACGAATTAATGAAAATCGAGACACGTTGAAACAGGAAAAAGAAAAACAAGATATTAAAACTTATAAAATATTGTGTGATGCATAAAATGTAGTAAATACGAACTATTTTTAGACAGCCCATACTATAAGTAGTTTTAATTTTAACACAAAACGCTCAAACTATAAACTATATTTTATAGCACTCAGTGCTGTAACATTTGTATTAATATTCCATTGTTGTCATATTTCGTTTAATGTGCAATGCGATGATGAGTTATCAATTTAAGCGGAAACAAATTTCACCTATTATAATTACATTTTGTTGTACAATTTTTGCATTCCTCATGGCGGTTTCGAAATCGGATCATATTAGAATTACTGATATTACATAAATTTGTTTTTTGAAATAAAAACAGCCTTTTTTTAATGGTTTTTGAACGCCCGTTTTTACCACATAGGCACCACAGACGGTGAACATTGGTGATACATGAAATGAAATGATATATTGGGAAGGATTTTTTTTTTAAGGAAGGAAACGTTCCAGGCCTAAGTTTAGGGTGCCTCCCCGGCATTTGCCATCTATGAAAACTGAGGAAAACCTGGAAAAAAAAAAAACCTCAGTCAGGGAGGACGGTCCTGGCGGGATTCGAGCCCCAGGCCTCCCGCTCACCAGTCCGCGCCTTAACAACCTCGGCCACCCGTCGCGGGTTTTTTTTTTTGATTGATTTATTTATGGACGCTCTTTAACAACTCAGGTCATCAGAGTCCCATTCAACTCAGGGCGTGAAACGGCCGACAAATTTTGCTCAGAGGCCTCTCTTTCAGGCTTGAGGTTCTTTTTCGTGCCGTAAATGTACCACACGGGACCCACGGATTTACTTCCCTTCCGATGGAAGCCATACTTACGATTTTTACGCCCGAAAAAAATCCATTGATCCTGGCCGGGTTCGAACCCGCGATCTTGGGTGTAGGAGGCAAGTATGGTAACCACTACACCACCAGGATCCGTGGCGGTGAAACAGCCTTTATTATTGGCCAAAATCGTAATACATTTATGACGCTAGTTACCATAGTAACAGTTACATCATTCAATTCATTATTAAAATTATTTCAACGAAATATTACATTACACATTATAATAACAGCAAGGGAACAACACACACACACAATTAGTTAATAAAATAGCTGCTAAAGGAAACAGTAGAATTTGATAATACTAAACTGTTCTGAAATGTCTACCAACACAATAGTTTCTGAAATATTCTCACCTATTATGCCATCAATCAAGTATATTAAGATTTTTCGGATGTAAATTGCAATCAGCCTTTTCACTATGAACTAAATTTTTAGGATAAATATATATTTGCTAACAACAGAAAACGAAATGAATAATTATCATTTGTAAAATGGGGTCATAAGTATACGAAAATAGCATTAATTTCAAAGTCAATAGAAAATCGGATTAATATTAATGTTTTGTTATTCTTTTATAATTTTTATATGCAAAAAAAAATGCGTATGAAGCTAGTTTACGATATTATACAGTTATAGCACCCGTAAAAAATTACCAAATGGTTTCGATCCTTTCTTAAATCTTTATTTGTGCAATAAAATATAACATTATAAACTAATGTCACAATGTAAAGCATAAAACTTAAAGAAAATAACACCTGATTCCGTCATTGCGCATGCATTAGTGCATACTTCTTTCAGTGTAAGAAAATTAAACATTTTAAAATCAATTTAATGTAATATTTTAATAAAATGTAGTAAAAACAAAATATGTTTTTGATTTTACCCCCGGAAATAAGTTTAAAAACTATTAATTAAACAGCTGAGATATTAATAACATCCAGAAATTTATGCAATAGATTTTCTACATTCCTCATTCTGAGAAATTTGCAAACCAATTCTTTAAAACAAGAAAGTTTATCGAATGGCTGAAATAAATTTAATTTATAATTATTTATTTATAAATATTAAAGGCTATATAAAACAGTGTATTATATTATATAACGGCCTCGTTTCCTATACATTCTATTTACAAAATGAAATGTCACTTTTAAATGTTAAATAGCATAAAATAATTCTTAACATTAACATGTGATATGCATAATATTTAAAAAGTACATTTTACACTTTGAAATACATTATATGTTGTAAACACACATAACATGCATCGATTGTGAATTTTAATAGAACAAATATATTTATTGGTGGTGAACGCGTAGTAAATCTTTAAATACTTCTACACAACTGCAATATTTGTTTACTTTTTCTTTAATCATTATACTTTATTTAAACTTTTGTCACAGCTTCTTTAAAATTATTTGTTGGTCGTGGTGGTGTAGTGGTAACCGTGCATGCCTTCTAAACCCAAGGTCGCGGGTTCAAACCCGGCCAGGATCGATGGATTTTTTCGGGCGTAAAAATCCTAAGTATGGATGGCTTCCTTCGGAAGGAAAGTAAAGCCGTGGATCCCGTGTCGTACATTTATGGCACGAAAAAGAACCTCAAGCCTGAAAGAAGAGGCCTCTGAGCAAAATTTATCGGCCGTTTCACGCCCTGAGTTGAATGGGACGCTGATGACCTGAGATGTTAAAGAGCGCCCTTAAATAAACAAATACAATCTTTAATATTAGGCCTTGCGTCGTTATTTATTTGAACAATTGAAAGTCGTTTACTTTTCGCATTAGTGTTAAAACTAATTACTTTTATTTTCAATATAATTTATGTTTTATATGATTTTCAACTATATATATAAATGCACACTTTTAGCATGGGCAATCTACAAATTAATATTCATGCAACAAATTGAAATTGAATTGCTATTTGTATGATAAAAAAAAAAAAACGAATATCATTCTGCGCTTTTCTTTCATTTAAGTACTATGATGACATTCCCCTTGGTACTGAAGCGACCTTACGTTGTGGTTACTTTGTTGCTCATAGAATGCAAACCTCGCGTGTTTCGCTTAGAGTTAAAAACAATGTAAAGAGAAGGGATTGACCTGAGTTCACTCTTTCTGCTCCTCGCCCGCAGTGGATACTAGATTTAATTATTTTAAATAGTTCAGAAACGTAACCAACTCTTCTCTTTAAGGGTCAGAGAAAAGACTTCCGGGGGCCGTATCTGGTCCGGAAGCCGTCTGTTGAACCACACTGTCATGCGTGATGTAGAAAGTATGACACCAATGAATAATAGAACATTAGCATTAAAACACGTTCTTTGTCCGATACTGTAAATATTATATTCTTTATAGGTTTTAAACCTTGACATTTTATTTTCTGAGTGTCGCTATATTTTTATGCCACTCAAACATTTGCTTCGAGAAAATTTTTTCTTCTTTTAATGCATTTAATGTTGATGCGTATATCTTGTGTAATGTTAGCAAAGACACTCAAAGCAATTTCAAATAAATGCTGTTTCGCTCCAATTGTGCAGGAAACATTTAATTGAACGTTTATTCCAATGTTCCCTTTTTATGTAAGATTCCCTTATGCAACAACACACGCCTTCATTTCGTAACTTATACTTTTTTTGTTCTTTCTTTCATACATTCATGGCTCTATAAAATTAATAAAAGGAGTTACCTTTTTTTTAGAGAGGCAGTTTATTGATTATTTTTTGCAGACCTTTTGGATCATTAAATATTGATGTAAGGTGCCTAGAAAAGGAGAAAAAGAACGGATATTAGTTTTCTTTCCTTTTTTGCTTGTCTAATTGCTCTCTTTGTGTCGTAAAGCTTACCTTCAGGAAATTGCTTGATTACTGAAGGACTGTAAACTTCAGGTAGTTATGGGCTGGACGTCATTCAGGCTTACAGAAAATCTGCTGAGAGTTCAAACCTTGTTTTACCTCGTCTTATCGCTTTGGTACGGAATTATTGTATCCACTTTTAAAATTTGCAGTACAAGACGGTTCTAAGACAAGTTAAAATACCTTTCTATAGCCTCCAAAATCACTTTATTATGTAATGAAACGTAGCCTTAAATAAAATTCATTTCCAATGGTAACATATGTTCGAGGATCATACTGAAGATATTGAGCCACAATCTTAATATTCATTTTTTAGATAACCCAAGTACATCATCGTAATCTACAGACTTTTCAACATAGTCTCCATTTCTTTGCACACATTTTCCCTATCATTCTGCAAGTTTGAAAATACCCTTACGATAGACAGAATTTCGTTCCAGCTGCACGAATATCCTCCGTCTCGTAGTGTTGGCCTCGCATCTGTTTCTTAACATAACCAAACAGATGGTAGTCGGAGGGTGCCAAGTCGGGACTGTAGGGATGATGTGACAGAATTTCCCACGCATTCAAAAACAGATAAACGTTTAAAAAAACTTATGAAAATAACATCATTAGTAATAAATTAAATAAAAATAATTAAACTGAGAAAAAATTAATAAGGCATAAACGAGGCTTTACATTTATTAACCACTTAAATTATCGTCTATTTTTGAAACCGAATGAAAGTTTAAACAATCAAACAAAGCAATGTCTAAACGCACATGTTTATCTTTATACTATTAAAGTGAAGAGAACTGGCAATAGAATAACACAACACACCCTTACACGTTCACTAAGGGATGTTACCACCCCTCACTCGTATTAACATCTCATGTTTTGGCAGGCATACTTGAAATGCTGGTATTAATGTCAATGCGCTGAACTGTATTGCAAAATGCCCAAGACGTGAACTACTCATTGGCGTGCAAGCCAATCCCACACATGATCGACGACGTTCAGATCAGAACTTCGTGCAAGTGACGATCAGAAACTGGCACACACTGAGCAATGCGTCATCGTGCATAGAATGAAGTCCTCGCAGATGTCGGGAACATGGGGATAAAGTGCGGAAGGAGAATCTCCTCAATGATATAACGCTAACATCACCTCCTCCAAATGGTACCCTTGGCAATAATGTACAGGCAGCACAGCTGACCTCACTCTTTCTCTTCCGTCTGGAGACCTAACGTTGAATTTGAACTCATCCGCGTAAAGAACTTTGCCCCACTGCTCAATTGTTCAACCCACGTGGTCTCGGTGCTGTCGAGCTAATGCTGGGCTTGTGGTAGGCTTAACCTATCCATTTGTTAGGTTAATGTTGCATACCTGTTTCAGGTGATTTCTGTCAAAACATGTAAAATACTCTTATTAAGCCATGTCTCCCTCGAAGTAATCTCTCCCTGTATTAATGCACCTTATCCAATGAGGTTTGAACTTCTGATTGTAATCCTAACACTCGTTTCCCAGGGTTGCGCAAAGTTCTTTCTGCGAATTTTGCTTTATCTCCTCAACTGAGTGCAATCTTTGTCCTTTAATTGTGGATTAAAAAAAAAAAAAAACGCAGGTGCTAAGTCAGGGGAGTATGGAGGGTGGGGAAGAATAACAATCTTGTTTCTCGCACATAAGTCGCGAACAAGAAATGACAAATGCGCTGGAACGTTATCTTGTTGCAGCATCCATGAATGCCTTGTCTCTTCACAGTCCCTGCCTCTTTCTTTTAACGTTTTCTCGGAGACGTCTGAGGAATCTTTTTAATATCCGCAAATCACAGTTTGATCCTCCGGCAGAAATTGGTGAAGGAGAACGCCGCTTTTTGGGGGGTCCATGTGAAGATTGTTTCTCTGTTCTAGTTCAGCAACCGAGGGCACAACTTTGCTGCAACATGATGCATAACAAACAGTTCTTTCGCGATCTCACAGCAAAGTTACCTTTTCGGCAATTTCTCGGACAGTCAGGTGTCGACTTCCATCGAAGGTTTCATTAATTACTCACAAAACTGTTGCTTGGAACTCGACGTCAGAGCTAATCAATGCTACCAATAGCTCTGCTTGGCGCAGAGTTTTGAAAGTTCAGATATTTTTTGATCTGACCGAGGTCGCTCAGATACACGAAGCGTTTCACGAGTAGTTCCGGAAGTTCGCAGAACACTTGTCGGTGTGTTCCTAACACTCCCGATAGCTGGTCCTTAATCAACTAACGAAATAAATGTTGCGCTCTCAACAGGACATGTTTTACAGTGCCTAACCTCTGAAAACTATAACAAACACTGAGTGAAAAACTGCCGTTTGTGATCACAACAATTGTCGTAAAATTGCAATAATAATGGATTGGCGGTTGTGCGCCGTTTGAAAAACGTAACAGAAACATTGCAACTAAACTGAAATACAAACAAAATGCATTGGAGGGTAACTTTTCATATTTTTTTCATGTATAAAAATAATTCAGCAATGAACGTAAATACATAGAAGACACAACACATTTCAACAACAATATACTCTGTTAATGTTACGCCTTTTTTTTTTTTTTTTTTTGTCCGGCAGTGTACAAGTTGCAGATCAAGAAATTTATTTTAGTACACAGAAATATTGTGTTATATACTTAAAGTGATTAAATCTCTCTCTCTCTCTCAAAAACAAAACAAAAAAAAAAAAAAAAAAACACGCACACACACACGACTTGTCTTTTTGTCATAGAAGAACTCTAGTAGTTCGAAATAGAGCAATTACAAGTGTGACTTTCTCTTGGTGTTTTATCCCTCTCTGCTTTTATAATTACTGTTAATTTGTTACATTGTTAATAGTGTTACTTTATATAAATGATGGTAATCATTCACAGGTCGTACCGAACACGGAAATTCTGTGAACTGCGATCATCGGCAGTTAGTACTGCCTTCTTCAGCCGTGACTAATCCTGCACGTGACTCCAGTGGGTTTGCATAATGATCAGCTGGTGTGCTCCAGGAAACCCACCCTCCTCGGATGGCACCTTCCCCACCACCGCCCACTCCAAGGCGACCTCCTGCCGCACCGGCCACAGTTCAGTGTGCTGTGTTGTGGCTAGCACGTTAGACATGGCTGAACCGAACGGACTCCAGGAGCTCCCGCCGCCCTGCATTTGGATTGGCGAACACCTGCTCGAGTTTGAAGAAGGAAAACTCGGCGACGAATACGTGGAACGAGCCAGGCGTGAGCTTCGGGAAACCCCGGACGTGGTTAAAGATGCCATTGCTACCATACGTGATCTCATCAAAGGTAAGTACAAAAACTTGAGGTTTGAATGAATGGCGAATGAGAATATGCGCGTTTTATTAGATGTATAGTCAAACAGTTGCTTTCTTTGGTATAGCCAATTCCTACGTAAGTAAGAAGAAAAGCACGAGCATGAAATTGACACCCTAATAAATAAAACGTTTCTTTAAAAACTGTCAATAAAAAGCATGCTTTCAATGTTTTCAATGGGAGGTTTTAATTTGGAATCAAGAATAATTTTCACAGTGATAAGCGGCGCTGTGCGTCTCATGACATGATAAGGGCGAGTTTGTAATGTAGTATAATTGTTTACTTTTCTATTTTGCCTGAAAAGCTAATTTTGCTCCATAATACTTGAAATGAAGTTATATAGTTTAAAACAAAGTAGAAGAATATGTCATGATCACAGTTTTAAATAAAAATGGTTAAGAATTTAGACGTGTCGCGAAACTGAAAACTCTGTAAGAAATTATTTTTATAAATATTACGTAGGTCAGCTGACAAATATTCTGAAAAAAAGAACGACTATATAAATATAGAAATGAAAATAGGGAATAAATAAGTAAAATACTTAAATCGAAAAAAGATAAAATTTAATGTAAAATGTTTAGCTTTTCCATTTGAAACACAAACATTTTATTTGGCTTCTCAGTTCATGCTGAAACACGGAAAAGGGAAGGAAATCCTCTTGAATTAACGGTAAAATATCTACACTCTCTCAAATCATAAAATATGCGATATTCTATAAAGGAAAGAAAAGGAAGAAATTCCCTCAAATCCTTGAATAACTGGTCGAAATTAGGGACGATTTTAAAGAGAAAGCAACTTAAAACATATCACAGGCAAAAGACACAAACATTTTATACATTTCTAAATATTAATGCGATCGAAACGAACTCTTCTGTATCGGCAACACTTCTGAAAGACACAGGTACCATTCCTTCAACGTTTTTTCTTTGTGTGGTTACCTAACGTTCCCTTACATAATATTGTATAATTTACTGCTTGATTAATGAATTCTCTTCGAGCTGCGGATCAATGGAGAAAGGACATTTAGTACTTGCTCGCTTGATTAGCCATTGCTCCGAATTCCCTTTGAGTATGTATGTGCTCTAAGTGTACCCTCATCTTTGTCGGTCCTGGTGATGTATTGATAACCATATTTGCCTCCTAAACCCAGGGTCAAACACGATCAGGATCGATGGATTTTTTTCGGGCGTAAAACACCTAAGTATAGTTTACTTTGGAAGGGAAGTAAAGCCGTCCCGTGCCGTACATTTACGGCACGAAAAGGAACCTCAAGCCTGAAAGAAGAGACATTTGAGCCAAATTTGTCGGCCGTTTCACGCCCTGAATTGAATGGGGCGCTGATGACCTGAGATGTTAAAGAGAGTCCGTAAATAAAACAAAAGAAAAAGCAGTCATGTAAAAAGTGGGCAGTAAAATGGGGAAAGAGAAAGAGTGCAGAAAAGTAAAGTAAAGTAAAAGATATTAGCCAACACTGATACTGCAGAAAATTTTCATTAAACAATTATTTTACTAATTAAAGTATCTTTAGCCAACACCACCTACCTAAAGTTTAGACATTTGCTAAAGGAAAAATTAAAAACTCTTTGTCAAAATGAAGATACTTCTGTGAGGGGAAAAAATAACGTTTTTACATAACTTTTAAATTAAAGCTAGGCACCTATGTTTTAAGAAAATGCATTTAAACCGTATTGATTTTATGAACTGTTTATTTTTCATGTTAAAACATAAAAAATTAAGGAAATAATATCTCATATAATTATAATGGGACTAGTTTCTTATAAATGGAGATATGTGCATTTAACGTTACTAATGAGTCCAACACAGGACACCGCTTATCTACAAATGTCAATAATTCTGTCTTCTTGTAAATATAGCAAAACCCGAATTCCTTCGCCTGTTCTCCAGCTTAATTTTTTTAAAATTGTTCTCCTAGCTGGATTTTGTTTGGTAAAAAATAAGAGTTTCTTGAGGTGAATAGAAAACATTCTGTTTATGACTAACTCAATGATATGAAGGTAAAGGTCTGCTTGTTGATATTCAGAAAAAGGTTAAGTTTGTCTTCTAAAGATTTTGAGATTAATTTTAACAAAATTGGCTTTGAATGAATTGAAATATTTAATTTTTAATTCAGAAAGAAAATTTCTAGCACTGCAAACATCTGAAGTATAACTTCCAGTAGTCCTTTTTTTTTTGATTGATTTATTTACGGACGCTTTTAACATCTCAGGTCATCAGCGTCCCATTCAACTCAGGACGTGAAACGGCCGACAAATTTTGCTCAGAGGCCTATCAGGCTTGAGGTTCTTTTTCGTGCCGTAAATGTACGACACGGGACCCACGGCTTTACTTCCCTTCCGAAGGAAGCCATACTTAGGATTTTTACGCCCGAAAAAATCCATCGGTCCTAGCCGGGTTCAAACCCGCGATCTTGGGTTTAGGTTTATGGTAACCACTACACCACCAGGACCGACCCAGTAGTCTTGACATGTATAAAGACCAGTCAATTATCGCAGCTTTATTTGAAAATCTGGGTGTTTACCTCTTTGCAACGAGATTTGAAATGCACCACAATGTCTATCAGAAAAGTCTTGAACCGCAAACGACTTATAGTTTTCTCAAGGGTGAGTTTCTGTTTCCAGAAGTTCGTGGAAAAGTCGGAACTGCTTAAGAACAATAATGTCAATTTTACAGCCCCATGTGGGCCTTAGCTTACCGCGACGACCGCCGCGTCCTCTACCTCCATCACATGCTTTCATTGGGCGCGTGTGATCAGCACACCGCATCCTGCAGATCGCTGTATCGCGACTTACTAGATCGGAGATCGCTACCTCTCCATCCCAATTGTCCTCACGAAGCTGGGTGTACCCCATTCCAGATCTTCCTAACCTAGAAAAATTCCTAAGTAAGTGCCGGTAATCGAACCCGGGCCTCCCGGCCAGCAGTCGGCAACACTAACCACTAGACCAAGGAGGTGGTCAATGACAAATCTTAGCAATGAAAATAAAAATATTTAAGAGGCGAATTATTAGTCGTGTAATGGTGAGGCTGCACAAAACATTAGTTATTTTATACGGTTACTATTCTATTGGATGATCTTACGATGATCTCACCAGCAGGCCTTGAACGTTGACGGAAAGTAAATAAACATACTCGTTCGTAAAGAATGTATTACACAATATACTGAATTTGAATACTTTAGCACTCTCGCAGGAATTTCTAAATCTGTGTGAGACTTCTCCACAAAGGTTCATTAATTTGATATAGTAGGAGCATTTATTCGGTCTAAAGACAGCATACCCAAAAATTTACGTTAATAAAGGAATCAATGAACGGTACGATCAATATAAATAAACAAAAACACAAGAGGAAAAATACAAACAAGTGTGGTGATTATTAATTGTTTTAGTCCGATTTAAGACAGTAGTGCAGCTCACCTGTAGATGTATGTGCTGAATGACAAGTGATGTGTAATCATTGCTGTAGAGAACACAAATCTCAACTGCAGCTTCGTCTGGTTTTATACAATTCCAATCCTTGCACCTCGCGAGTGTTTAACGCCCGTTTTTACTTCTGAGGCAGGACACTGATGATACATGAGATGAAATGATGTATTGGGAAAGATTTTTTAAGGAAGGAAACGTTCCAAGCCTAAGTTTAGGGTACCTCCCCGGCATTTGTCATTTATGAGGACTGAGGAAAACCAGGATAAAACCTCAGTCAGGGAGGACGGTCCTGGAGGGAATCGAACCCCAGACCTCCCGCTCACGAGTCCGCGCCTTAACAACCTCGGCCACCCGTGGCAGTACCTTGTGAGTATGGGTAGATTTTAATGCAAATGCACATTTCTACTCTACTGTCAGTCGGTCCTGGTGGTGTAGTTGTAACCATACTTTCCTTCTAAACCCAAGATCGCGGGTTCAAACCCGGCCAGGATCGATGGATTTTTTCAGGTGTAAAAATGTTAAGTATGGCTTCCTTCGGAGGGGAAGTAAAGCCATGGATTCCGTGTCGTACATTTACGGCAAGATAAAGACCACAAGCCTGAAAGAAGAGACCTCTGAGCAAAATTTGTCTGGCGTTTCACTCCCTGTATTGAATCGGACGCTGATGACCTGAGATTGTTAAAGAGCGTTCGTAAATAAAACAAACAAGTCTGCTGTCAGTAAGTATGCTCGCTTGGTATGCGAGTTAAATATTAAATTTCCAACATTAAAAAAAAACATTTCGCATATAATGCTAATTTTCTTATTATTACTAATAAGTATAATATTTAAGCAGTTTGCAAATATGCTGCATATTAACTTGTTTTTCATGTACATTTCATAAATATATTTTTAGTTTTTCTTCATATTTAATATACAAATACAATGTTTTGAAACAATATGTGCCATCGAACCAGTGCTGAAACTTGGCAGCACTGATGGTACTCGCAAGCAACACAAGCAATAGGTCACGTCACTAAATCCCCGCCTTAACTGGTCGTAGCCGTTTCCTCATGAAGGGGGCTGTTTAGGAGTTCTCGGAAATGAGTTCAAGTGTGGTGGTTATACTTATACATAATATTAAATTTAGTTTAAAGTTTATTGTTTAGTATCTCTGAAGTTTTACAAAATGTAATCTACTAATTTACACAAAGAAAAGCATTACAAAATGCGGCGCTGCTGCTATATGTTGGAGATCATATTTTTGTGTAATCATGCCAAAAGGAAAAGCTAATTACAGGGGTATAAACGCGAGTTTGAAAACAGATTTGTTAACTACAGACGGAACAACTTTGTATTGCGGAGCGTGTGAGAAAACAGATACGATCTTACAATTGAAAATATTAGTGAACAGATCCAGAATACTTTTGAGTAGATGTCAATTAATGTAACACAAGGCAGGGAGCGATGGCCTATTGCAAATTTATCGATTTATCGATATGTCGATTCCATGAACTTGCTATGGCCAGATGGTATTCACTACGAACATATATTACTTTTTTTGACCGATGCTATTAGATACACGATCAAAGCTGACAATCTTTTTAAAGTTATATTTCCAAATATGATACATTTGGCTTGTATTGTCCATGGGCTATTTGTTTTTATTTGGTTTATTTATGGACGTTCTTTAACATCTCAGATCATCAGCGTCCCATGACAAATTTTACTCAAAGGCCGCTTCTTTCAGGCTTGAGGTTTAGGATTTTTACGCTCGAAAAAAAATCCATCGATTCTGGCCGGTTTTGAATCCGCGTTCTTGGGTTTAGGAGATAAATATGGTTAACACTAGACCACCAGGACTGACTCCATGGGTTACATCAGATTGCAGAAATAATTAATGCAAATTTCCCGTTGGTAGGTAAGCTGATATTTTCTGTAAAGAAAGTATTTGTTAAGGCACCTTATAGAAAATAATGAACATTTCACCAGAACCCGCTTTAACGCGCTGGGGAACATGGTTATGTGTAGTTCTGTATTACAGCGAACCTTTGGGTATAGTTAGCAATGTAGCGAATACATTTCATTCCAATTATTCTTCAGTCAAAATTCCTCAAGATATATTAGGAACACAGAAGTAGAAACCACTTTCTTACATAGCTGCACATTTCTCGACCGCCACGGGTGGCCGAGGTCGTTGAGGCGCGGACTCGTGAGCGGTCGGTCTGGGGTTCGAACCCCGCCGGGACCGTCCTCCCTGACTGAGGTTTATTTTCAGGTTTTTCTCGGTGCTCATAAATGGCAAATGCCAGGAAGGTACCCTAAACTTAGGCCTGGAACGTTTTCTTCCTTAAATGGGAATTAAACAACTTAAAAAAATGTACATTTCTCTCATCTTCCTTTGGCTGTTATTTCTTTGGAAACCAACATTATTACGTTGTGCCAATGTCTCTAAATTAAGTTATAGTGAAGAAAAAAGTAAACAGTATTCTCTCTAAAACCTAAGTATACTATCAAATGTGTGATATTGAAGAAATCTTAACAGGGAATCTTTCTGAACTGTCTAGTGAAATGTCACTAAAAGCAGATCATACTGCAGCTGTTGTATATGCACAGCTAAGTTCCTGTTTTTTTTTTTTTGAGTAGTTTTTAATGCCCGTTTTTACTACTGAGGCACCACAGGCGGTTTAAGTTCCTGTGAGATAACATAAACTTGCATTAAAGTCATTTTGATGTAATATTGGATAATTACAGCATAAAATTCCTGTCCTTACTCACGAGTCTGGCATGTGCTTAATCTTTAGATGGCCGCCCAAGTGACTCTACCTAGGCTTGACTTCCTGTAAGAGAAATCTATGAATTATTAGGTGATCATGCCCTTGCATTCAACGTGTGATAGCTAGAACGTGACTGATAGCGATCTTGACCATGTCCAGGTGTTCGGGTTCCGTAGTTTTATGTAGGTAATAAAGCAGTTATTGCCGAGATTGGAGCTGAGGTTGCTTTCCTAGCCTGATGCCAAGTAAAAGTTTTCAATTTGAATGCATAGCAACATTAAATCGCAGTAATAACTATAGCGTATTGGAACTGTTCCTTCACATTGACCCTGTAGAGACAAAACTGAAAAATAAATCGGAAAGTTCCACGCCAAGGACACGATTCGAAACACGGATATCCCACTGGAGGGGACTTAGCCGTTGAACTGCCCAGTTCTTCACTAAGGGGCGCTTCTTCAGCAGGTTACTGGTTTGCGCTACCCCTAAAAATTTCAATGTTTAATTTCCTATAACTATTGCTTAATGCACATTTATACACCAGAAAAAGAAAGAAAAAAATGGGGCTCTATCACGCACCTAATGTTTGTATTTGCGGTTATTATCTGTAGGGGGCTTGAAGGAGCCTCTTGACCTTGTGTATGCACCATCTAAAATGTCAGCACTCGTGCCCGGGAAAGTTTGCCTCAAGTTTTATACAGACTGATTGTTGTTACGTTACATTGTTGAATAAAACATTTTAGTATATCAGAACAGTCTCTGTCGTTACTGTTTATTGTCGCTTTCTTATCGCAACATTAGTAGTTATGAACTTGAATACTGCAGTGATGAATGAAATTAATTAATGAGGAGCAAATAAGCTCGGAGTTCTTGGAGCTGGCATTCATCTTCTCAGAACAAGGAACAACTTCGAAAAATCCTATACTAGAAAATTTTATCTGAACGGGAATCGAACCCAGAACCTCCGGGTTAGGTCACGGATGCTACCACTAGACCACAGAGGCGGTCAAACAGTCTCTGTTGTATGTTAAAAGCCATAATAAGATGCTACATTATGATACCAGATACATAAAACTAACTTCAGTTTCGGTAATTTCATTGAGGTTAACGAATGTGTACAACGTTGAGTGTGAAAGCAAGAAAAATTACAAGCAAGAGGGGGGGGGGTTCGGTAATGTAATTGCAATGCGAGAACGATGTCATTTTTGTATACTTTTAATGTAATCATTGAAATGGTTTGGCTTACCTGTTTGATCTTTCTGAAAACATACACTAATTTTATTAGCTTTTATTCCAAGCAGAACTAAGTGCAGATTTAAATGAAATAAAATGCAACTGAACACTATTATAACAATTACTATTTACTACTATAGTCCAATCAAGCAGAGATTATACATATGAATAAAAAGAATTAAGAAAAGAAAAAGGAGCATAGGACAAAAGCCAACAGTTATTAGCTTTTTATGCATCACGTTTTAAAACTATTGATAAAGTTGCATCTGATTGGTGAATAAGACATCAACGAGACCGTACATTAGCGCACGCGTGCAATTACCAATATCGCAAGAGGATCTGAGACTGCCGATACATTCACTATCGTAATGAGTGAATTTATCTGGAAAACTCGAACCCTCGAGTGGTATTTTATTCACGAATAAAATAAGAAGTTAAATGTAATTCCCATGGCTTACAATATAGTAATAATTGTGCATCTGTATTATGAAAACGCCATCTATCAACAATCGAATATCGATTGTCAGTAATGCCAATAGAGAAGAGCAAAACACATGTTTGGAACTATTTCACGAATAGAAAGAGAATGAAAGTATATATATTTGAAATCCGCGCACTGATTATAACAATTATTGTATAAAATATACTTAGTTATGAATACCTACCTATTCAGAAACCGTGAGAATGAAATAGATGAAAGTCGACTGTTACAATCTTACCGTTAGTTTTATTAATAACAACTGAGAAAATTAAAACAGAGAAAACATTTTACCATTCTGAACAACGTGCTTATTAAGATTTATGGTTACTTAGGCAGACATTGTTACATAATTTAAAATGATTTCATACTGTTTGCCTGAATACGCAAAAACAATTACTTGAGTGAATATACACAAGTTAGCTAAACTTACAATATTACTGAAAACAGAAAAGTGTTTAGCGATGCACGCTTAGGCATTATATAGTGGAGATATAGAGGTGGCTACGCAGGACCACAAGACAAATGCATGTGCGTGATAAAAGGAATTTGATAACTTTTTCGATAATTTCACTGCGATGTCCGGCTGTGATTAATCATAATTCAAAATTTTGTTTCTTTTTATTGGTTGATTCTAAGGTGACATCTCACATGTGCAGGAGTCATAGTAATTATGTAATTAAATTATTTGTATTGTCATCAACTGGATATTATATTATGACTATTTCACTCATGTGACGTCATCTTAAAATCGAGCAATGGAACGAAATAAAATTTTGACTTTTGACCAATCACAGCCGGATTACGGTATGAAATTATCGATCAAATCAGTTCTATCAAGCACGTGCATTTGTCTTGTGGTCAGTGTAGCCAACTCTACACCTGCACTAAATAATTCCTGAGCACGCATCACTGACCATTTGCTAGATGCGGTGGGGAGCTATTGATAGCAACAAAAGCACGGACAATCGACAATCATAACGCATGGAGGGTTCCCTAATTCATAAGTATACATTATAAACACGTGTTAATATTCTGTGCGCGAATTTCAAACATATATTACTTTTATTCTTTGTCTATTCATGAAATATTCCTAAACTCTTCTCTATTGGCATTACTGACAATCGGCATTATTTTGTCACAAAATTGCTTGAAAAGGTTAAGTGCAAACAAACAATTATTACAATTTTGTAAGCCAAGTTCAGAGGAATTACATTTAAATTCTTATTTTATTCGTGAATAATCCTAATAAATATCACTCGAGGGTCTCAGTTTTCCAGATAAATTCCCTCCCTATGTTTGTGAATTTATCGGCCAACTCAGAACCTCTATTACTTGTGATAATATTAAAGAAACAGTTTACATATTATTGTAGGCAGAATCAATTGATCTTTATTGCAGAATAATTAACTCTAATACATGGTCTTTCTCAATTACAAAAGATTTTATACGTTAAACGTATCTTTGCTAACAACAATAACAATAGACAAACGAATTAATCTCCATCGATATATTCCGTTATAAATATAATTAAAGAAGGAATTGACTTCAGAGTGGCTCATTAAAAAACGACGTTAGTATTAAACTTATTTTATTATTTTATAATTCTAGCATACAAATGGGACTCTTATACAAAATTAAATTCATGGCATGAAACGGCCTATAAATTTTATTCAGAGACCGTTTATTTCAGGTTCGAGGTTCTTTATCGTGCCGTAAATCTACGACGCGGGACCCGCGACTTTACTTCCCTGCAGAAGGATACCATACTTAGAATTTTTACGCCTAAAAAAAATCTATTTACCCTGGACGGTATTAAATCCGCGATCTTCGGTTTACGAGATAATTAAATATAAGAAAAATTGAAATTGTTTCAAAATCAACCAATATTACATTTGAAATATCGAGGATCTCATGCACACGAGTTTTTAATTCCAGTATTAATTTGAGTCAACCTGTGATTTCAAAATACAATGCTTTTTGTAAAGACGAGACTTTAATCAAAAGGTCACAGATAAGTTCGTTACCATGAAAAGTAGCAGTATTATTTTTTTTAAACAGGTGCATTGCTATAATATTTTCATTAAATTCTCTCCCTTTTGTATACTCAATCACTCACGTTTGAGTGTTAATTCTAATTATTTCACCCCGGTGTGTACTGCTACAAGTCACCGCTGTCTTCATTCCTGGATTCCTCCCATTTATCTCTGCATATCAACGAGATATTAAAATCAGTGCCTAGGAGCATTTTAATCATACCGCTTTTTGCCTGGTTAACACTCTAAAATATTGTTTTTCCGCCCCTTATTTCCTTAAGTAATCATTTAGATGGGTTTAGAGCAGGTGACGCTTTTCATATCTTTAACTGACTATGCACCTAACAGCAAAGCGTTGAATCATCTAGGATGTACAAAGTGAGATGATTTTAACAATATATGTGCCAACTCTCAAGAGGAAACCTTCTCTTTAATGTCAGGAAAGCTTTAAATTTAGGGATATGGTGTAAGTAAACCTCCAGGATATGGCCATAGATAGGGAACTCTATAGTGCGGAAGAAGAACAATTCATAACTCTAACATGGACGATTCAATAAAATTTGCTGAATAATAACTAAAAACTTATAACACATAAATAGCTTTGAATTTTGAATCATAACAAAATTGTGGCACATCATTTATATATATACCGAGGATGCCAATTCACAGTAGATATATATTTAATATATTTCAAAGTTGGACCGAAAAACAACAGTAATGTGTAGTATGATGTTCTGTAAACAGACGTGTCTCACATACATTATGATAGAGTTGCTACGTGACAGGTAAATCAACAATGCACAAATGAAGCCAAGATTATCGTATGATGTTCTGTAAACAGACGTGACCCACATTACGTTATGTAAGCGTTGCTACAACAAAATGGGGCCAAGATTATCGTTTAAACAGCGGAAAGCAATTTTGAAGTGGAATTGGAAAACCGAGAATGTTGTTGAAGTTCAAAGGCAATGGGGACGTGTGTACAGAACAGAACCGCCAACGCGAGTAAGAATTTCGTCTTACTTGGCATCCACATGCTATGGCAATGAGGAATTTTACTTCCAACAGGATGGTGCACCACCACATTACCACCGAGATGTACGCGTACCTTGAAGACAATCTTCCAAGGTATTGGATAGGTTAAGGAGGTCCGATTGCGTTTCCACCGCGTTTACACTCCGGATGTAACTCCGTTGGACTTCTACCTATGGGGAACTCTTAAGGATGTTTATACCGTAGAAAACCAGCTACACTGACAGCACTTCAGGAAGAAATTGAAACATGTACTGCAATCGCTGAGGACACTTTCGCAAACGTTACTCAATCAGTAGTTCAACGTATTCAGAAGTGTATCGACGTCGATGGTGAGCATTTTGAGTAACTGTTGTAACTGTAAAAGTCTAAGATGATTAGTGCTCATCATTTTCTGTTTGTGTGAATTCAGTTCTGTTATGTTAACACAGTTTTTTCATTGCTTGAAGTGTGTATACATTTTTGACAGCCTCTGTATATACATATGTCAGCAATATATCATTGAACGATTTACAAAACTATAAGAATATAAAATTCTAACTTTAAATGTTTACATTTTAAACTATAAATCTTGAATCATTGCTACATTCATCACAAAATGATAACTTAGAATACCCAGAACCCAAACTAAAGATACAAACCTATAACAAAACCTCCTGATATAAGGAAAAATAAAAAGTCTTAATTCTGTGCCCATATTAACTGACTTAATAACTTACCAATGTGATTTCCTTGCTTACCAAAATTATAGCAAGGGAACCGTGAGCGAATATAATAATACACCAAAACTCTACAATGAAACATTTTACAAAAACAAATACATTGTACCTGGGTCACTGGGTGAAGACTGTGAAGACCCAAACGTTAACAATTTGGAATTGAAGAGTCACATCTCACCTTAGCCGGGGTCTCTATGCTGTGTCTCGGAGGGAGAGAAGCCAAGAAGTGTAATGAACTCGCTACATCGCATGACTACAACCCTTGATTTCGTCAACGTACGACCTGTTTCAATCCTGCCAGACAATCCGGCCAGACATCCTGCTGATCGTCTCATGCTTATGTGCCACAGAGAGAAGGAAGCCTCGTATATCGATGGAAAAGAATGAATGTGCCCAAGAACGGCGCAGCTTCCAGCACCGGTGAGGATTGCAGCGTATATATTTGTAGTTTCAAAGAACTTAATTACAGAATCATTCCCTGAGATCAAAAACAATGAATGAGAGTGTTGTCTTCTTCCCTTTCGCAGTGTAGACGTGGGGTGGAAGTGGAGGGAAGAAGGAGGACGATGCAATTAGTTTTTTCTCCTCTTTCCTTAATTTTTGCTTCTTAAAATAATGAGATAAAAACAGTGAGATAGAGAGGAGGAATATCATCAACAAACTTATGCACTCTCTGCTTAGAACCTTTTCACGGTTGCCTTTTCTTCTTTCTATCAATAAAACTAAAGATCTGTACAAACAAGCTGCGGTACAGCCGAGCGACTACTTCATTGCTTTCCACCGACACGATCTGGGTTTCATCCTAGTTATTTATGCACATTGTTATTGCCATAATTATTGTTATTATTATTTCATTATTTATTGCAATGCAGTGGGTGATGAGGTTCTTAAGGCGCGGAGGCCTGGGGTTCGAATCCCACCAGAACCGCCCTCCCTGACTAATGTTTTTCCAGGTTTTCCTCAGTCCTCATAAATGGCAAATGCCGAGGAGGTACCCTAAACTTAGGCCTGGAACGTTTCCTTCACTAACAAAATTCCTTTCCCAATACATCATTTCATCTCATGTATCAACAGTGTCCACCGTCTGTGGTGCCTCAGTAGCAAAAACGGGTGTTAAACACTATTGAAATAATCCTAGTTGCTTCTGGTGGAATTTGTGGTGGACAAAGCTTCTGGAAAGGTCTTCTCCGAGATCGAGGCCTTTTTTCCTGCAGTTCATCATCTCAAATATAAAGTAATCTCGCCGAACAGACTTGAGACTAGGAATTTAGAAAAGTAGCACAATAAAATGCAACAACAATAATAATTAAAATAATTTAACTCCCCGCCTTATTATTGTTATTGTTCTAAATTTTAAATGCTCTGGCCTTTGTGAAAAGATTTACAAAATAACCGCCTTTTGCTCTAGGTGAGTAGAATTAATTAATCATGATAATTGTATGTATGTAAAACGAAATCAGTTTTAAATAGAGGGTGCGTAATAATTAATTAGTGTGCATAATTATAATATGGGAAAATGCTTTGTTAATGAAATATCAGATTGGGACAAAACGTGTCACAAGATATATGGTTTACAACAGAATAGTATAAAATAGTAGATAAATATAATATTTTATTTTGACAAAGACACACCTTTTAAATAAACATGATCTCACTCCCACAAAAAAAAAAATGTTTGCGCCGACTAATTCATTAACATGGGATGTGGTTATCCTCAATGCCCATACACATCTCACAGCTTGGTGACATGTGCTCTGTGAGATGGTTCAACAACTCCATGAGTAGCTGGTCCCATTCCTCACGATGCACAGTGGAAAGTTCTGCAATTATTTTGGTGCAACTCGCTTTTCTAACGCGTCCCAGGCATTTATTTTGAATGGTGTTTAACGCCCGTTTTTACTACTGAGGCACCTCAGGCGATGGACACTGATGATATATGAGATGAAATGATATATTGGGAAAGAATTTATTTTTAAGAAAGGAAACGTTCCAGGCCTTAGTTTAGGGTACCTCCCCGGCATTTGTCATTTATGAGGACTGAGAAAAACCTGGAAAAAACCTGTCAGGAAGGACGGTCCTGGTGGGATTCGAACCCAGACCTCCTCTCATAAGTCCGCGCCGTAACGACCTTGATCACCTCCGGCGGTATCCCAGGCATGCGTAATATTCTCTATAGCAGGCATCTCAAGGTCAGGTCTGTCAAACATAGAAATTCAGAAGTAGCAAATAGCGCAAGTAGAGAAATATAGAGGAATACTCGCAGATAACCGAATGTCATGGGTCTGCTGGTTGTATGATATGGGTAAATCGTAATCAGGGTCAATAAACTCTATGCCCCGTCTGCGCTAATTCATATGCCAGATAGTGGCATATTGCTGTTGAATAATCAGAACAGAACTGCACAATGGACACGTGTAACAATATCATATGTAGTGTTAGTGACGCAGTACAAAAATACACGAAGCGAAAATTTCCCCCTCCTTCGTTCCTCCAATTGAAGGTAGGAGGAGCAAACACTGGTAAGCAAGCTTGGCTCGCATCTAGCACGCTTGAGACCACTGCTATATAATATTCATATTTGATGACTTGCTGGCCAGACAGTGTGACGGATATCTACACCTTCAAGTAACTGCTCCGCGCCAGATTGGCGCTGTGCAGAGTGCATTACCCTCTGAACCAACTGAACCTGGAAATGTGTTTGCAGCATCTCATTTCTGTATCTTTGGGCGTTAGGGATACCTCCAGCAAAGACACGCAGGCCGGCCGTAGAGTATACCATTTCCAAACTGGTCTTTTTCCACAATGTTTTTGGGAGTTGTACCAGCTTTGTGAATCGTTTTGTAAATTGAATGAGCATATTATTCTGTTCATTCACAGGCCAATTTCGAACGCGCAGACGCCACTGTAATAGAATATGTCAGGCATTGAAATCCGGTTTGCCCCAAGCTTCCGGTAAAGAGTTTGCCGAGAAGCTCCGAGATACGAGTGGACAATTGTCTTTAAGACATCGCCCAATTTCTTCGCACTGTTAAGGCCAAATATCGATCTGAGTGACCTTGGCCTACATCTCCTATGTATTGGAACTGCTTCATGGCTGCTGAGACCTCAGTTTGTGTCTGACCTGCTTCCGACCTGAAAAACGGGGCCTAACTGATGTCTTTGTACCATGTTGTTGCTGTACTTTACTATACACCATCACATTTTCACATGCGAGAACGATAATGAACGAACCATACTGGACATAATATATTAGTTATGTTTATCTTAAGATCACGCCCGTATTTAAAGTTGGTGGAACCCTTGACGTATGCAAAGAACTAAAGTGGTTGTACTGCTTGATAAATATTTGCTCACATTTCCTGCTTCCGTTTGTCTAATGCTTATCTTTTGGACATTGATGCATTTCAAGTTCTTACAAAAGCTAAAGAGCCTGATGTGGATAAAATCTAAATTCAAAAACATGTTCACAATTTTTCAAATTATTCCTAAACAGAACACATTCCGTATTTACGCAAATCTATTGCGCATCTTTTAGTCCAAATATTCAAAATTGTGGTGCGCATTAGATTCGGGTCAAATCTGTTCTTTAGTTTCCGTAACTTCATTCAAATGTATCGTTAATTACCTCATAATGCATTGCTGCAATTCTCAATTTCGTTACATTTATTGGATAGAGTGATTCAATAGTAGGTAGTCACTAAATGGAGAGAAAACAGGCAGCATTTTATGATGCTACTCTCAAGCGTATGTTGAAAAAAATGTAACAAAAAGGCAGGAAGAGAGTGCAAGTAACTGAGAGCAACGTTCGCTTGTGGCGGCGACAGAAATTGACATTATTTGCAACTGAAGTTAAAAGGAAGACGTTCACTGGTCCTCTCAAAGGGAGGTATCCTGACATTGAAGTAAAAATGATGGAATTTACGTGAAAGGAGGAAGAACGGGCAACCTGTATCGGGTGACACATAAGAAACAACTGTTTCTTCTTTGGCTAGCCAACTGTTCTGGCAACAGCGCGAGTGATAGATTTTGTCCTACGTGCTTCAAGATGTAACAAAACCAACTTATAAATTCTTTGTTCTGATCGTTGTGTCTTATCTCTTAACAAGCCGTACAGCAATAGGACACTTTTAAATGTTTTTAGGTTTCGAATTTAGGGTGCGCATTACATTCGAAGGCGCATTAGATTCTCTTAAATATTTTTTTTCAAATCTTTGTGTTTAAAATTAATGTTGATTACATTCAAGATTTCACCCTCTCCCACTTTGAACTTTCCAGCGGATCCCTAGCGTTTGAAGCGTAGGAGAATGCAATTGTTATCGCATCTTTTGTTTTTTTAATCGTTATTGGGCAACCTTAACTGCTGTAATTTTGTTTGAATTTATTATAAAAGTCATTTATCACCTCCTGTTCCTTGGTCTAGTGTTAGCATTGCTGACTGCTGCCTGGGAGGCCCGGGGTCGATTCCGGTATCTACTTAGGAATTTTTCTAAGATAGGAGGGTCTGGAGCGAGGTCCACCCGGCCTCCTGAGAACAACTGGGACAGTGGACAGGTGGCAATCTCCGATCTAGTAAGCCGCGATCGGCGGATTGCGGTGTGCGGATCACATAACCCCCTGTAATACTGCCCTCAAATCATGTGATGGACATAGAAGACGCAGTGATCGTCACGGTAAATCTCAGGCCCACATGGGGCTGTAAAAAGGCTTCACAGAGATTTATCATTTAAAGCAACAATTGTGTTCTGAAAATTATTAGTGCGTTCTCTACAAGAAGGAACGGAACGTAAACGGAATATAGGAGTTCTGATATAGTCTGTATAATTTTATAGTTATACAAAATACAAATATACAAATAAATTGTTTTTATTTTCTACAACTGACTTGTCTTTTATTCTGTACAAATTCAAACAGCAATAACAAAGTACAGCTTGCAAGGCAACGATAGAAAGCAAAATATGTGAAAACGGTTAACTTTTCTAAAATTTAAGTATCAAGTGGTAGGGATACAATTTGCTGGGGATGGCTGGGGTCGAGATAGCGAAATCTAAAATATAATAATGCATATTGCGTTTAAACTTACTCCTCAATATCTAAATTGATGTTATTACATGTAAACTTACTTATAATATATGCTAAATTGGTAGTTATTAAAAGTAGATATTTTTGAAACGAAATCTGTCTGTATGCTTTGTTTTTCTCAGTAAACATCTAAAAATATTTCCTACCATATATTTTGATACCTCCAAATTGCAGCAGGGGTCTTATTTTCGGTAAAAATGAAAAAGTCACAGGATGTTAAGGGAAACAGGTGAATGGGGAAGTTTCTGGCCATCGTGAGATGTCCTTGTGATTGCTTGAAAGTTTCTGGAAAACAGGTCTTGCTATACAGTTCCGCACTGACGGTGCGTTGACTTTCAAGTGGAACGGTTGCTACGTGACCTTCTTTTGAGTAAAAAAATATTACAATGTTTTGTTCAACATTTCAGCCTCTTCACACTGGTGGTGTTTCCGGATGTTAAGGTAACTTCAGTGATGTTACTTTCCTCTCCACAGAACCTTTTCGGCATCAGTACAGCTGCAGTTCAAACTGTTACTTGATGATCAGTGAGAGAATGTGGGGAGACGCTTTGTGCAGTGATTTGCTGACTCAAAGTTCAGAATCCTCTCTTTCTCAACAAAATAGGCAAGGAGATCTTTCACTAACACATCTTCAAGGCATTTAGCGATTTGTGTGTGTGTCCGGTCAAGGCGAGCCTGCCAAAGTTTCATGACAAAGCTTTGTTTCAAATCATTTTTAACGGTAAAGACTCGTAACTGAAAATCAGTTTTGGAGAATACATTTTAGTTATTGAAACTCTTCCCTTCCCTGCATACTCAACAACGGAGGTTTACAAAGTTACCTAATAACTTGTATATACAATTTTTAAGAGAAACTCTCCACTTTTTTTTAATCCTACGCTCGAGTCCCCTGCTTCATCTTATGGCGAAAGTGAGGCATGTCCATATCTTTGAGATATATCCATAGGATGGCTCAAGCGGTAACGCTTTCGGGAAGTTCCCGATTCAAATCCCCTGGGGTTTATCGTGGTTTCCCCATGTCACTTAGGCATGTTGAGGTAAATCTTTACCTTCCACCAATTTTCCGCTGCCCCATTTCATATCACTTCATTCCGTTGGTTCTGTTACAGAGTCGAAAGTACCAGGGCAAAGTAGTGGCTTGTAGTTTGGAAAGGTTTCTGCCCAGCATGTATATGGAAGCGGACCTTCCTCAACCGGGATGTTCTATCTGGAAACACGTTAGGGATCGCGTATTCCGCGCTGTTCTCGCCCGTGCATTCTAGCCGTTAGGTACTCCCTATTGAGAGCGTAGGCACAAAGAGCCAGCCATGAGTAAGGCTGAAGTACCGAAGTATCGCCCAAACAATGCAATCCAATTTCATAGGAATAAGTCGCAAAGCGTCAAAATTGGCGACTTTGGAAGTATTTTGCAAAATATTCACCCACTCTGAGGCACAATCGATCAAACGTTGAGGCAAGTTTATATTTCGGTAATCAATAGAGGTTGACTTTTATGTAATTACATATTTTAACGCCACATGTTTATGCATAAAGTAAAGATAAATGTTGATAAGATACAAGAGTAGCACTTTTTCTATAATTTTACCTAATATTATTTTAAACAGTTGGCATAATACATATTTACACAACATTTTCATTTTATAATATTGTTACACAGTTATTTACAAATACACCTACAGATGTGGCGTACACATTATTATCCAATTGTTGCAGATTGTGGCAACTTTAAAGAGCGAGGGAAATCTTCTGAAGAAATTTTGTTTAAACAGCAGTGGTAGAACTGGGAAACACTGTTTAAGCGTTGGCTTTAGTAATTCATTGTTAATAATGTAATAAGTAGTGATGAACATTTTCTACCATGGACACGAAATAGACTTAGCATCAATCATGCAACTCTGCCTAGCATACCGATGTAAACAATAGTAGATTGATACCCTAGCTCGCTACAAGAATTGATCCATCTCTATTGATAAATACTTTCCACGAAACGCCGCATGTTGTTTTGCAAAAATGGTGGCAACATGATAGTAATCGTAAAGATGTTAAAGAACTTTTCATTCAAACATTCAATCCTATGTCACCAAGCTGTACAAATGAGTTTTAACAGGCTCTGTAGCACACTTACCATGCAGTGGTACTTCAAAATCGGTAGCTATCGTTGCAGAGAGATATTTCAGTCGCTCAAAAATCTTCAAGATGAGATTCTAAGGAACAAGTTATTTCTGACACAAGATTAACGAGAATAGTAAAAAACGTCACAGCTGAAACGTTTTAGGCCTACAGTGTTTCACACCCTAAACGAGAACAGCGAAGCAGTGATATCAATGGAACCATGACTGCGAAGTGTTAAGAGAATTTATATTAGAATTATACAGTAGCGCTACATTTAAAGCAGTTTGGAACTGCCTTATTTGGCAACAAGTTGGTGCTCCACCGCACTATGGATTAAACGTCTGTACGTTTTTGAATGAGCATTTCGAAGCCTGGAGAGACAGACATCGTATAGTCGATTGGTCACCAGATCATCGGTCCTCAGTATGCTTTTATTCAACGTGGGGGGGGGCATTGAAGGACAAAGTTTTAGTACGAAACCAACAGACCTACAGTATTTAGGAAATATCACTGAACAAAATTTGCAGATATTTATGGTAATAGTTAGGACATGTGTGAAAGTATTTAAATGTGTGTTTGAATGATGTCTTAAATATGTAGATACGAGGGTAGGTCCATAAGTTTCCGGCCTAACCGTTTTCTGGGTATGATAAATACAAAAACTATATTTCACTTTTCAATATAGTTACCCTTTATTGCAATACACTTCTCACATCTTTGAATAAATATCCATCACTTCTTCGTAACACTTAAATTTTCTTCCTCGAAGGTCCTTGAGTTTTGAGAAGAAATAGTGACTGGGAGCTATATCTGGGCTGTAGGGTGGATAGTTGATCTCCTTGAAGCCACATTTCTTCACTTTCGTTAGCACAAGAGCTGTGTGCATAGGCGCGTTGTCGTGAAGAAGGCGCACACCACCACTCAGCTTCTTCGTCTTTTCTCTTTGATGGAAGCACGTAGTCTGTGCAGTAGGCCAGCATAGTACTCCCCATTTACTGTGGTATTCCTCTCCTTGAAGTCAATGAAGAGTATTCCTTCACAGTTCCAAAAGATTGTGGCCATGATCTTGGTTGACTGAGTAACCTTGGCCTTTAGAGGAGGTGCTTCGCCAGGTTTACGCCACTCCATTGATTCTCTTTTGGACAAGGGATCATAGTAGAGGACTATAGTTTCATCTCCTGTAAAATGGTTTACAGAACTTCTTTCATTGTCATGGCTGAGCTCCAAAAATGCCTGACAACAGATGACTCGTTGCTGCTTTTGAACTGAGGAAAGAATCTAGGCACCCATCTTGCACGAACCTTATTCATGTTTAAATGTTCATGAATAATTCGAAGGACTGTTGTTTTATAAACACCCAATCTTGTTGCTATTTCTGTAACTTTTAGCCGCCGGTCTTCAATGATTTCTCCTTCCACAACAGCGATGTTTTCAGAAGTGAGCACCTCCAAGGGTCGACCTGCATGCTCTTCGTCTTCAATTTCTCGACCCATTCGAAAAAGTTTGGCCCATTTTTTTACGGTAGAATATGAGGGGGATGCTTCCCCATATAGGCCATGTAATCGCTGTTTAATTTCATTTGGAGTAAGTACTTCTTTTGTGAAGAACTTAATAACAGGTCGATACTCCATTTGAACATGTCACAATCTGCTACACATAACCTTCTTTATGACTATATCTGAACAACTGAACACAACGGAGCGGATGTTACAGCTGCAATTATTTATTTAACAGATAAGGTAAGACACCAGATAAGTGTTTTGTGAAGGCGATAATCCTTATCGGCGAGGCCGGAAACTTATGCACCTACTCTCGTGCACACGCACACACACACACACATATATAAAGAATATTTAAAAGATTTTTGTAAAAAACTGCATCGCATAAAGCTATATACGTGAAAAGAGTGAAAAAGGAAGTCATTTAAGCTGTAAGGCATATATAGGTATGAAATGTTGATACAACATTTAATCTTCATTAAAATAAACATGGAAAGAATTTGAGGACCGTAGGTAAAGGATATTCTAAATCACAATACATTTGAGATATTTGCATTTATAGTTTTAATACCACCGAACATAAATATAAATGTCTGTAGGGTGAAAAGAGGGATTTCAAATAAAAAAGAACAACAAATATCTTATCTAATGCCAGCTTACTGTTTCATGAGCTTATGGGAATTTCTCTCTTACATGGCGTTATTGTAGCGGACTTCTAAGGCAGAGACACCCATAAAGAGCCGCTATGTTATCTCTGTGGAGATGGTGAGTTACATGGTTATTATGTGCCATGAGGGGCAGGTGCTTAATAAAGAACGTAAATGAATTTGGAGTCTTTGGAGTCTTCCCAAACAGTTTGAGCTTCCAGTCGTAAACGCTGCCACTAGACCATGTAGGGGGTGCGACTATAAAGAAACATCCTAACACATTTTTTATTTATTTTCCTTTTCTTGTGTACATTTTTAAAACTAAAAATTAAATCAAGTTACACATGTGATGCTTGAACATCATGTGAGGATATACAGAGTTCCATGCGTTATTGTTGAGAGCAGGTTGTTGATATTTTAGACCTTGCTTTCTTAATTAAAAAAATTAATAATGGAATATGTAATATTTGTATTGAAAGTTTAAATTTAAGAGTCACAAAATATCTTGAGTTTCTGAAAATCTTCATATTTAGCATAAATAATAGGAAAAGTGATAGATACAAACTCTTGATATTTAATCACAACCCATTGCTTTAATTTTCGTACTCACTGTTGTAATTTTATTTAGCTTTAATTGCTTCAAGCAGCACTACATTTCTCTCCACTCGTTGTTTCGACGAAGAGAACAAGCAAATGCTAATCATGATGGGATAAGCTTAGCAGCAGCCTAGAGTTAGCAATCAGGATAGCATTATCTTCCTTGGCATAGTCTTTTTTGTGTCTCGATTTGTATTACTGAACAATACTTTCCTAGCATTTTAATTGTATAGAAGATAAGCCACTAGAAGGAACATAGCTAATTTTTAAAAATGCGGCTAAGAATGTTCTTCATTTAGTATTATTACAACAACGTCTGAGATTGCCGGGAAAGTTCAGACCCTCGAGTGATATTTATTAGGATTATTTCACCAATAAAATAAGAATTGAAATATAATTCTCCTCAACTTTGTTTAATGTAATAATTGCACGTTTGTATTATGAATACTTAATCTTTTCAAGCCATGTAGCGACAGTCCAATATCGATTGTCAGTAATGCTAATAGAGAAAAGTCAAATACGGGCTTAGGACTATTTTATGAATAAAATAAGAATACAAATAACACATATTTGAAATTCGCAAACAGAATATTAACAATTGTATAAACTTTTATAGACCTATTCAGAAACCGTGAGACTGAAATAGACGAAAGTAAACTATTACAATCGCTACCGTTCGATTTACTAATACAAAATGAGAAAAAACAAAACGAAGATAACATTTTACCATTTTGAACAAGTGTTTATTAACATTTATGATTTATTAGGAAAGTATTACCTGATTAATAAAATGATTTCAGATGGTTTGCTGAATACGCAAAAACAACTGCTTGAGTGAATACACATTTAGTTAAGGTGGGATGCACACTCAGGAACTATAGTGGGTATATAGGGTTGGACACTCTGACCAAAAGACAAATGCATTTCGCGCGGTAAAGCGATCAATAAAACTTTACGATACTTTCATTGCGATAAGTCAAAATTCAAAACTTTGTTTAATTTAATTCCTTGATTTATGATAACATCAGTGAGTGAAATAATTGCAATTTATTGCAGCATAGTCTTTCTTTAAGAAATAAAAATATAGTAAAATATATACAAATATACTAGTGAAAGCGAAATAAATCTGTAATAAGACAGGGGCTTACAAGGAGTTGTTTTAAATTTAAGATAAGGCCAGATTTTGGGCTTAAAGTGGTAAGTACACCTTTTTAGCTACGGAAACAAAAGTTGTAGACTAACAGAAAGGGCACATTAACTACTGATGGTTTTCCACTCGCTGCCTAATGGTATCTACCATCAGGGCACACAACTTTGCTAATGCTGCAAGCTTCTAGAACAGCAGAGGGAGAAGGAGAGAAAAAGAATAAAAATAACCGACCAATTTTTACAAAAAAATTAATTCTACTGGTTTTTATAGCAATGGTTGTTAAGAATAAGGCTTAGCATCTAAGCTTTGTACAGTGTACATTTGCTTTACATTCAATTAACACAAAATGAAATACATTCATTACTTCACGCATTCAAACAAACTTAGAAACTGCCATTTACTAACATCTAACTACTGGTTACCATTACTAAGAGCATTGTTACATTAAAAGAAATATTGTTTTATATTAAAATAACTGCACATTTTCGCATATTTAATAAGGTTACCATCAATGTACTGTTTCTCTATAATTATCTTTTTAAATATTTTATTCAATTTTGTAACGCAACAACAATCAGTCTGTATAGTAAATTTTCTTGGGAACACGTGTGACGAGAGGTGAATTTCAGGTGCTGCGTGCACATAATGACTCTTATGGGTAAGAGGCTCTTCTTACAATCAAAACACTCCAAAAAATTACTTGCACCCCGACTGAAAACCAAGATAATAACCTTACAGATAATAACCGCAAATAAAATACCAGACCGTCGTCCTGTGGTGAGGAAATCCGGAGGTCCCGGGTACGAATGCCGTAAATTCAGTTGCCTCGTTAATTTTTTTTTCCCCCGGAGATTTTCGTTATCTTGTTTACCTTCAGTGTTGTGAGTTCTGGTTTCATTTACACACCCATTGCATCAAATATTTATTCATCGTCTCTTTAGACCGGCACAGGTGGCCGAGGTCGTTAAGGCGCGGACTCGTGAGCGGGAGGTCTGGGGTTCGAATCCTGCCTGGACCGCCCTCCCTGACTGAGGTTTTTCCAGGTTTTCCTCAATCCTCATAAATGGAGGTACCCTAAACTTGGGCCTGGAACGTTTCCTTCCTTTAAAAAAATCCTTCCCCAATTTATCATTTTATTTCATGTATTATCAATGTCCCTGCATGTGTTGCCTAAGCAGTTAGAACGGCGTTAAACACTATTTATTCATTTATTCGTCTCTTTAGACCTTCGTTGTTAAGTAATAGGTATAGAAAAATAAACATGAAATATTTGGGGGTAAAGTAAAGCATTGTTTTAGAGAAGCTGTCCCTGGGTGGCACGTGAACAAAGCAGATTTTTAACTACTTATATTGTTTACCTTCTTTTTAAAGTGTTGTATCAATTTTCGTTAGTTTACCTGGTGTGTGTATAGGAAGATTATTATTTATATATAAATAAATTATTGTAAAAAGGGTAGTCGAGATGAACTGAAATGGGGCATTCGAAAGGGAAACCTTTTCACCCATGGCAAAACATCAACAAGAAATGGTCCATGCATTTTCTGGGTCTCATTTTATGACAAGACAGGGTTAAATTAATAGAATTGTTCTTCACTTACAATTTGTTAATTGGCCTAAAGGCGTTATAGTGCTAAACAAATTTGATCTAAGGGATCAACTCCAAGAAAACTTCTTGAAAATATCTAAGACACCAACAGTTGATTATTATTTTTTTTTTAAGAAATTACAAAAAATCTCTCATTGTTCTTTGCTAAATCTTCCATCCATGACAAACAACAAACGCCCACACACAAAAGGATACGGAATACTCCACTCATTAGTGCTGCATTTTATCCATTGTCATCTTGCTCAATTATAACAGGCCTTGAGAGGGTTATCTTCGTGCTGACAGCCGTCGTCCAACCTACCTCGGAAAGCGAGGCGCAAAAAAATAGACGGAACGACAGCTATATTACACGGCGTTTATTTACTTGTACTAAAATACACTTTTAATGCATATTGTTTCAAAATCGGGTAGAAGCATTTTAAATGAAATAAAACAAAACAAAACAAACAAACGTTATATGACCACTTGCTTCATTTTTTGTTTGCAAATGTTAGTAGTAAACAATTTAAAAGAATAATACTAAATTTCACTTTCGTTATCGATACAAAGTGTTTGCTTTTTGAGTAGTGTTTTAAGCCAGTTTTTACTAAAGAGGCACCACAGGCGGTGAACACTGGTGAACATGAAATATCTTGGGAAAGAAAATTTGTTAAGGAAGGAAACGTTCCATTCCTGAGTTTAGGGTGCCTTTCCGGCATTTACCATTTATGAGGACTGAGGAAAACCTGGAAAAAGCCTCAATCAGGGAGGGCGGTCCTAGCGGGATTCCATCCCCAGACCTCACGCTCACGAGTCCGCGCCTTAACGACTTCCACCCATGTCAATATCGATACAAAGTGAATTTAAGTCACGCTACACAAGATGGCGGATGTGTGCATCATAAACTCTATAAAAGGTTCAAGGAAAAAGGAAGTTTCACAACAGCCAGCAAGTTATCAAGAGTTTATTTCGAAATAAATCTTGTCGATTTCTAAACGCTGCTGTTGTACAGGTGAGCCGGATTTTGTTAGCAGTTCTATTAATGCTAGAGATGACCATGGCAGAGGCGATAATGAGTAAACATACAGCAATACTAAAAAGTATTGTGCTGATAGTTATCAACAGTTTAGGCGCACATGCACAATGAAAAGTGCACGCCGTTTCAATGGAAATGTGTTTAAAATAAACATAAACTTAAAAGGATTTTATTGGTTACCCCTGACACAAACAAGTGGGTTCACTTATTCCCAACATGTTTTCCAAAGACTTTGCCGTTTTAAAAACCTTATCTTCTCTTCTGAAATGTTTTTACACGGACGGAGCAATGTTGTCGTGTTCAATAGCCAACTGATAGGCACATTTTTCCTCGGCATAAGTCACGGGTGCCCCTCAATAATAAATTAATCATCTTCCCATTTCTGTATAAAAAAAAACAAAAACAACCTCCCTTCTAAAGAAAAAAACCTGATGCAAAATGTTTGCATTACCATGACTGATTGGTACGAACCACATGTCTTTAGTTGCTTTTTGTTTTTAGTACAGGAATGACTTTTCATCGCCCCAAACGCTTTCGACCAGATCCTACTGTTTTACGATTCATTTCCTTGCAAACTTTAATCTGGATTTGCAACATAGCAGACTTAAGCCATTCTGTACTAAGGCCCCATTTACAATGAAAATTAAACGTAACGTAAACTTAAACGTTAAAGCTAGGTGCTATGTATTGTAATGAAACCATTCACAATGAATCACGTAAACATAAAAATAAACGTACAATTAGACGTAAACTTTGAAACTTGCAGGGTCCAAGCTTTTGCGTCTATGCCTAACTTAAGCTTAAGAAATCAGCCAATCAAAATGCAGCTGCTGTGTTTGTAGAGCTCTATGATAGAGCCAAAGTTCAGTGACTCGTATACAGAATGGCGTCAATGGACAAAAGATCAATTGCATTATACGAAATCTATCCTTGCTTACATTACACTAAGTAAATTAGTTGCTGCACTTTGCATATGCATAAACGCTACCACCGCCTGCTCAGAAGCAACCATTTTCAATCAGTTGTTAGTTGATCTTCGGTTGTTTTTCTTTACGGTATTCATTTCCTATCAATAAATGTGTATAAATGTTAAAAATAGTATTTTTATGAACAAACACAGAAATACTTTTAAAAATAAATATATACATACATTTTTCTAAATAAATATGAACTTTAGGAAAATATAACCTCGGGCTCTTATGCAAGATATATTATGTACGTTTATAAAAGGCAAAGTAAGGCACTTATATATTAATATCTACAGGTTTTTCGGTAGATTAAACGTCTCGTAAGGGCTAATGAAACTAGCCCATGGATTTTTTTTATTTGCTTTATTTACGAACGCTCTTTAACATCTCAGGTCATCAGCGTCCCATTCAATTCAGGGCGTGAAACGATCGACAAATTTTGCTCAGAGGCCTCTTCTTTCAGGCTTGAGGTTCTTTATCGTGCCATAAATGTACGACACGGGACCCATGGCTTTACTTCTCTTGCCCATAGAGAATTAATAATAACGATTAAGAACCTTTCCAGCACGATACGTTTTTAAAATCATTAATAGTCATAACAATAGTATAAATGAAACAAATGGAAATTAAAATAATAACAGCATTTATCGCATGTTTCTAATACAAGTATTTTTGTGAAAAATCATTTTTGAAGCTTTATCCATTATAAGGAGGCGAAAAGTAAAAATGATAACTAAATAAAGATTTTCAGCTGTTTCTCAGTCTGTTTTCCTTCAGATGAACACCTGGAGCTGTTTTACACCTTTACTTCAGCATAAAATGTAAGAACAGCTGGGTATTTCGTGGGGTCGAATTCCGAGTGTGTATGCTACGAAATTGGGTGCATTCCTCAGACGGTCCTATATAAATAATTGAATACAAAGCGAGAACGTTTATTACTACATTTTTAATAAACTGAACAGTTATCAGGCATGTGTATGTCTCTCGAAACCCTAATAATGATTAATGACGCCAAAGTTTGTCACCAATTTGGTGGCTTTTTGGGGATTATGTTGCACTATCCGCTCCTGTGTATTAAAACCTCCGCACAGTGCTATGGTTGCAGAAGTTACGACTGTAATATAACATTTAATGCTGAATCGAATTTCTGTGAATGATTCTGACCATATGACGTTTCAAGTTCATACTTCTGGAAAATGTTAAAAACACTGAAAAGCATTTTGCCGAATAATAATCAATACTAATACTAAAAAAACAAGTCAGAGGGCAAGGGCATGCTGGGCTCTGCTGGCAGACAAGGACGAGGAGCAGGTAGGCAAATTCATATCGAAGATTAGACAACTCGGGTCTGAAAAAGCTGAAAATAGGGTGGGGGGGGTTGGGGAGAACTAAACTGAATTAAAAAAAAACTATGCAAGGTGTCTACTTGTTTCACTGACATATGAAGTTATTATTATTATTATTATTATTATTATTATTATTATTATTATTATTATTATTTTAACTGCGTTAAACAAGTGGTTTTATGTATTTACTTATTTATTTAAGTAGTGTACTTTTGTGTTTTATGAGAGGTGGACTAGTGCGAAGGTTATCAAGTTATTAGTATGTATATTAATTTGAATAAATACACCCATTCTTCATTCATACTAAAAAAACAAATCCCTTGATTCTTTTTTTTCGATATTACTGTTTTTCAGATTATGCTAGGTTATTCCTGCCAAGAAAAGTGTAGTAAAATTTCCTATTGGATAATGGCTTATTTATCCAGTAATTTTGCCAAAAAATTACTCACATTTCTTACGTCCCCCCCCTCGCTGTTTATCATATGACAAAAATGCTATGAAGTACGGTTTTCAGAGATAAGCCATCTACGGTAATTGTTAAACTAAACTATGCTGACCAACTCCTAAATGTAACCTTTTTATATCAGAATAAACTTCAGGAACGTTACACTTTCTCAGCTAAACACAAAGTAGAAATTTAGCAGAGAAAATAAAATAAGGCATAAAAACGGGGAGGAAAAAAAAAAATGTACTCAACTTTAATGTTATAATTTCAGTGACAAAAACTTTTTACAAGAAACATTTTCATTACAGCTGATGTTTGAACTAATGAATCTGCAACTTCTACGTTTAACAAATTATGTTCGCAGCAACAACATCCTACTGTATATACGCCGCGGGTGACCGAGGTCATTAAGGCATGGACTCGTGAGTGGGAGGTCTGGAGTTCGAATCCCACCAGGACTAAATTTTCCTCAGTCCTCAAATGGCAAATGCCGGGGAGGTACCCTAAAACAACTGCTTTCCCAATATATCATTTCATCTGATGTATCATCAGTGTCCACCGCCTGTGGTGCCTCAGCAGTAAAAAACTGACATTCATACCTACTGTATACACTGTGCTCTTATCATAAGCCTGACTCAAAATGGAGCACTTCCGCCGCAAAACAAGTTTCCAGTCTTTGTTGCACATTATTAAGCATTTCATGCTGTTATGAGATGCATCACATATTGTGGTATAGTCGGTATATCCTTCAATTTTTCCCTTACAAACAAACCAAGAGATCAGGACAGCTTCAGATAAAACATTTGAAAGAAAACAAAAGACTGAGCAACAGCTGAAAATCCTTATTTACACTTGCTTTTAATGGACAAACTTTACAAACTCGATTACTCTTCAACTGCTTGCATTAGAAACGTGTGTTAACGCCATAATTATTCTGATTTTAATTAGTTTAATTTCTGCCTTAGTTATGGCTGTTGTTCCATTTAAAATATATAACTTTGTTCTAATATACTACTTTACTATTAATACTAATTCTCTATGAACAATTTTGTAAATCACTGTGTGCCCTGAAATCTAGCGAACAACATTTCATTGATATCAGTAATAATATAGTAGGTATTTGAGGTGGTCGTATTGAATGCCTCATCCTAAATATAATCTTGGATAAGGTTGTGTATATATAAATACAGAAACAAATAAAACCATTGGTAAATATTCAAAGTTTTAGGGATTTAACTCGTCCATGTATGAATGAATAGTGTTTAACGCCCGTTTTTGCTACAGAGGCACCACAGGCGATGGACACTGATGATACATGAGATGACATGATAAATTGGGAAAGTATTTTATGGAAGAAATCGTTCCAGGCCTAAGTTTAGGGTACCTCCCCGGAATTTTCCATTTATGAGGACTGAGGAAAACCTGGAAAAAACCTCAGTCAGGAAGGATGGTCCTGGCGGTATTCGAACCCAGACCTCCCGCTCACGAGTCCGAGACTTAACGACCTCGGCCACCCGTGGCGGTCATCCAGTGTGGCAGAAATGTTTGCCAGATAAGCAACATTTATAAGTCTTCGAATATAGAATTCGATTTAATTCATTAAGATTAAAGTACCCTTTTCTCATTACTTTGAAGCCATATTTGAAATTCCGAAAGTTTAGAACTAAAGGTGGCCTTTGAATAAGGATATCAAGTAATTTACAACTTTCATTCCGAACTTTAGCACCTGGATGATACAGTGATAACAAAGATATTTGAAAAACGACTCATCTCTGATATAAGGAGGAATAAAACAAAACTTTCATTGTTTTACTATCATTAATGACGTTCCGTGAGCAATTATCAGAAAAATCTTTGGAAGGGGGAAGTTATTGTCTTTAACCTATTTATGGCCTTTGGCGTGAAAACAATTTGAGAGGAAGCATTTAAGTTTCTGAACTTTTTATAACATTTTATAAAGCTAGTTTTAAACGAATATTCACAGGCCATTAGAAAACGCTAAAAAGATCACAGCAGCGGGGAATCGGGGCTGCATAAACCCGGTAGTACAACATTACTGTTTCTGATGAATATGAATAGCACATTTATAGAATCTTAATAATTAGAATTAACTCATATTTACATAACTGAATATACACAAGAGAGATAGATACTTTAGTAATCATTCATCTATTAAAAAAATATTCTCGCTTGGTTTTCATAGTAGTAAACTTGTCGATGACCCTTTGATGAAATCTGCAGAATGAAGTGTCTCTACAAAAACATTATGTACTTCCTAAGTTTTAAAACCATTAATTATTATTTGAAGTTGGTTTACCCACTTTTTTAATTTCAATTCTTTCTTATCTATCATCTCAAAGAAAAAGGCTTTGTATAGTTCGTTTCCTTTACATTCAGTCAACACAAAACAAAATAAAGCAAATATGACACGGATTCACACAAAACTTCACTAGCCTGCCATTAGCTGATTATTAACGAAACGAGAGACTATTAAGGACATTTTACTTAATATACTGTTTTACTTTAACTATCTAATAGTATTTTAAAGTATTTAACTTTGTAACTGAGCAAAAATCATTCTGCATTGAGCTGGAGGCATGCACACAACGTCTCTTATGGACAACAGGCACCTCCTACCACTCCTCTCCCGGTCAGAATACTCCACAAGCTTATCAAGAAGAACTTATCAAGCAATAATTATAGGAAATTAAATGTTGACATTTTTGGCTCCTAGAGGAGCCAGACGCCCCGGTGATCACAGGTACCGTTTTATGCAGGAATACTGTTGTTACTGGAAATCATCTACTAGAGCATTATAATTGTTATATTTTTAAATTAAATTATTACAACAGAAATAATATTTTAAAAATGCAAGATCTTTAATATGAGGTCCGGGCACCATTCTGTCCAATGTCTTGGAACTGAATTTATTAGAACCTCAAAACATTTTCGATCTTTTCTAAGGTCTACCAAACTTCGCTCGATCCAGTTCCACAGGATTTTATTTATCTCTTCCGACTATCATCGTCCCCACCTGCACACTCAATAAATTTTTGAGGAATCATTTTTATTTACGGACGCTCTTTAATAATTCTGGTCATTAGCTTCATTTGATCACAGGCCTCGTCTTTCATATTTGAGGATTTTACGTGCCGTAAATGTACGACAAGGGACCCACGACTTTAATTAGGATTTTTACGCTAAAAATCCATTGCCCCTGGCCGGGTTTGAACCCGTTACCCTTGGGTCTACGTAGCAAGTACGGTTACCACTACACCACCAGGGCCAATACAATCAACAGAGAAACAATACAGAAGTATCGAAAGTGTAGAACCTAACTAGAAGAAGGTACAAATTCTGGATAATGTGTGTTATTAATGAAAAATATGCAAAGGATTAATACATTATCTCTTTTGGTGAGACGCTAATTAAATAAATAAATATATACACATTTAGAAAAATAACAATTAGGAAAGGAAAATAAACAAAAACGTGGTTTAATAATTTAATGAATTCCCTAGTTTAGTTCGTGAAAGGACCAGATTACGCTGCCTTGCTTGTCACACTTCTGTAACTACTGTTGCTACCTGCTCGCCCCTACTACACATCCGCATGCATGCGTGCGTATTTTGTTTTTACCAACGCTTTCGGTACTTGGTATGTGCTGCACGATTCCAGTGTTGATTTCCACTCTGCTGGAAGCTCTTTGTTAGCAGAGCTGGTACTTTATATTGAGTAGAGGAGGTGAGTAAAGTTCATTCAATATGTGACTTGTATCGAATACTTTATCTGTAGAAAACACTTATCCCCCCTTTTTTCAAATTAGAGAAAATGCAGGTATAAAGTTGGTTTTATTTTTATTTTGTGCATTTTTATATTCTTTACAATATCCTGTTGTTAATTCCATTTTTCGTACACTCTAAACATAGAAGACGATAGCTATAAAATCATAAACTTTAGTACCTACAGAAAGGGGAAAATATTCAAATAAGACTCTACCTTTCCAACTAATGATTTACACGCGGCGTGTGGAAGAATTTTTACATAGTATCTTTGCTTACAAATGTCTAATATGCATTATTTTCTACTTGTTTTTACTCCAGTATTTTAAGTGCGATTGACAAAACATAAAATTGTAAATAAATAAAAGCAACTCAATGATAGTGGGATTCCAATATACGCCCGCGGAATCAAAACAAGATCATTAAAATATTTTTGCACAAGAAGAGATCAATTAGCGAATGGATTAAAAACAACCCATAGATGCAAGGGTAGGTACACAAGTTTCCGGCCTAACCATTTTCTAGGTGTGATAAAAGACAAAAGCAATATTTCATTTTTTCAATATATTTACCCTTTATTGCAATCACTTCTCACATCTTTGAATTAACATTTCAACCCCCCATCCAAAATAGTCAGAAATCTTGTCTGCAAAATGGACATAAACAGCATCTATCTCTTCTTCGTCACACTTAAATTTCCTTCCTCGAAGGTCCTTCTTGCGTTTTGAGAAGAGGAAATAGTCACTGGCAGCTATATCTGGGCTGCAGGATGGATGGTCGATGTCCTTGAAGTTACATTTCTTCAGTTTCATTTGCAATAAGAGCTGTGTGCACAGGCGCGTTGTCTTGAAGAAGGCGCACACAACCACTCAGCTTTCATACCTTTTCTGTTTGTTTGAAGCACGTAGTCTGTGCAGTAGGCCAGCATAGTACTCCCCATTTACTGTGGTGTTCCTCTCCTTGAAGTCAATGAAGAGTATTCCTTCACATTCCCAAAAGATTGTGGCCATGATCTTGTTGGTTGACTGAGTGGACCTTGGCCTTTAGAGGCGGTGTTTCGCTAGGTTTACACCACTCCATTGATTCTCTTTTGCACAAAGAATCATAGTAGAGGATTATAGTTTCACTCCTGTAACAATGGTTTTCAGAATTTCTCTCTCATTGTCACGGCAGAGCTACAAAAATGTCTGACAACAGATGACTCGTTGCTGCTTTTGGACTGGGGAAAGAAGTCTAGACACCCATCTTGCACTAACCTTATTCATGTTTAAATGTTCATGAATAATTCTAAGGACTGTTGTTTTAGAAATGCCCAACCTTGCTGCAATTTCTGTAACTTTGAGCCGCCAGTCTTGTATAATTTCTCCTTCCACAAGAGCAAGCGATGTTTCTAGGAGAGAGCACCTCAAAGGGCCGGCCTGCACGCTCTTTGTCTTCAATGATTTCTCACCCATTCGAAAAAGTTTAACCCATTCTTTTACGGTAGAATATGAGGGGGATGCTCACCCATATACACCGTCCTGTTTCATTTTATTTGGAGTAAGTTCTTCTTTTGTGAAGAACTGAATAATAGTTCTATGCTCCATTTTGAACATGTCACAATATTCTACACACAACCTTCTTTATGCAACTATGTCTGAACAACTGAACACAGCGGAGCGGAAGTTACAGCTGAAATTATTTACTTAACAGATACGGTATGACACCGGATAAGGGTTTTGTGAAGGCGATAATCCTTATCTGCGATGCCAGAAACGTATGGACCTACCCCCGTATGTTTGTATAAACATTTCACGTTAATTCAAGATGATAGTGTTACAAAAGGCTAATTCTGAACCAGGTGATTATACTTGGAAGCTTGGGCTGTCATTATGGCATTGTTAGGAAAAAACAGTGTTGTCATAATAACAGAGTGCACTGCACTCTATGGTATTGAAATATATCTGGCAAAAAATACTGGCGCATCCACTTACATACAGAATGTTCACACAAACACACTGTAATTATAAATGTGTGTGGGATTGCTCTCATAGTAACATTTACATGACACAGTGACATAAAAAAGTAAATAAAATGTTTGTGCCTAACTTCACAGACAACGTGCCTACTTACGTCATAAGCCTCAAACATATTTACCGAGATGGACTCGCTGGCATGTTCCCTGGAGGGTCACAGATTTCTCATATGTACTTATTGCAGTATGTAAGGGTGGGGCCTTACATGTAAGAAATTGAACATGGTGGATCTAGGGATGTTTAACTATAGAGTAGCTCTACGCAAGATTTAATTTGAACTGCGTGAAAACGTACAAAACACCCCACTCCTGTGGACCGCCACTGCCTCACTAAACAGCTGCAGAATTCAAACTGAACTGAAATGTAAATGTGCTTCAACCTAACAATAAAACAAACGACAAACGAAGGAGCGGCAAATACAGCATTTTTGCTTATATTACCACCAGTTGTATCCGTCGGCAGTTATACATTCCGTGATATTCAAGGACTTCTTTGATTGAAAGGTTTACAATCATGTAGAGACTGTACATAAAAACATATAAACACTTTCCAGCTTTGAAACAATTCTGAAATGTAAATTAAATAAGTTCTAAAGCAATACAGGTGTGTTGTTTCTTATTATGTAAGAGGTGTGTAAAACTAGGGATGCAATTAACGAGCAAATTGCTCTGCAATGTGTGGCATTACGACATTTTAAATTATTACCGAAGTTGGGACATTCAGTGTTCAGAAGTTATTTAGCCTTGATCTGCGGTTCCCTTAAATCATGTGCACTTTCCTCATAAGGGATTCACTATGACGTAATGCAAATATTGCACAGCGCTCTAAATCATGCATTTGGAAGGTACATATTTGCCTTTAAACGTATTCAAACATCGAGGTTCTTAGTGTTTAGGTTAAGAATCAACGTTTTCTCTCTCTGTGCGAATGCATTTGGTTTAAACCACCTATCGTAGTAAAAGATGAAATACTCGATGATTGTCTTACTTCCGCAAGCTAAGCCAATGCTGTACTCTTCTATTGGTTGATCAAGACGCATGCGCATTTCCCAATTTCTCCTTCAAGCACTGAACGCTTTGATTTGAACCACAGATTTGATTTACAGGCTTCACGAAACGTGTTCAGTTAAGGTGGTGTTTTGTACAATCTGTTGGAAATATTTATTGAAGTAACTAGAGAGATATAAACTTAAAGAGTATAAAGATTAATGAGAGCGTATATCCCTATCTTTTGAGCACACCGCATTATGGTCGCTATGTTCCACGATACAATTGTCGTTCTTGTAGCTAACGAAACTTGATAACATTTTGTGTTCATATGTCAAACTACTTTTAATAAATTCTGTCATAATTTTAGGCGCATGTTTGACATTCTACTTGAAAACATAATGTATTTTCATTTGGTTATCAAGAAGCAATAAATAAATTATTTTCTTTCAAACAAGACATCCAATTTGTATCTCTCGAGTTCTGCCATTTATGTAATAAAGAGTTAACACATTCAGTTCCATATACTTAATTGTAAGCTCTGAGAAAGCAAAAAAATGTAATTTTAATGATCTCTGGATATTTATAAGACACAGATATTTTTCCTCCTTTTCTAAACAATGTTTATTAATGCATTATCTTCTATTATTATTGATGCTTCATTTCAGTTGTAAGTGAATCTCCTAGTTACTTTAGTATAGCACCGAATGTTGCAATCTTGTCAAAACTACCTCTTCATTGTGTTTCTAAACCAAACTTCAAGAAGTTCGTTGTCAGTCAGAAAATATATTTTGTCTTTGTAAAGACAAGAACTTAATTATGCAAAGTGATTCAAGAGTCACGAATAAAAACAGGTTAAATTTCGTGGCACTACTGGAATTGGCTGGTTAGCCTGTTGGAAGACATGGCAGTTGCAATTATGTTTTAATTTTCCATAACTTCACAACTTTAAAATCGATCTTTATTTTTTTTTTCTTGCTGAAGAAAGCGCGTTTTCTGTGGATAAAAGCAGAATATTTTTAAAGATGTCTGCAGCATTTCTCCGCATTAATAAGATCGTTGAAACCATCTCAAAGAATATAATTACTTAAAACTTACGCAAGAGAGTCTGCATTACTTTGCTTTCGAACAGGTGTTGATTGTTTAAGTACTACCATTTGTTATGGATGAACATAAAACATTCATTTGCATGTATCTACAAGTTCCCCTGCAATTGGGTGATGGGCACTGCATAGGAGAAAGTTGGTATTCTTACATTTCTGATAGTCCTTCCTCCGAAACCGGTTTTTAACAGGTAATCCGCCCACCGTTTTAAGGGTTGGACTTTGTAGTGTGTGCTTGCCTTAGTGGTTAAGTGAACATAATAACTTATGCTCGGCACGGGCATAATTCGCTTCCCTAGTGAAATCTCGGCTAAACAGTGACTGCGGAGCAACTTCTCGATGACCCTTTATTAATTTTCTTCAGACTTATGTTTCTTGGAGTAGCATCATAAGGATATATGACTTAAACAAGCTTGTATCACTGCTGGTCAATTGAACTTCGAGGTAATCTCTAATGTTATCTTGTTTTATTCAAGTCGTGCTCGATACTCACGTTCTGCACGAGGTTTGTCTTCCAGCAACGTGCTTGAAGCAAAATGAGACTGCTGAACGCACAATTATATATCTTCAAACTCTTTGAGCACTCTCGCAATATTCAGCGCCTTCGGGTAGTATCTCCTTAAAACTAAAATTGAGGTATTTTTCTTTAAATTTTATACTATTAATTCTTATATAAAGGCAGAAGTAGCATTATATCTCTTTCACTTCTGATTGGTGAAAGGATATAAGTGCATTTTGCTATCAAAAAGTTCTAAGAATTATTCTACACACAACAAAAGTAAAAGGCCATCGAGAAGTCGCTCCGCAGCCATTGTGTAGTCATTAGGGAAGCGAATACGTTTGGCAGCACTGATCGTGTGCCGAGCGTATTGTTATTGTGTTGACTTCCCCCAAGGCAAGCAAGCACACACTCCAAATTCCAAATCTTAGCAACGTTGGGTGGATTATCTACTAAAAATGGCATCGATGCAAGGAATATCAGAAATGTAGGAGTACCAATTTTCTTCCGTTACTCTCTTAATTATATTTCAGAGCTGTAAAAGTAACGCTATCATATCTGTCAATACATGTAAATTACTTTTCCCACACATTGAGACTATAGCATGGTTTCATTACTCCGATAACAACGTGCGCAATAACAGGATGCTCAACGGGTGGTATTTAGGGTGTTCAGGATGTGAGGGAGAGAGCGTTACATCGTTACTGGTGACCTACCTAAGATTAGTTCCATGATGACAAAGTTTAGGTTGGCGTTGTGAACAAGTGTAGTAATGCTTTAATTTATTGACCAAATATATTACTTTATTAATATTAATAAATCGCTGTAACTAAAAAGTTATTTAGAAACTTTAAAATGTAGTTATGTGTTTTGAGTTTTCCGCAAATACATGCACGCTGGGGCACACACACATATAGTTAAATTATGATTTAAATTCAAACAAGTCAAAAGAAAACACTTTCAGTAGAGTTTGCAAGAATATATATATATATATATATATATATATATATATATATATATATATATATAAAGAGTTGACTAGTATTTCAATTGTCTGGTATTCACAAATGAACGAAAATAAAACACATTTCAGAGTCAAATGTGACTTACGTTAATTTTAATATACCGTCTCACTTAGGCTCTAGCACTGAGCTGCCACAACTATGGACTCAGGAACAATCCCCATGGCATTTAAAATGGAAAAGATTGGACATTTCTGTTCTTTATTTCTTGGAATTCTGCCAACTCTTCACTTCCTTCCTTCATCCTTCGCTCCCTTTTGGTCTCATTTATAACATAATTTAATTAAAAAAAATTGTAACTGTCAATAACAGCTGTACGTATGTTATTAACAGAGGTGTATGTGGGTCTTTGAATCGTCTTCCTCACGTGATCTTTGTCCATTGAAGTTTCCCAGAACCACAAAAGTACATACTTTGAAACCGAACCTCTGATGTAGTTGGAGTGGGTCCTTGCTGTGCACTTACTGGGTCTTGGAGGGGAAATGATGCTTGGTTACGCAATACGGACAAGTGATGAACGTTTTAGAATACATTCAAATGTCGCATGGGCCTTACGCTAATGTTGTCCTTACAACAATCAAAAGGGTCATACACATACGTATCTACATGTATGCAACAAATATTTCGATATATTTGCGTTTTCTATTCATAATTTTATATACAAATACATAAACATGAATGGAACGACCCCTCTCCGCTCTTCATTATAGCCTTTAACCTCCTTTATGGGGTTTTCTCTAATATTATAGTCGCTCAATTTGGGTACATTTCTAAATTTTTTGTTTATTTATAGACGCTCTTTAACATCTCTGGTCATCAGCGTCCCATTCAATTCAGGGCGTGAAACGGCTAACAAATTTTGCTCAGAGGCCTCTTTTTTCAGACTTGAGGTTCTTTATCGTGCCGTGAATGTACGACACGGGACCCACGGCTTTACTTCCCTTCCGAAGAAAGGCATACTTTGGGTTTTTACTCCCGAAAAAAATCCGTCGGTCCTGGTAGGGTTTGAACTCGCGGTCTTGGGTTGATATTTCTAGAGAAGGTCCGACAAAGGAGGTTAATGGGCTATAATGAAGAGGGGGGAGTTGGAGAGGGTTGAGTAAATGGAAAGGGGGCTCAAGAGTAAGGGTTCTATTCATGTTTATGTATTTGTATATAAAATTATTAGTAATGGTGAGAAATTGATCAGCGAACGGTTCTACCACCATAATTCCTTCATCTCATTGCACATTCTATTTAACAGAATATATCCTAGAGGTCTCCCAGCCTTTATTTACAATATCAAGACATCAAGACTTGAGAAAACGAGTTTGGATATAGACCAGGACAATACAATTAGTATTTAGGTATCATATAAAACTTAATATCTGTATAGCATAAAGAATAAAGCTATAGTTAGATGTTAAATAGGTTTCCCATCTACAAATACCAGTTTTCCCAATTTTACTGCGTTTTTTTTTTCTTTCCCCACTTTGTCTTATTTTCCCACTCATTCTCTCTAAACATTTTTCGTTTCTAATCGCATGCATATTCCTTTCTAGAGGCCATTTGCTTTGCATTTACGTATTCTATGTTTATACATTAAGTCAAACAAGGAATTTTTGAATTCATTTCGTGTCCAGTTTCGCAAAACCTTTACCTTGAACATTTTGCAAATAATATTAAAAAAGGCGTTTCCGTTTATATAAAATAATTTATCTGTTTATATTTATATTTAATTTCCAAGTTCAATTTCATAGGCTTTGATACTTCGAACTTGGTGTTATTTAATTTTATTTGTGGATACATTTGTTGCATTTTTAACATAAAATCGTTAATCGTTGCAATATATAATCGTTCTCTCTTTATTATATGCCCATGTTTTTGTTAGTTGAATTCCCAGATATTTGTTATAACTTTATTATAAAATAATTTTTTTCATCCAATGTAAATATTTGTACATTTTAGCAACAGTAATTTTTATGATTAAAGCTCGGACTGCATTGCATGGCCGTTCAAAAAAAGTTGCCCCGGTTCGATAACAGGCTATATAATGTGATATTCCCTCTATGGCTATGGGTCAGTCATTTGCATACACTGGCCAGCTTGGCAATTGGTCGCGCAAAATGAGACGAAGCTACTTTTACCAAAGTTGCCACGTTTTCGATAATGACGTTGGAATTGCTGAGAGATCTATTTATAAATTTAAGCAAACATTTCCGGATATAAAACCGTTAGTGCGTTTTTCGTTAAGTTTAAGCTTTATACGCTTTGTAATTTTATGTGTATTACATTTTACGTTTCTTATATGTAAACAGTCTTCCATAAAAAGAGCAAAGTTTACAATGTAATAATAATAATAATAATAATAATAATAAAAAATTATTTTATATTTAAATTATGAAAATTAACTTTTAACAATTTTAAACGCTAAAGCTAGAAAGAAAGAGAGAGGGGGGGGGGAAGAGCTTTTGTCGTTTGTCATAAGATTGCAAAACTTTACGAAGAAGCACGCTCAAGTCGAATTCTTCCATTCCAGTTTATTGGGTTCATCTTTTGCCAATTTTTGATTGGATAATTTTCCTTCTAGAACAATGTTGCACGGTTCATTGAGCTAACGCTGCATACTGCCCCATCAGCACAATCTCCCTTCCTGAAGACGGTCCCGGTGGTGTAGTGGAAACCATACTTGCCTTCAAAACCCAAGGTCGCGAGTTCAAACCCGGCCAGGATCGATGGATTTTTTTCGGGCGTAAAATTTTTAAGTATGGCTTCCTTCGGAAGAGAAGTAAACCGTGGGTACCGTATCGTGCATTTACGGCACGAAAAAGAACCTCAAGTCTGAAAGAAGAGGCCTTTGAGCAAAATTTGTCGGCCGTTTCACGCCCTGATTTGAATGGGACGCTGATGACCTGAGATGTTAAAGAGCGTCCGTAAATAAATCAAATAAAAAAAAAACTGTAATGGTGGCAAATCTCCTTTTATTTCAGCGAAAAAATAAATTCATAAACATAAATATATAGCGCATTGTGTGCGTGGTACTATGTTAACGAATAAATCACTGTGCTGGAGACAAATAACCTTTAACTCCGGCAGAAAAAAAAAAGCATCAATTTGTGAGGATTTGAAAACACTACCTTCACAACTATAGCGTACGCTCTAACCGTCTCAGCTATCATGCTGTTGTGATTGAGAGTCTTATTTCTCCGCTATCGCTCGGGACTGAAGCTCTAGCCGCTTCAGAATTTCGCTACGGGTAAGGATAAGTCAAATGCATCTGGGGGAAGGCAATTAACCCAAGCATTTTGTGATGCAGCGTTTCGCCAGGGTGTTGTTGACAACAATCTTTGAAGGGTCAAGGTAGCTCCATTCTTGCAGAAAGATAATTAAGGTATCGGTAACCTTACAAGTTGGGAGGTCTGATAATATCTGTTGGATCCATGCAGAAATAGTTACGCTGCAGTGAATGTTACGTATGCACCTTGTATTTTCTTCCCATGACTTAAAAACAATGCGACACATTTGTATCCAAGGTTGAGGAGTCCTATGCCTCCTTCGGCGGTACGATATACGGTGAACATTCTCTAAATATCAAGAAGCTGCACAAGTGGTTTGCAGGGTTGCACAAAATATAGGTTTGTACAACCCTGTTCTACTGATAAAGACAACGTTTATGGAACTGAAAAGATTGAAAACTGTTTTGGTCTACAACAAACACATTACGTTCTTGTTCTATTCCTTCATCAATTTTCTCTGTTTAGAAATATTAACAAACAGAGTGTACATGGCAAGTGACCCATCCTACATGTATTATCGATGTCGACGATAACTAGTAAACAGATCTCGAGTTTAACAGGTAAGGAAGCATGCTTTAGGCTTCAGCGCATTTTAGTGTTTGTAAATTTCTAACCTGAAGGCGGCTATAGGCGTTGTTGTACATTTTCCTTAACGTCTTTTGTTGTACAACACAGGAAATGTACTACTGATAATCACGGAAGCCAATAAATGTGAAAGTTAGAAGTATTTCCGAGACACTAGTGGTCGTAAACAAAGTTCATATGAGCAGTTCTGTTGTACTATAGTGTTCTTTAGTATTGCCGTTATGGACTTATACTATTATCTTCTATATTTTTAACATTGAAATTAACAAAAACGATGTTTCATCAACCAATCTATCGCCACGGGTAACAGAGGTCGTTAAGGCGCGGACTCATGAGCGGGAAGCCTAGGGTTCGAATCCCACCAGGACCGTTCTCCTGGCTGAGGATTTTTCCAAGTTTTCCTCAGACCTCATAAAAGGCAAATGCCGAGGAGGTACCCTAAACTTAGGCCTGGAACGTTTCCTTCCTTAAAAAAATTACTTTCCCAATATATCATTTCATTTCATGTATCATCAGTGTCCACCGCCACTTATAGTAAAAACGGGCGTTAAACACTATTAAAAAAATGTTAACTTTAACAATGCATTAAACCTCGTGTCAGAATTGTAACAATAAAAGCGGACATTTGGAAAACGGTGCCGGCAAATCCGGCTGTAGTTGTCGAAATTCTATATTTGGACATTTTAAATGTCGTCCTAACAAAGAAAATGCTGTAAGATTGCAGACTGCAATTTTACGAATAAAAACACCTTTTTACAAAGGAACACGTTGTGATAAACAATCAAGTTTGTGAATGAATCACGAGAGAGGTTAGAAAGTGCTAAACGTACACGCATATTTTTTTTCTATTGTTTTTTCTTTTCATTTAATGTTTGGGGACAACACCGGAATTTCAGAATTTAATGAACTCACGATTATCAGAAAGGTTTCCGCAGCGGTTGCACCAAAAAGAGGAAGTAACACAACATTCCTACGTGTGCAGGAATATCGCAAAGTATGAATATTTTCTCTCACTGTACCCATTTTCTTGGAATTCTGACGCATTTGGTGTAAAATCCTGTCTCATAGAGACAGTAGAACCGAAGTTTATCGTATTGCCTACTTTTCCATCACTGTTTAAGTAATCGGCAACCCTAACCTCAAAATTAGAAATTGTTGCTACATGCCGTTCATTCTTGGAGTGGGTTAGCCACTTGACATTGACCGCATAACATTTTACTCGCATAAAAGTAGTGCACAGTTTACATACATGTAAAAATGACAAAAACAACCTATAATTATACATATAATATTTTATATTCATAAAAATCCACGAGCTATAAACAACTATTACTCATTCGTATCAGAATAAAAACATTGTTGTTCAGTTAAAGAAAACAAAATGGCGCATCGTGGTGAAAATGCAGTTCCGAGAGTTACTAAGGCTTTGAGTAGTGGTGCGGAAAAAAGGCTATAAACGAGTTTAACAAATTTACCGAAAAGTATTCCATACTCGCAATAAAAATGCATCGATTGTTGTGACAGTAGAAGGAAATACAGTTTAGAAAATGCGATGCTATAATCGATTGACTGGGGATCACATGAGGTGAATCGACATCAAGTTGCAGTGACATATTTATATTTTAAGAATGACTGAAATATAGGTAGCTTGGTTCAGTACGTAATTGTATCTCCTTATACTGTAATAATTAATGATTTTTCCTTCACGGGACCCCATCCCCCCATGCGTAACGTCTGGCCAGTTGGTTCAAGCTGGTAGCCCGGTGAAAAGTCCGCAGCTAGGATTGTCACATAAGTTATTAGTAACACTTAAAAGGTACACTTACTTACAATTATCAAACAAGAAGCCTCCCTTCATTTTTCATACATGGCTGCCATCGGCTTATGAAATTAGCCATTACCCTCTGTAGCTAACGCTGTGAAATGCAAGAATTTTCTACACGAATATTATTTTTCAGTTCACCTTTTGTGTGTGTGAGTTGTTTTCCTTTAATGCTCCCCAGAGATAAATATCGCAGGGCTAACGTTAAATTGAGGGACTGAGGAAGGCATGTGTTATCGTCGAATATTTCATGAATTGCAGACAAGAAGACATGGACTGTATGCTGCAGAGTCCTGTTGGAAAATCGCAAACCCAAGTTCCCTCACAGTTAATTCACGGAAAAAGGGTAGCAAAATATTCTGCACATATCTATCACTATTGTTTCTATATATATAAAAAGACCTGTTATTCTCTCACCTCTAATGACCCACCATAATCCAATCTTCTGATAATGAAGTTAGGTTAGGTTTTTTTAAACTCCACTATCGATTGTTTTGTAAACTAATGTACCCATTTAGATGGAACCAAGATTAGGATCATGCACACTATTCAAAATCCATTCACAAAATCTGCTCCTGGGTGCAGGGTCACCCGGTTTCTTGTACTATGGTAATTTTATAGAATTTCCACCTCAGTAGCTTTGTAGTCGTTCGAACAAGAAATAGAAAATTCCCGTTTGCTGAAAAAGAGGTCGAAGGGAATTTTTAAAGGGGAACATTCCAGAACATGCCCAATGTTGTCTAACTGTTCTTCTGTGCGCTCTGTAGGGTGTACGTTTTTTTTTTTCTCTGTAATCAAGAATGCTTCCCGTTTCATGAAATGTATTTACCAATCAGTGAATCGAATTTGGAATTGGAAGTTGAATATCAGGAAATCTCTTGAAACAACCTCCGACATCAAGAGCTGATTAACGTACGAACCGTTTATAAACAAAACTAATAGAATACCTGAATTCAATTATATTGCATATACTCGATACACTGTCACATAGCACACAAGAACACGTCCGCACGTCCCTAGAGTTAAACTCGTACTGACTTCCCCTCCGGGAACGAGCCGAGAACTGCTGCCAACTGCCCAAGGAGCGGTCCCGCGAAGGAAAAATCACCCAGTAATACGATATTGAACAGTCCCCACTTCAGCGCTCAGTTCGAAATGATTTTCCATTACTTCCTAATGCTTCCTAACTCGACAATTATCTACTTTTAAAATTCAGAAAATGCTGTGCCTCTGCTCCTCTTAACTTCATTTCAAGTGTCATGTTTATCAGTAATATGCAAACTAAAGTACGTCAAAGTGCTTTCGAAATCTCAACATTTTGACACCGTCTTCTAGCTCCGTGCTATTTGCAATTTTCGGGGACCTTACCAAACATTATGCTGTAAAAACTTGGTGGTGCGCAGGAATCTAATAGGTATCGTGTATTTTTAGCATATATTGATGAAATTGACCAATAGCAATATAATGAAGGTCTTGTAAACACTACCAATGTTGGTGATCATAAATATTAGAAAATGTCACGTCTTGTAGAAAGTGGATAATAAATGCGCGATATATGATTTAAGTCAGTACTAAACACTCGGCATTACTAATGAACAACATCGTGCAAGCCATAGCTCCTTCTTTTTATATGAAGCACCATTACCTTTAATTTATTAGTTTACTTAACATGCTATAGAAAAAAGCAAGCATTATTATTTGTATGAACATATAGCACTAATTCTGCAACCCTTGAAAAAATTAAAAATTAATATTTAAAAAATTATACACCTTTTCGTTCTAGAAGCATAAGATATATCCAGCCTCTCGGTGTCTTCATTTCATTGTAATATTAAAATGTAAACAAATTGAAGCTATTCAAGCATAAAATCAGTTCCGAGCATTACTTTAGGCCGTTGTATAATTTGGCCGAATTATACAGCAATGAAATAATGCAAGACAGTCCTTATATTTAAAACTAAAATAAAGTGACCATGGTCCTGTTCCACGAAAGTATGGTCAAATACATTACAAGTATATGAACTTGTTAACCAGTAGTTATTAGTAAAATGCAATTCCACACCTGTACTTTGCAACTCCATACTTACAAGTGTACATGCGATGTTTCGTTGTTCTGTTTCACAGAGGTATTAGCATTCGGGCACTTGTAATTTGTATAAATTTATCTACAAGTGTAGGAATACTGGTAACTTCAAACACTAGCACAAAAACTATTATCTTTATAATGGTTTTGGGAAAGTGATGGCAATGATGAGTGGGAATATGTATAAAGAAATAAAATAAGTATTTGTGTATAATAATAATAATAATAATAATAATAAGTTAGGTTAAGTGCAATTAAATTAAAGTACGGTTTATGATGGACATTGGCCTTTCCTGTTTCAAATGCAAATTTCAGGCGAGCATTTTACTTAATGTATTTTTAATGTTCTTGCTAAATACCACGAAAATAATTTCTTCATTCATTCTCTTTCAAAATAATATCTTTTGGCGCAATTGTTTTTTTTTTCCGTGATTGTCAAGCAATATAAACAAATAAATGAATATAAAGAACCAAATGGGCTAGTAAAAGAATTGACCAATGAGAGCAATCGGGAAGCTCGATTGTTCTGCCATCTCTCGACGACTGAAATTGATGCCCCTAAATGTGCGACCGTCGTCTCAAAGTCGCTTGAATGTCGATAAATACATAATAAAGTATTTAAATTATCATTATGTCTGAGATAAAAATATAACCCATTTTGCCTGATTGACAATGATACTCTCTGTGCATTAAAAGTCCCTGAAGAGTGGACATAACCTAATTCAAGGTAAGGCAAACAGCTGTTCCTCCATCTTGCTCTTGTATGACGTCACATGTAACTTTTTACTAATTTTTTTTTTACCAGTATTCCGCTTCTTTCATGGAACAGAAAGTTACTTTACAAGGACCTGCTGGCGTGTAGTAGACAGTGTGGTTACTGCAGCTAAGGAATAATTCATACTAAAATCACAATGTCTTTCCGACGACCATACAAGGATAGGTCCATAAGTTTCCTGCTTAATCATTTTCTACGTATGATAAAGACAAAAACTATACTTCACTTTTCAACATAGTTACCCTTTATTGCAATACACTTCTCACATCTTTGAATTAACATTTCAACCCCCCCCCCCCAAATCAGAAGTCTTGTCTGCAAAATGCACATAAATAGCATCCATCACTTCTTCGTCACTCGTAATTTCCTCCCTCGAAGGTCCTTCTTGATTCTTGAGAACAGGAAATAGTCACTGGGAACTTGATCTGGGCTGTAGGGTGGATGGCCGATCTCCTTGAAGCCACATTTCTTCACAGCTTCCTTTGCAACAAGAGCTGTGTACACAGGCGCGTTGTCGTGAAGAAGGCGCACACCACCACTCAGCTTTCCTCGTCTTTTCTCTTTGATTGAAGCACGTAGTCTATGCAGTAGGCCACCATAGTACTCCAGATTTACTGTGGCGTTCCTCTCCTTGAAGTTAATGAAGAGCATTCCTTCTCAGTCCCAAAAGATTGTGGCCATGATCTTGTTGGTCGACTGAGTGACTTGGCCTTTAGAGGCGGTGCTTCGCCAGGTTTACGCCACTCTCTCCGTTGATTCTCTTTTGGACAAGGGATCACAGTAGAGGACCATAGTTTCATCTCCTGTAACAATGGTTTGCAGAATTTCTCTCTCATTGTCACGGCAGAGCTAGAAAGATGTCTGACAACAGATGACTCGTTGCTGCTTTTGGACTGAGGAAAGAAGTCAAGGCACCCATCTTGCACTAACCTTATTCATGTTTAAATGTTCATGAATAATTCCAAGGGCTGTTGTTTTAGAAAGGCCCAACCTTGCTGCTATTTCTGTAACTTTGAGCCGCCGGCCTTCCATAATTTCTCCTTCCACAAGAGCGAGCGATGTTTTCAGTAGTGAGCACCTTCAAGGGCCGACCTGCACGCTCTTCGTCTTCAATGCTTTCTCGATTAATTCGAACATTTTTGGCCCATTCTTTTATGGTAGAATATGAGGGGGATACTTCCTCATACATATCGTCCAATCGCTGTTTAATTTCATTGCTTCTTTTGAGAATAACTTAATAACAGCTCGAAACTCCATTTTGAATATTTCACAATATTCTACACATTGCCTTCTTTATGTAACTATATCTGAACAACTGAACATAGCTGAGCGGACGTTACAGCTGTATTTATTTACTTAACAGATAAGGTACGACACCAGTAAGGATTTTGTGAAGGCGATTACCTTATCGGCGAGACCGGAATCTTATGGACCTACCCTCATGTGTCCTACACAGGGCTAGAGTGAAAGAACGATTTCTACACACATTAACCCTTATGCAGTGGGTAGTTAAACTAAAAGCCTGGATCATAAGTACTCCTAGTATTAAGAGAAATGTTAAAGAGGTCTCGGGGTATATAGATGAAAGAGATTTGCGATTCCATGCTTAGAGAAGAACACAGTAGCTCAATTGGTAGAGCGTCAGCCTGGAAAACTATAGATCAGTGATTCGAATCCCGACCCGAATTTTTCAAGTCTGATCCTTCAATTTTAATATCGGATTGCATAGCAGAATAAGAACCCCTTGAGCAATGAAGAACCTTCCCAAACCATGGCTTCAGAATGCTGCGACTTGAAAGATTAACATTTGCTATTGGCAAGGTCAGCATGACTTGCATAAATTCATCGTTTTCTTTTTTTCTATTAATTTTCCCACAAAATCCTTATGATAATTCTCAGCTAATCTTGAAGCCAGCCACTTGCAATCTTTGAAATCTGTTCTGCTTCTATTTAATAGCCAGTAATGATACAGCTAAACAAGTTTTGTTTCTGCTTGGGAATCCCACTAATTATTGTTTGAGGAAACCTTCAATCTGCAGAGCTAGCACATTTGGTGCAAACGTGCATTTATCTGAAACTGGCCTTGAGCGGTTTGAGAAATAGGGCCTTTTTTGCGCTATCTGCTGTGATGAAGGCTGTCTCTAATACAGGGCTATTCAAAAAGAAGGAAGAGATTTCAAACATAAATTTCTTCCAAGCTACAAGAAATAGAAACACAATTCCAACGTTCCTGGAAAGAGAAAAGTTCAATTTTCATTTTTATGCATTCAGTATGAGCACCATGTGGTACACGACAAATATCAAAACGGTGGCTCATTCCTTGCCACACACGAATCAGCTGGTCTCTAATTATCGAATTCACAGCTTCAACAATTCGATGTCGCAGACTTTCAAGAGTGTCAGGCATAGGGAGGATAAAAACACGCTCTTTTACGTAACCCCACAGATAAAAGTCACAGTTAGTGAGGTCTGGAGACCTGGAAGGCCACCGGCGAAGAAGTTGATCTTCTGCTCCTCCTCTTCCGATCCAACGTCCTGGGAAGGTGTCATTCAGGTAACGTCGAACGTACTGAGAGAAATGAGGCGGGCACCATCTTGCATGAAAATGAAGTCATCTGAATCATCTTCAAGTTGAGGAAATAACCAGTTTTGAAGCATGTGCAGATAGGTTAGTCCTGTCACAGTGTTCTCCATGAAGAGGAAAGGTCCATAAACTTTGTTTACAGATATGGCACAGAAAACGTGAATCTCTTTCATGTTCAATAATTGACATAGGATTTTCATTTGCACAAATTCTAATGTTATGCCGATTAACTTTACCGAAAAGATGAAAAGTGGATTCATCGAAAAAAATTAATCGTTCAGAAAAATTGTCTTCTTCCATATCATCTAGCATGCTAATGCAACAAAATTCGTACCTTTTGTTGTGGTCGTCAGGATGCAATGTTTGCAATAACTGCAGTTTGTACGGCTTCAGGTGCAGACACGGTATTTTAGAACTCGCCATACCGTTGGTTGAGAAATGTTAAGTTCCTTGCTTGCTCGTGCTGTGAATTTTTTGGGCTCATTTCGTAAACTGTACGCTCAACATTTTCATTCGATGTACGTGGACGTCCCGTGCTTTTCCGTTTGCAGATGCAACATCATCTACGAATTTTCGATGCCACTGGAAATCTGCTTATACGCAGGCGGTTGTTTATTAAACTGACGGCGAAAAGCACGTTCAACTCCAATAATGGACTCTAGTTTTGCTAATTGCAGCACACGAAATGCTTTTTCCTGTTGTGTCGCCATTTTACTACAGACAATCAACATGCCAAGCAACAGCGCCAATGCGGCCGTGATTGGAACTTCTACCTGGACGGTTCAAATTTTAAACTTTTGTCTGTCCAGGAACGTTGGAATTATGGTTCTACCTTTTGTAATTTTGAAAAAAGAAATATTTGAAATCTGTTCCTTCTTTTTGAATAGTCATGTACTTCCCATAATGCTCCCATAGATGACGTTATAAGCACTAGATCTCGCAACAAATTGATTTGTAACATTATTTGAAATATTTGATATGTAGACTTTCTTGGGTGGTAATATTTCACGGCTTTTTTAATGTTATTGTCCATTGCCACAAACAATAAATGAAAGCAGCGATTCTCTTAAATGTTATTGTTATGTCAAAGCAATGTGTTAAAAAGCACAAGTCCATCAATAAAATATCAAATTAGTTTGAAGTTTATACAAAAATTAATAACTACACGGGGCACAGTACAAAATAATAATAATAATAATAATAATAATAATAATAATAATAAATCCTTCATCGTAGCCCTATTAATACCAGTAACTATAATAAATTGTTATCATAAAAGAAAAAACATGAGAAATAAGAAAATATACACAAAATTTCAATCCCCATTATCAGCGCGATGAATAAAAATTCTTTCTTGGGCACCTTGCATGTCATAAAGCGTTAATTGTAACAATTTCCACTGTTTACAATCTAATAACCTGCTTGTGAAGGTACCTGAAAACCTGGGATGAGAGTGAACTTGTGTAATTTACCACGGTGTTCTAAGCTAAGTTTTTTTTAAACAATTTCACGTTACGTTATAGTTGTAGAAACACTGTTGCAATAATTCATGATGATATGATACTTTCCCAGGCAGTTTCAAACGTTAACATATTGTATACTCGAAATGTAAAAAATTACATTTTCAGACAGCTCCTACAAAAGTATTTCTTAGGCACAAGATACTCGGCTAAAATCTGCATTTTGTAACACACCTAGCATTTTATAATCCTCCAGTGTTACCAATTTTGGTTTAACACGGAAAGCACCGCCCTGGTAGCCGAGATCGTGAGTAGGAGATCCGGAGTTCGAATCCCACCAGGACCGTCCTCCCTGACTCAGGTTTTTTCCAGGTTTTCCTCTCCTCATAAACTTAGGTCTGGAACGTTTCCTTCCCTAAAAAATCCTTTCCCAATTTATCGTTTCATTTCATGTATCACCAGTGATCACCGTCTGTGGGGCCACAGTAGTAAAAACGGGTCTTAAACACCTTTCATTCATGTCATTCGGTCCACATCAAGTATGTGCCTCAACGATCAACAACCGAGAAAATAAAAATGTACATTAATGTAAATTAGGCCTGAAAAGTGGCCCACTGTAGGCAACAGGGGAACTTCCTGAATGAAATAATTTGAAATCTATTAGTGCGGAAGACCGCAGCTACAAGCGTGTCGGTCCTTATGGTCTAGTGGTAACATGTAAGCTCTAAATCGCGGGTTCGATTCCGGTCAGGACCGATTGATATTTTCGGGCGTAAAAATCCTAAGTATGACTTCCTTCGGAGGTGAAGTCAAGCGTGGGTCCCGTGTCGTAGAAAAAAAAATCTCAAGCCTGAAAGAAGAGGCCTATTAGCAAAGTTTGTCGGCCGTTTCACGCCCTGATTTGAATGAGAAATTGATGACCTGAGATGTTATGGAACGTCCATAAATGAACAAAGTCAATCAAAAACAACCAAGAGCATTCTACAACCAACGGTTACGACAGAGGACCTTGACGGAGGTGTACCTGTTCTCATTCCGGAGAGAAATACCAGAGTGTATAAGTGCCACTAAACCATGTAGCGACCATGTGTTCCTTTTATACTTTTCATTTAATTTTTACTGCCTTTAGGTATGGCATTTAGTGAAAATTTAATACTTTTCTTTTGTTTTTAATATTTCATCATTAAATTGTGTGCTCTTAAAACGATCGAAGGAGGTCAAAAACTTGAAAATTTTTTATTTTCTTGTTCTATATTTTTCATTGATATATTTTAAGCGTATATAGCAAACTTAGGCCCTAAAAATAATATTAGTGATGCCTAAAATAAGCTCTAAAACGCATGAAAATATATGCATTATAAAACAGTAAAATAGACATTAAAAATATGTTTTAAAATAATTTGTTTAAACTTTCACAACCCCTTAATTACGGGTTTAGGTCATTACATTTTAAATAGATAATTCCTATTTCATTGATATATCTTTTTAACGTAAGAAAAGGCGGTACCAGATTTTAAAATTACGTTATTTAAATGAATACAAGACATGCAATTTGAATAAAATCTTGAATCTTGTATCTGGAAATTGCAATTAGAAACTGTTCATATGAAAATATTATTTTCATCATAAAAAGAATCACACCCTTATTGCCTAACTAACATAGTTTATAGTTTCTGTTTACGTTCCGCATTCACGATGCAAATTGCAGTGGGGGTGCTGAATTGGGCACTTGGAAAACAAAAACGTCAATTTTAATTACTTTATTTAATAATTCTTGTTTATTTGCAATTCAAGTTTTGAATAAATATTACCTATGTAAAGAAGTCGCATAAACAGAGGGAAAATATTTAAATTAATGACTAGTATTGTTCCAGATTATTTATGTTCAATTATTATTTTTATGTCAAGCTTTACTAATTGTTAATTCATTTTATCTCTAAATTTGTTCATTTAAATTTTTTAAAAAAATGTTACTACAGTTAGTGGTAGTACTGTAATTAGAGAAATACAAATGTATTTTTATTAGGTGCTTAAAAAAACCGTTTCCATTTGTTGTGTGACAGGTAAAATCTTTCTTTCATTCATTCATTCATTCATTCATTCATTCATTCATTCATTCATTCTCTTTAAGAATACTTAATTTTCCGCATTTTCTGCTCACATACACCATGAACCTAAAATGAGACAAACGATGCTGTTCTGTTTTTATGCATATCATCAGATGTTTTTAAAGCATTGTACTAATGTGAGGTGAGTTTGCTTTCAGCCATATGAAACAATGTACGAGGTACTCGGATTCAACGAAGTAATATTGTTTCTCTAGCACTATTTTTCACGTTTCAAAACACGAAAAAAAAAAAAAAAAGTGTACAGTGCAATGTAGTGAACATGTGTATCATAGACTTGTGAACTTGGAAAAGTCAATCTATACAGTTGTATTTACTGTCGCTTTGACTGCATTGTTCATATCACGACATCTGCAGATATCTACTCAATAAACATTCTATCAATTCTATTGCCCACTTTAACTCACTAAAGATAAAAAAACAATAGGATGTTTAAAATGGGATGACATATTTATTGTCGTGCACAAGTTTTCACTTTCAAGCAGACGAAATCCAGTCAATCGAAATAAAAATTATAAAAAAAAATTTGATTTCGGAACGTTGGTAGTATTATACATAAATATATATATTTCAAGCCAGAGGCTAAGGAATAAATAGTCATTAGCTCAAATTAGACATTTATATGCACTAAAACCCACACATTTTAAGCTGTTAATGCCGCAAAACAATTAACAATTCTGAGTTTCTTTATCCTATCTATTAAAGAAGAGCAGGCCTTTGCCTAAAGATTCGCTACGTAGTTAATAATTTGACTAAATTAAAATAACCGCTAATAAAATTTGTTCACTGCTGTTAATAGCAATTGTTGTGCAAATTAGTGCCTGGAAGTTGGTGAAATTGTGGTGGTCAATTGGCCAGGAATTCATTCACACACTGAATAATATCGTAACGCTACTGCTCCCCAATTCTTGTTCGGAAATAACTTTCAAGAATAAGTTTATAATGTTCATTTCTAGAATTCATATTGCCCATAAGAAATATTTTTAAAATGTGATAATTTTTTGTTGCAATAAAATCATGAATGACATTTATTTCTAGTTAAAATTAACGCAAATAAAACGAATAGTATTCGATGTCAAAAGAGGCAAGATCTATGTTGTTTTATCTCCATGGTTAGACTTACTATGTAATAATTTAAAAAAGAAAGTTGTATTTAAGTTTGAACGCAGGGTAAAAACCATTTATGTTCTTTTTTACTGGAATTGAATTACAGTCATCCAGTCGCTTACGTAGATATGTAATGAGCGTATCAGAGCTCGCTCAGGAAAAAGTTGTCAAGTCTCTGAAATCTGTTTAGTGTTAACAGAAATCGGAAATAAGAATGAATTATTTATTATTGAAGGCTCCCTCAAGTGTTGTTAATAATACGAGAAACAGGAAATATTTATAGTCACCGCTCAGTCTTTAATGCACGATTGTAACAGTGGCAGCGCTAGAACATTATTTTTTAAACATTCGAAACTCGGTTCGTTGGGACGAGGTTATTAGAGATTGTCCCACACTTTACACGACATGGCACGTTTTATGCTTGCCTCATCCATTGTTGCGCCAAATTTACTAGACAAGGGCTAACGTGGCATAGACTAGCGCCATGGTGGGTGACCAATATCAACGACTATGAGTGTCCCCCGGGGACATATATACTGGCTGAATGTAAAGGTACGGAAGAATTGAGAGAGATGGTCATGTTGTCTGCTGGCGGGCAAGGAAGGGAGGAGAGATTAGGTAAATTAGATCTGAAAAGGCTGATAACAGAATAGGGGGAAAACAAATTGAGTAAATCCAGCCCTGTGTGTGAGTTATTCCTAATATGACTTCTTTATATGTATTTAAATATTTCAAATTCTTCTTTTTAATTTATTTAATTCCATTTTTGTTTTATTTATATATTCTAATATTTTATATTAAATCAAATAGACCTAGTCAAGTATAAAAGCACGTACACCATTGGACCCTTTGGGTCTGTTGAAGGTTTATGTATTGGTACTACTGAAACACCCACAACCACTGCACGGGGAATACGTTCTAAATGTCATCAAAAGACATAGCTCTATTAGCGTTGCTGAAATTGTGAGGGAAGATCTACCGTCACATTAACAAATCTTTTAGAGACACCGAATGTTTCAGTCAGGTGCAATCCATACACGGAATTATTGTGGAACACTGCAAACACCTGAATGTTCATGAAAAAGTTTATATGCAGTTAGAGGGAGGAGACGGGTGAGGAATATGCAGAAACATGGCTGTAATATAAAATTGAATTAAAAAAACATTGTGACAATCAGTAAGAACTTCTTTGAGAATGATAAATAAAAGTTGGTCTATGTATTAAAATAAAGATACCAGAGAACAATTTGAGTATTCAACCATTTAACTGTCCTCATGAATGTTCATAACTTCTGTATTATTTCTTTATTTTATTATTTTTGTAATATTGTCACCCTCGTGTCACTGTAAAATACTTAATTTTAAAATTATCTTATTCCATTGTAATATACTTAACTGAGTCCGGATTTTCAGAGAAAAAATTTGGTTCGATTTATCTTTTTAAATTTCACTATTGTATATTTAGGCTACCAAAATAAAAATAAATAAAATTAAAAAAGGAAGACTCAAATACGAGGGTAGGTCGATAAGTTTCCAGCCTTGCCGGTAAGGATTACCTTATCTGTTAATACAGTGGTAACTTCCAGTCCTTTGCGTCCAGTTGTTCAGATATAGTTGCATAAAGAAGATTATGTGTAGAAGATTGTGACATGTTCAAATTGGAGTATCCAGTTGTTATTAAGCTCTTCACAAAAGCAGCACTTATTCCAAATGAAACTAAACACCGATTGCACGGCGTATATAGGGAAGCACCCCTCTGATATTCTACCGTAAAAGAATGGGCCAAACTTTTTCGAATGGGTCGAGAAAGCATTGAAGACGAAGAGCGCGCAGGTCGGCCCTTGGAGGTGCTCACTCCTGAAAACATCGCTCCCTCTTATGAAAGGAAAAATTATGAAAGACCGGCGGCTCAAAGTTACAGAAATAGCAGCAAGGTTGGGCCTTTCTAAAACAACAGTCCTTTGAATTATTCATGAATATTTAAACATGAATAAGGTTAGTGCAAGATGGGTGCCTCGACTTCTTTCCTCGGTCTAAAAGTAGCAACTAGTCATCTGTTGTCAGGCTTTTTGGAGCTCTGCCGTGGGAACGAGAGAGAAGTTCTGCAAACCATTGTTACAGGAGATGAAACTATGACGCTCTACTATGATCCCTTGTCCAAAAGAGAATTCATGGAGAGAGTGGCGTAAACCTGGCGAAGCACCGCCTCTAAAGGCCAAGGTCACTTAGTCAACCAAGAAGATCTTTTGGGACTGTGAAGGAATATTCTTCATTGACTTCAAGGAGAGGAACACCACAATAAATGGGAAGTACTAGGCTGACATACTGCACAGACTATGTGCTTCCATCAAGAGAAAATGCGAGGAAATCTGAGTACTGAAGAAGTACCTTCGAAGAAGGAAATTTAGGTGTGACGAAGAAGTGATGGATGCTGTTTATGACCATTTTGTCTATTTTGGGGGGGGGGTTGAAATTTTAATTCAAAGATGTGAGAAGTGTATTGCAATAAAGGGTAAGTATATTGAAAAAGTCAAATATATATCGTCTTTATCATACCTAGAAAATAGTTAGGCCGGGAACTTACGGATCTATCCTAGTACCAGTTGGTTATATCTGCAACATAAAGACGAAAGCAAAACACTGAATGTGCAACCACTACTTTTGTTATTTTAGAAGCAGTATTATACCTGTTGTCTTTTTATTTCGTTTTAAAGTTAACCGATTAACGTTTGAACAATTTCTTGTGTTGCAGGAGAGGAGGGCTTCCGTTTCCCATATGAGGACGAGGATTTTCTTTATCAGTTCCTTAGACCCTGCAAGTTCTACCCTGAGAGTGCCTTTGAGCTGGTAAGTCTTTCATTACTATAATTCTTGCTCTAAACTTAGCATCGTTTATTATTTATTTGAAAATTTCCTAGACAGCTTATATCAGAAGCTATTACTACAGACCATGGAGAAAAAAAAATCCTTCGTACCATGTTTATTGTGGCAAATAATTATGATCAGAAAGTTTCGAGTTTGTTTCCTGCCTGAGACATGTCCGTTCCATACATGTCGCCCTTTGTTTGCTAATACAGTGTGTTCGTAAAGTTCCTGTGCACTTAGACTCGGATATAGGTTATGTTGTAAGTTCGAACCAAAGTTGCGGTTAATTTTCTAGATAAAATCTGAACACCAATTGGCATATTTGTTTTTTAATAGATGTGTAATTGTTTTTAAATCGTTCTATTGTTGCATAACATTTAACTGTTTAGTTCAATTACCAAAGCTACTGAAAGCGATATGGTAGTGTTTAGTGTTCAATTTAGTTTTAAATTATGGTGCTTTCAATGGAGAACTTTTTTTTAACACGTCTTTCGATAAGACGATGAATACACAGATTTAGTGCAGGAGACATTTGCTGAAAATTTCCCAGAAAGAGCTGTACCTCGTCGTAATGCAGTTCGTTTGTCCTGTGGTGTAGTGGTAACCATACTTGCCTACTAAACCCAATTTCGCGGGTTCAAACCCGGCCAGGATCGATGGCTTTTTTTCGGGCGTGAAAATCCTAAGTGTGTCTTCCTTCGGAAGGGAAGTAAAGCCGTGGGTCCCAAAGAACCTCAAGCCTGAAAAAAGAGGCCTCTGAAAAAAATTTATCGGCCGTTTCACGCCTTAAATTGAATGGGACGCTAATGACCTGAGATGTTAAAGAGCGTCCTTTAAAAAAAAGTAATGTAGTTCGTCCACTTATTGAGAAATTTTGAGACAGGCTCAGTGGTAGACGCTGAACGAACTGGAAGACCACCTAAACTAAACGAAGAGAAGTTATTGGGCATTTCTGCCTCTATGTGCCCATCAAAATCATTGCTCATGTTGACACAAGAAAAAAATATCTGGCTTGCAACTGCGCATAAAACGGCTAGGAAAACATTGAAATTGTTGCCGTATTAAGTGACAGCAGTATAAGAATTTAAAGATGCGGATCATAAAAATCAAATCATTTACTGCGAATGTTTTACATCTTTTATTGAGAGGAATACCATTGATATTCCTGATGTCATCTTCTACACAGACGAGGTCCTGGTTAAGTGCTTTCCAATAAAATTAAGCGAGCGTGTTCAGGCTTAAATATCCACCGTTGGACGACATTTGCAACATGTGTTGTAACTGCACAGGTAATTTCCGAACACTCAGTGGATGGTGATCACATTGTCATAGAGTCCCCCCATTGTGACAATGTTTAATGAGTTTAAATAATTCAGAACAAACCCAAGTCTGCGTACGACGTTAAAAGTTAATTATAAATCTCTTTTAATGACAGAACGATAACGTTGCAGACAGCCTTCATTATCTAAACAAATGTATGTAGCCTTACTAAAGAGATTAGCACATGTTAACTTTCAGGCGCTTATAAGGTGAGCTAAAATGTATCACAAGGTAATTCAATTATTCTTACCTCGTATACAAATGGTGTGTTGCATTGTGAAACGTTAAACGGAAATTAGTGAATTAATTTTGTGGGTGAAAATTGCGATTTTACAGTCATATGACAGCATAGCTGCTGCAACCGACTGCTATCACTTGTAGCGCAATGGGAACCTTATTTATTTATTTATTTATTTATTTAATCAACCGCGCTCTGCTGTTATCAACTGTAGCGTCTTGGTTTTCTATACAGCCACTCTGCTGCTATTTGCTGTCACTTTGTGTACTAAAGAGCACTCTTAAAGGCCCAGAGGGTTCGTGGAAATGTGTGTATGTGGTTTGCTAAAGAAATATAATGCTCCTGGGTTTTATGTAACAAACACTCTGATTAAAGCTTGGAATCTGCAGTAGGAAGTCTGTCTATACAAAAAGAATTGCATTTCCTTTGACTCAAATTAATATTTGGAGTTGATAGATTCAGTTTTTTCTTCCAATGGTCGCAAAGATTGGCTTAGAATGTAAGACTTGCAAATATTTCATTTTATTTACATTCAGCACGAATTCACATGAAAATTCACTAGACTGTCGTTAAACAATACATTTCACTACCAACGAAGGAACTGATTAACCCTGCTCGAGTGTTTGAATGTTATTTGATAGTGAAACAATAGTAAGTTTTCCCCGTGTTTAAAAATGACTGCATACTATAATTATCTAATATTCTTTTAAAATTATTTTTTTCCAACTTCGTAACGCAGCATCAATCGGTGGTATAAAAACGGAGTGAGCTGTCCTCGGAACGCCCGTGACTACAGGTGATTTTCCATGAGGTGAATGCACGCAATGCTACTAATAGGAAAAAGACTTCGCCTACGGCTCCTTCACCTCTCCCGGTCAAAATCACAAGGTTAGCAGCGCCAAGTCTCTTATAGATAACCGCAATATTACAAACATCAAGTACAAAACAGAAGTCCCCTACAAACAATGTTGCTGTTTTCCTTTACCCATTAAGCAATAGTTACAGGAAATTAAATGAACCAGCAGCCTCTTACAGTAGCCGCCCCTGACCAGAGCCAACTTGACCTATTCATCGGTTGAGGTATTTTCTCACGTTAAATGCAATATATGCTTCATCGCTTTGAAAGACAACGGTGTCCGCAATGTCATCGAAATTTTCCAATAATCTTCCGTTACACCTCTCTATATGTCAAACCGCGTAATCGAACATTGGTCGTTCCTCTGTAAACACAAGTCTGTAGAGACAGTTTGAAATAGAAAAACAAAAACTAGCGATTTTGAAATGCTGTGACACAGTACTTATGAATGGATGGTTGAAAAGTTAAAAGGGGGTTCTAACGGTGCTACCTAATATATATAAATTTAATTTACAACAAAACGTATTTACATGAAAATGGATGCATCCTATGTTGTTGAAGGACATTGAACAGCATAAGCAATGGAAAGTATTATGCAAGGCACTTAATTTTAAAAAAAAAATTATTTGTTTTATTTACGGACGCTCTTTAAAATCTCAGGTTATCAGCGTCCTATTCAATTCAGGGCGTGAAACGGCCGACAAATTTTGCTCAGAGGTCTCTTCTCTCAGGCTTGAGGTTCTTTATCGTGCCGTAAATGTATGACACGGGACGGCTTTACTCCCTTTCCGAAGGAAGCCATACTTAGGATTTTTACGCCCGAAAAAATCCATCGGTCCTGGCCGGGTTTGAACCCGCGATCTTGGGTTTAGGAGGCAAGTACGAGGGTGGTCTGAAAAGTTTCCGACCTCAACATGAAGATGGCAGCACTCGTAAATAAAAGCTAGTGAATTTCGTTGTTCATCTGTTGACAGTTACTCACCAAAGTTTCAGCCATTTTGGACGCTCAGTTGTTATGTAACAGTCGTTTGAGTGATTTGATTGTTTTATTTATAGACGCTCTTTAATATCTCAGGTCTCAGCGTCCCATTCAACTCAGGGCGTGAAACGGCCGACAAATTTTGCTCAGAGGCCTCTCTTTCAGGCTTGAGGTTCTTTTTCGTGCCATAAATGTACGACACGGGACCCACGGCTTTACTTCCCTTCCGAAGGAAACCGTACTTAGGCTTTTTACGCCCGAAAAAAATCCATCGGTCCTGGCCGGGTTTGAACCCGCGATCTTGGGTTTAGGAGACAAGTACGAGTATGGTTGCCACTAAACCAACAGGACGGAAATTTTAAATGCACCTGAATTCACTTTTATTTATGTATTCATGGACAGAGCAACGCTTTAAAACGCTAGACGCTTAATTTTTCTTACCAAAATTAATGCTATAAGGTTTTCCCCTATACTCAACCAGGTTAAAACAACAAATGCATAAAATAAATGAACGAACATATAGTACAAACATGCAAAGATAGGACGGTGCATACATGTATCGCTAAGAGATATTACAAAGACAACAATAAGCAACATTAGATGAGCAAATCAATACCTTCGGTAATAAAAACAATGCGATCAGTCATGCCCCCCCCCCCGGCGTGGAATTTTTCCCATGAGCGAGCCCCCACCTATTGCGGCGCCCTGGAGGAGGTGGCAAGTCTGCGTGCTTATTTGTTGACCGTCGCAGTTATAGCGCAGCTGTTCCCGGGTATGTGTTGTGTTGTTTATTTCTTAATTCGACAGTGTATATAAAGTGGGTGTTTACAACGGCACAACGTGTCGTTATGTACGATTCATGTGTGTTAACTCACTGGTGAAAGAGTCATAGGACCAACTTATTTTTGAGCATACAGTTGATTCTGTTACCGAGAATTAAGAGTGAAGAGTGAATGAATGAAGAGTGATCATGCATTTTTTTAACAGGACTCTGCCACTGCTTACTCTGCAAATAATTCCATTATAGTAATTCACTATATGTTTCCACAAGACAGAGTTGTTAGTAGGGATTTGTGGCCCCCTCAGTCTCCCGATTTAACAGCTTGCGATTATCATCTCTGGGGCTAATTAAAAAATACAGTGTACAAGACGAACCCGCACACCATACAAGAACTCAAAGATAATATTCGTCATAAAATTGTTCGGATTTCTCTGAATACTACAGCGAATGATGAATCATTTCCTAAAGAGATGACAAAAATATATGTAGAATGAAGTCGGGCAGTTTCAACACCTCATTTGATAATTCGGTAAATAATGAGCCTCTTAAATTGGTTTGTGTATTATTGTATGTTTGATTTTATTTATTGTTTTACCCTCCCGCTAATCACCGATAGGCAAAACATTCCGGAGGGAAAACAAAACTGATCCCACAGTATTAGCATTAGAATTTGTTGCTGCATTGCAGAAATTTTCTCAGAACACTTAGCAGAGTTCAGAAAAAAAAAACTACACTATATTGTTGATGCTACGGTAACTTCGCGTCCATGGTAGAAATAAGAAATAAAGAGAGAGAAAAGTACATATTTATATCTGTATTTGAAAAAGCAATTTAAGTATACACATTAAGGAAAAATATAAATACTATACGTTACCATAAGGAACATTCTTTAGCATGAATATGAAATTATAATTAGCATGAATAAAATTAAACTGAGACCGCCAGTTCTATTTATTAATAAATGTTTATTTAAAAATTAATTAAATAACATGTGTAGATTTAAAGGCTGATATTTTGTGACAAGTTTCAAGAACGAACAGTGGTTGCTGAGAAAGTGATGATGATGATTATTGTTTAAAGGGCGCAAAACTACAAAGGTCATTAGCGCCCGCTGAGAAAGAGGCTGAATATAGAAGAGTCTAATGATATCGTATTGATAACTTTTTGTTTTCAAAGTAGGTAGGACAACTTTCCTAAAGAGGTTACACTTCACACTCCGAAGGTTGGAAACCACAGAGGTCTGAATTAGAGTGACGTTAATAGTTTCCACTTTCAAGGTACAGCGGATACAAACTTAAGGTTTTCCTTACCCTGCAATTTAATTTCTTTCATTTGTGTTAGTTCCAATCTTATTTCTGAAACCAGTTTTATGAAATAAAGTAAGTTAATATTATAAAATAAAATATTATGCGTTTAATAATATTAGCAACATGCATTTATTTTTAATCTTATAATGCAGAAAATTCTATGTTTCGCAAAGAAATGTCAGTATAAAATTTGGGCGAAGGAAAAAAAAAATGAAAATTATGTCCCTAGTTAGTATTATTCAGATGTTTGTTATCCATTGTTTCTGTAAAAAATGTTAACTTTTATATTTTCTCCTGTTTCACACTTTTTTCTTACCTTGGCTTGTGTTCTGCATAAATTACTAATAATAACTTATAGTTTTTTATTTTGATAGCTGTTTCTTGTATTTTATAAATTTACACATAAAATGCATTATTGATCTGTTTTCCAAAAAAAGTTTTCTATTTTTTATAGTGTTTAACTTCCGTTTGCATCACAGGCGATGGACACTGATGATACTCGAGATGAAATGATAAATTGGGAAAGGATTTTTTTAGAAAGGAAATGTTCCAGGCTTAAGTTTAGGTACCTCCGCGGCATTTGCCATTTATGAGGACTGAGGTAAACCTGGAAAAAACCTCAGTCAGGGAGGGCGGTCCTGGCGGGAATGGAACCCAAACGTCACGAATTCTTGGCGACCTCAGACACCGGTGACGGCAGTATTTGAATTCAAATATCAGTAAACCAAAATACAGAAAGTACTTTTATATTAACATTTTCATATTATTTAAACATTTTAGAGACGAGTATGTAATATAGAATCTGATGTTGCCGCCAGGGTGGACGAGGTCGTTAAGGCGCTGACTCGTGAGCGGCGGGTAGGGATTCGAATCCTGCCAGGAATTTCACGCTCGCTGGCTGCCAACAAAGACTCAATTTTGACATCTAAAAAAGCGTAAAAATTTATATCTCAGTATTAAGTGATAGATGGCTTCTGTTGATACATTGTCGGTCCTACTAGCCTCCTAAGCCCAAGATCGCAGGTTCAATCCTGGCCAGAGCAGATAGATTTTTTCGAGCATAAAAATCCTAAGTATGACTGCCTTCGGAAGGGTCCCATGTCGTAGATTTACAACAGAGAACGAGAGAGAAGTGCTGCAAACCATTGCTACAGGAGATGAAACTATGGTCCTCTACTTGTCCAAAAGAGAATCAATGGAGTGGCGTAAACCTGTTGAAGCACCACCTCTAAAGGCCAAGGTCACTCAAGCAACCAAGAAGGTCATGACCACAATCTTTTGGGACTGTGAAGGAATACTCTTCATTGACTCCAAGGATAGGAACATCACAGTAAATGGGGAGTACTATGCTGGCCTACTGCACAGACTACGTGCTTTCATCAAAGAGAAAAGGCGAGGAAAGCTGAGTGGTGGTGTGCGCCTTCTTCACAACAACGCGCCTATGCACACAGCTCTTGTTGCAAAGGAAGCTGTGAAGAAATGTGGCTTCAAGGAGATCGACCATCCACCTTACAGCCCAGACCTAGCTCCCAGTGACTATTTCCTCTTCTCAAAACTCAAGAAGGACCTTCGAGGAAGGAAATTTAAGTGTGACGAAGAAGTGATGAATGCTGTTTTTGTCCATTTTGCAGACAATATTTCTGAATATTGGGGGGGGGGGGAGATTGTAATGTTAATACAAAGATATGAGAATAAAGGGTAACTGTATTGAAAAGTGGAATATAGTTTTTGTCTTTATCATAGTTAGAAAATGGTTAGGCCGGAAACTTATTGACCTAACTGATCTATGCTACATATCCTGTTACAGATGAAGCGTTTCTACAAGTTTAAGGCGAAGAATCCTCATCTGTACGACGGTCTGATGCCGAGCAAGGAGAAGAACATCTTCCTGCAGGAGGTTCTAACAGTGCTACCCAACAGAGACCAGTATGGTCGTAGAATACTTGTCATTCAATCCGGCAGTAAGTACCTCTTTTTTCGTTATTTCTCCTGAGGGACAAGTATATTGATACACAAGAGCGTTCAATTACACTGCACACAAATTATTTTATTTTAAAAAATAGACCTTTCATTTCAAAAGTATTTCTTTTAACACAAGCATTAAAAATAGAAACTGTATTTTGTAATATTCAGTGTTACCAACTTTGGTTTAATACGAAATGTAACGATTATTTAAATCTATACAACTGACATATTTTATAATGTATTACAAACTTTTTATTTGACCTCCCTGATGTGTTTAGAATCGCAAGAGGGATTCCCGTCTGGACACTAGAAATTTTCTATGAAGGTTTCTTGTCATGGTCTGGTAAATGAGTGCGGGCGTATTTGTGTGCCAGTTCGCCAATTTTCAGGACTGCTTGGGCAGATATCTGAATTATACATGTCCAATCTTTTATGTATACAACCTGGGCACCTATGAATGTTAGCTGAAAAAAATTACTTATTTTTTCAATTGCAAACATTTTCACTGCGTTGAGATCATAGAGAAGGTAGTATTATTACATAAATTTGTATCTAATATTTGTTTGTTGTTGCAAGCCTAGAACAATGTCAGGCTGATTACATCAACGTACATACATTGGCTTCTTTTAGCGCGAGAATTTAATATTTTTAAACACCAATTTTGTAACATATAAAACTGTACTACTAATAAGACCAAATATTAAATTTGTAATTCTATTCAGCCAAAATAAGTTTTAAAACCATTAATTTCCATGCAGCGATGTTGGTAACTTTATGTAGATATTTATATGGCATTCCTACTTTGCTCATCTTAGTGAAAATGCGCTAACTATTTCTTGAAACAGGGAAAGTTTCGTAACGAATTCAATTTAATTATCAATATTTACGGTTGTCTAGCTAAATATAATGTGGTGCCGGAGATCTCATTTCGCAAACATGCAACCTACAAAATAAAATGCCACTTTTAATACAACTAAATATTGCTGTTAGTATTTTAAATATTATATGAAATGTCAAAAATAAAATAAACTGTGCAATTCTTTTCCCCATAAGGGTTGTACAATATGTGTGCGTTTTGTATGGTGACTTTAACGCTTCTTTTCCTTTTCTTTTCCCTCTCGACTTCTGGCTAACTTTTTGTTACATTCCAAAAACAGTAAGTGTGGATGCAGTATCAATCACTGTAAAACATTTTGGTAGAAGCTGTCGCAATGCCCATCACACTGTTGGAGACAGAAGTAAAAATGAGAGAAAAAAAAAGTCGGTCACATAATTTGCTTTTACCCAAATGTCAGTAATTTAAACGTCTGTAACAATTTTCTGCTCTTCGATTGCTTAGAGAGTTACCGAAGGCTTGTCAGGTTGTTCTCTCTTTACACCGAAGAACTGGATTCCTTAACAGTTCATGAACTTGAGGACATATAAAGACTTCTTTCTAGGTCTTAGCTCATTTAGTTGCGAGAAACGTTATTTAATGTGTCACAGTGTAGCAAATACAATTTATTTGCTCTAAAATGCCTTGAAGTCTTAAGTCCTAAAGAGAACTAGTTTTTTCATCTAAAACGAGAGATAAGATTTTTAAATGTAAACATTATTTTTATTACATTATAAGAAATAATATTCTGTTGTTTTATACAAAGGAAATATTCGTATATCAGAATTATTGTTGGTCAAAATCGTTAATAAAACATACGTTTTTACACCAGTTGCATGAAATCACCACAGTAAGAATTACGTCATTAAATTACTTTCATTGCTAAAATCATCAATTGAATATTATTTGCGCTAATATTAATTTGCAATTTATATATTATTGAAAACAGAATCGGTCGTAAACCTTCATTGCAGAATACGTAACAGAATTAATAAAATATTCTCATATATCAGCTTATGAATGTGAAAATAAGTTACCAAATGAATTAATAGAATTTTATAATAATGGTTTGTTCTGAAATACTGCCAGTACTAAAGCTTCTAAAATAGCTTTAATATTTTAAGTGTTCATTCAATTAATGAATCTGTCGTATTTCTTCTGAAAGGTATCTGAGTATTAATGGCAATTCAGCCCTTTCAACTAGTGCAAAAATATTTGCGGTAAATCCATCTTCGTTACAATCGAAATAATCTCCATCATTACAATATAATAAATGAAACAATTGACTCTAGGGTTATTCATTAGAAAACAGAAAATAAATTTCCTTATTGTATTATGTTTTTATAATTCTAGTATACAAAAAAATCCTCTAATTTTATACAATGATTGCATTCGTTAAAATTAAGAAAGGACGAAGCAATTTCTTAAAAATTTACTAATTCAATAATGTATAACATCATAAAATATATTAGATCTCGTATTATTATCGACCTGTAACAATAAATCATGACGGAATCGTCCGGTTGATAAAGACTGACCCTGAATTGGAGGAAAGGAGAGAGAAAAGCGGAGGGAGATGACAAACAAATCTACTTGTTGGTCTACAAGGACTTTTACATATTCTAAAAACTTTTAAGTCATTAAATTTCGTAGAAAAGAAAGAAGAGGATGCCGGCTATACACAGTGATGGTGCAGTGAAGTTTAGGGTCAGGCAATTTAACTGAGGTCGGGGGTCAATTGAAGCTGAACCCCACGTGTCCCGTACATCATCGCAGGAAATGTGCCAAAAGGTGGAGGCCGTGATTACGGTAAATCGTTGTATAAGATTAATATTACAGTCACTTTTGGATGAATTCACCGCCGTTGACGCCAGTGCAGAGAGTATGTCTCCAGGAAGATTTGAATGTCCCTATAGAAAAGTAAGACCTATGGATTGCTACTGATGAAAACGTGGGTACCTCAATATTTTGTTCGTTCGTTTTGTTGGAATCCATTACTGTACGCTCACGACGAAGACTTCGCTTGAAGGCACGGAACAAAAACTTTGTGGGAAAGTAACTGCTGCTCATTCCCAAATTCTCACAAAATGACTAGAATCAAGGTTTCTTGGAGCTTAATTATTCATCCAAAAGTTCAAAACTGACCCTAAGTAATACTTTTGTTATAAAATCCGTAAGTAAATGAAGAGTTCTTGACAACAACGCCTCAAGGCTTTGACTACAGGAACAAACAGAATTCTATTCCGAAGAAATTAATCACTTGAGGAGAGCAAACCGAATGCACTGAAGTAGAAACACATTGGAAAGTAATGAGTAGATAAACTACTAACTTTCATTTGTTTCAAAACGTTTACAACCAGAAATCAGCTATCACCCACATAAGGCATGTTCAAAATTTCAAATGTTTTAATATAAATCTTTCATGTAATGGTATTCTCTGTCAAAAAACGAGGGTAGATCCATAAGTTTCCGGCCTCGCCGACAAGGATTATCGCCTTAACAAAATCCTTATCCGGTGTCATACTTCATCTGTTAAGTAAATAATTGCAGCTGCAAGTTCCGCTCAGCTGTTGTTCAGATATAGTTGCATAAAGAAGGCTATGTGTAGAAAATGGAGTATCGAGCTGTTATTAAGTTCTTCGCAAAGAAAGGACTTACTCCAAATAAAAATAAACAGCGATTGGACGGTGTATAAGGGGAAGCACCCCCTCGTTCTATCTCTTTTATTTATTTTTAGGTACATTCATTTTCCTAAACACATATTAATTAACGTGCACTTAATCTTATTATTCATTTTTATTCAGCTAATTCGATGATAGTTACTCCCCTCATTTTAATTTCTTTGTATTGTAAGATTTTAGAACCTTGAATCATTTCTACCTGCATTTGATTATGGCTATGTTACACCGACCTCTGCTCTGAAATTTCTTGTTTAATTGGTATCATATCGACGGGATGCTCCAATTAGAAAAAGTAGTCCAGTGATGTTCTAGAAAAGCTTCAGCGAATTTGCCATTTCGTCGAGGATGAGTGAATATCGAATGAATATTGAATACAATTCCATATTCTTAGTATGGAAAAAGAAGTTTGAATAGATAGTTCTTCGTCGTTGCTCTAAAATCTAAGGAATGGATACGTCTATGTTAAAGGTGTTTAATAATAATAATAATAATAATAATAATAATAATAATAATAATAAAGGTAAAGACTAAAGCAATATTTATTGAAAACTCCTAGTTCTGTAAAGAATTATAAACGCACAAACTTGGAACAAACTTATATTAACTTAATAGGCGCACAGCAGTAAACAGAGCATTAACAACAAACATGTGAATCTTGTTGCGGAGGAATTTTTGCATTTGGGGTTTAATTAACAAAGTGCTCTATTATGTATTAATAATATAATCTGATGACTTAAAAGTTAATATCAATTAGTGAGCAGACTTGAAATAATACAGTTAAGTTAGCTGAGTTACTAATTGGCACAGTGCCGCTGCTTTCTGGGAGAAGTCAATCGTCTCTCAAGGCCTATGGTGCATGTGCTAGTAACAGCTTGTAGTTATTTTTCGGGAGGCTTTGTTAGAGAGTGGTTGTGAGTTTATGTATTATTCTATGCTTTCTTTGTGTCTAAACTGTGTACTAATAGATCCTTGTTAGTTATACCAGTATATAAATATTGCTTTGGCCGGTTTTTATATACTACATATGTGAAAACAGATTCTTGCAGAGGCGAATCGTAAGAAAGCGGCGTCCTGGCAATTGTGTTTCAGGAATGTTGAATTGTTAGAGAGAACGGACCTCTCAGTGACAAGAAACGTGTTCTTACGGAAGAAACTTAAATGAAATACAGGAATTTTCTACGCAGATGCCAGTAATGTATTGCCGCCGAGGGGTATCATTTTCAACACGTTTTAAACCATTTATGCTTCTTATTATCAACTTTAAATACAAAACCATTACGCTTTCAACAAAATTATAAATACTATAATACAAATACTAACTTTTCGCGCGGCGACTCGTTTTTCCGTTTGTGATGGCTGCACTTCCCCAGTAAGCAGCTGCGCTCAGGCGCCCCGCAACTTAAATAATCTCACTGTACTGTTCCGTTTGTTATTATTTTAGGATGAAATACTTTGTACCGATAAATGATAAACCGTTTGCTTATGTTGGCTATATACACAAGTCATATATATATATCCCATGGTAGTCAAGACAGAAGCCAACAGCGCCGCTGTCTCCGTCGCTATATAGGTTCGTCTCTGTTTGGTACACGCGTTCGATGGTCTCTTCTCCCACCAGCTCCATGGAGCGCAGATTCACACAGATGACCTCAAGGATGTCGATAGACGAGGCAGAAGAGAGTTCTACTTCGGGATTTCTTTTTATTACAATGAATATATTACATTTCTTTGTAGTATAATGAATGCATTAAAGTGGTGTATATATTACTTTAAAAGAGTAAATATACAACGTGTAATTTTTTAGTTTTTTAACTTTGTTTTTGCAGAGATGAAACACAGCACTACGCTAATATATTTTTGTTTATTTTATAATTTTGTACTTCCAGTTACCATAGCTTCCTTATCCACTCTCAATTTTTTCATTATTGTTTAAAGCTGTGACTAAACTTTCGTTTAGCTCCTGAACCTTGCCATTGCATTCTTCTTCTTCCGTTGCGTTTCTTTAACTTTGTTTATTGCAAATTTACACTTTTCTCAAACTATTCACAGATGCGCGCTCAGGTTCGGTGCGTTCGGACACATTGCGATCTTAGTATGTGCCTTTTGTTTACCAAGTAGCCGTTGCTCGACTTTTTCATTAATTTTTTTACCCTCTAAATTTAAATTTCATTCTCCATTTCCACACCTTCCTAACTATATACAAAATTATCTGGAAAATAGGAGTTCATTTCGTCAATCATATAGCTCGTCTCCACAGACGTTGATTTCCAATTAAGGTCTAATACTCATAAAGACAAATCAGATTCATTTATCAGCCTACGTCACTCCATCACTTCTACCATTACAGTCTGTTAGCATATTTATAGGGGTGTCATAAAACACCCAGTATCATTATATATTAATGAATTTACACTTATTATTAAGTTTATATTCTTTTTCACATTCTACATGTCCTGTATATAAATTTTCATAATACATACGACCCGACGGCATATTCTCACGGGTTTTAAACACACATAACATTTAGCGATTTTGCATTAAACCCACATTCACAACCTTTCTTATACACACACGAAGAGTTAGCCAAAAGCTAATCATTTTTTGTAACACAACATTGCATTCATTAAATATCTTGTTCTATCATCCATTGCGCTCCGCGTTAGAGAAAGCAGTTGCACGCGCTTCTATTGAAATCATCCTTCCGTAAACAGCATTCCTTTTTTCCTTGGCCGATTTCTTAAATGCTCAAAGCCAAATATTTCGTTTATCCAATCAGAGTAACTTTGACTTTTACCAATCAGTGCTTTCCGTAATTTATTTACTTCCAATCGCATTTAACTTTATTTGCACCAATCATATCGCCTAGGAGGAGGATGGTTGGTTGGTTCGGCCTCACCCTTAAACGACACCCTCAAGGTTATCTCTGTGTGCTTGTGGGCACCACGAAGATCTGAAATATATTTTCTTACATATGTCGACAATAAATACAGAGGGTGCACCTTCTGATGCACCCATTTTCCATTTCAGTCAATTATATTTTGATATATACTCGTTATGTACTTAATTGTGGATTAAATTGAAGACGAAAGTCTGAAAAAATCAACATAAATGATCCTGAATGAAATGAACTAAACTAATCGGCCTATTATTGTTTAACAATGCATTTAGTGATAAACCAGCAAATATTTTTACTTCTTTTGTTCCGGTTAAAATTTGAAGTACAAAAGCGTTTAGTGTGCGTGCTCTTTCCGAACAGATGTACAATTTAGGTGCAATTTTGTTGTCAGTACGAAAGCTGAAGTAACCGATGCTCTCTCCAGCGAAAGTGATAAACATAGACCAGTAATGCTTGAAAATTGAACAAATGGTACACGACAACATGCAATCAACATGCTACAGAAATCATTGCGTCTATTAAGTCAGGCTGTTCATATGATACGCGTCAGAAAGCAACTAAGAAAGCTAAACTACAGACGTGTGTACAACACGTGCAATGCACGAATTGAAGTAACAAGAGAGTAAAAAGCTAGCGTAAAATGTCCAAAGGTTCCTTACAGACTCTTCCACATAAAGTTCGTAACGTGCTTTAAGGATGAGAATCAATTCTCAATCAATTCTCAAGAAAAGTCCCCACTTTATTCTTCAAACACAGATAAGTTCCGAAAACGTTGTGCTCAAATCTTAATATCTTATTTTAATATCAATATTCTTTGAGTAGATACGAACACAGAGGTTTATGGTAGTATGATGCAATTCATGACGCAAGCTCATGTGGATACTTTCAGCAGGATGGCACTACAAGCCACATTCAAAGCTCATAACGCTCACTCCATTTTAAAGAACTTGTGGTTTCCCAGATCACCTAAACCAACTCTTTCACTCTTTTTCCTTTGAGTCTTCCCAAGAACAGCTCATGGAGAAGTCACCGAGCTCACCTGCTTAGATCCGAAAAGTAGTAGAAAAAAAATCGTTTGGGACAAATGAGCCCAGTGGGGAAATGTGGAAAAAATCTCCTAGTATCGCATTGATTTACACCATTCCCGATGATATCAAGAGCGCAAGGAACAGCTAAATAGCATACCTATAGCCTTTGCGGCGACCCTGTTACTGCCATTAGCAAATACCGAACATTTAATCAGTATTGTGTTTACAAGATAACATTTTTTACTATTAGATTTTTTTTTAAATCTTTTTTTTTTTTTTTTTGAGTAGTGTTTAACGCCCGTTTTCACTACTGAGGCACCACAGGCGGTGGACACTGATGATACATGAGATGAAATGATAAATTGGGAAAGGATTTTTTTTTTAAGGAAGGAAGCGTTCCAGGCCTAAGTTTAGGTACCTCCCCGGCATTTGCCAGTTATGAAGACTGAGGAAAACCTGGAAAAAACCCCAGTCAGGGAGGACGGTCCTGGCGATATTCGAACCGCAGACCTCCCGCTCACGAATCCGTGCCTTAACGACCTCGGCCACCCGTGGCGGTTTTTTAAATCTGAAATTGTTGACAAACAATATTTCTAATATGATGTAAACGAAATATAAAAAATATGAATTAATTTTTTTCCAAAAGTATGCACAACTCTTTATAAAATAAACTAATTTCCAAATAAATGAACACCTTAAAACCAATCAACATAGTTGAAACAGTAGCATATTTATCATCGTCTATTTTAAGTAAAAAAGATATAGTCTCCCTTATCAATAGCTATAAACGTGTGACGTATCTTGTCTTAACATCGCTTACAAACGAGTCAAAACATAACATTCTGCTCATACCATTCATTTAAACTCTCTTCATCTCGCTCCAAATAACCCTCTCTGTCATACAAGATATCAGATTAAAGAAAATTTCCTTCCTAACCACAAATTTTAGTAAGAAATGTTTAATACACAATACAGTTTCCTCATTAACTTCTAAACCACTCCAGCCACTCCTTTAATTACTGCTATTTAGGAAATGTTACTATGCGGTGAACTGCAATAATTAAGACATACAAGAGTCCTACTGAAAGTAGTGAGCAACAATTTTTAAACCTCTTAATATTTATTTTTTTAGATAAACCAAGTACATCATCGTATTCTACAGACTTTTCTCTCACTTTTCAACATACTCTCCATTTCTTTGCACACATTTTCTTCATCATTCTGTAAGTTTGAAAATATCCTTACGATAGACAGAATTTCGTTCCAGCTGTACGAAGACAATGACGCACTGCTTTCCGAATATCCTCCACCGTCTCGTAGTGTTGGCCTCGCATTTGTTCCTTGACACAATCAAAAAGATGGTAGTCGGAGGTACCAAGTCGGGATAGTAGGGAGGATGTGGAAGAGTTTCCACCCAAATGTTCTGATCTTCTCCAATGTGACAGGGGCAGTGTGAGGACGAGCATTATCCTGTTGCAGGATGATCATCTTTATGGGCGCTTATCGCGCAATGCACGACGAAGCTTCCAAAATGTCTGGATATAGGGGGCAGCATTTATGCTTTGTCCAGGATCAAGAAAATCAACCAGAATGCAACCCTGGGCATCCCAGAAGACCCTATCCATAACCTTCCCAACAGATCGCACTGTCTTCGCTTTCTTCTTCGATGACAAATCCAAATGGTGTCATTCCATACTCTGGCGATTTGTTTCAGGCTCGTAATGATGTACTCAGGTTTCCTAGCCTGTCACAATTCGTCAAAAATCACCACCTTCATTTAGAAATCTCTGAAGTTGGTTTTGGCTGATGGTTATTCTCTGAAGTTTGTGCTCTTCAGTCAATGAACGTGGGATTCAACGGGCACAAACTTTTCAATAACCCAAGCGTTTTATCATTTCTTGCACTGCACCATGTCCTACAGCGATTTCATCCACAGTGATACGCCTGTCTTCTCTAATGAGCTCATCAACTCTTTCCTTGTTGCAGTTCGCGGGCGACCGCTACGAGGCTCATCTTGGATACTCGTTTTCCCATCTTGAAATGTTTCACCCATCTCCTAACTCTGTTAGCACCCATGCAGATATCTACATAGGCATGTTAAAGTCTGAGGTGAATTTCAGCAGCAGGTTTTCCCTCTTTAACAAGGAATTCAATGACAATGCGCTGTCGAAACGAAACATTGATATCCGTCATTTTGGAAATACTGCCTGTGGTTATGTGATGGAAGCAAATGACGTCACAATATGGCAACATGTGGTGTAAAGTCTGTAGTTTACGGTCCTGCAGTCCTTTTTGTTACATTGTTTGAATTTGAATTTTAACAATCGGTTACTCACGATTTTCAGTATACCCTCCTATAAGAGCACCCCATTCAGGACACACTTTCTATTACACAGGCTCATGGTAATTTCACTATATCAATATTAATTTAATAAAGAACTAACTCGCTGTTGTTTATTTACTTCCAACTATAAATTACTATAATAAACCAAGTAAATACAACAGGGGGGGGGGGGAAAAGAAAAGAAAATGAACGATTTCATCACGAGTGTATCTGTCTCTGCATAACCTCACTTTCAAATAAGTCGAAACATGTTATAACATTCATTAAAATTCTCACCATTTCGATTCAAACCCCGCTTCATATGTTTTTTCGGATTTTCCCTTTCTTTGCTAACTCACACTGTCATATACGATGGTAGATTAGACAAATTTGCTGGGAAAACGTCTTTCGCAACCACAAGGTTTCGTGCGATTCATTTAACATACACTACAGTTTTCATCATTAGCTTCAAAACTTGCAACACGTATACTCTTTATCTACTACTCCTTTAATTACTGTTATTTAGGAAATGTAAATATGGTATTATGTAGTGCACTACCATAATAAAGATATACAAGAGCAACCCATGTAGTACTAACACTTTCAATTAAGCAAATTCCTGGTGTGAATTCTCTAAATCAATTTTAATTTAATAAAAAAACAAAAAAGTAACACACTACTGTTGATTTACTTCCACCTATAAACCACTGTAATAAACCAGAAAACTGCAAATTAATAACGTGACGAAAATAACACACGGACCTCATATTCCGCCATGTTGTCTGCTATCGATAATTCCCTTGAGGTCCGGTAAATATAGTGGGGTCGTCCTCAAAGTTTGGCGGTGAGGTCTTGTTATATACTGTACGTTTCTTAAATAAATTACTTCATTATCTAAGGAAGAAATCAACAAGTTCGGATGTCAAATACTTGAAAGCCTAATGCTAACGCTGATACAGCTAATATGTGACAGGTGCACAAAACTTCCACTTAAAGAAAGTCTTTGATTTCTATGCTACTGTCTTATGATTTATCGCCTGATGGTTATTACAGTGAATTATGCTTCAAGCGATAAAATAAACAGCTGCTGACATCGATCCAATCCAGTTCCAGAGTATGGGGAATTTTGCCTGCGGTAACGGTGATCTAGGTCGCTTGACGTAATGTGTTGCAACATTCTGTTCCACAGAATCTGCATTGCGTTGATCAGCTCTAACAAGAACTTTTTGTCATGTATTCCTTCATTAGAAAAAGCTGGCTCTCAATGAAGCCTGTCTGCCTCTCCTATCACAGAGCTAGTGAAATTCTTACGCAGGATGCTGCGTTTAAAGCAAAGTCATTATGAAATGGAAAATATCACACAATGGATAGAGAAAAAGTTTACATAATGTTTAAATGTTACGTCCACGTTTTTCTATAACAGCAACAATTTAGATCTGTCGACTAACGTTTAAAACATTTCGAAAATTTTTGACGATGATAAGAATTGTTTAAAATGTTTTCATTTCAGCAACTTAAGGTTGCCAAATGGTCAAAGCAGGATAAAAGGGAATATGTTATAATGGCGCAAGAGAAAATTCCCAATTCGATATTGTTTACAATTACCTCTAATAAAGAGGCCCTTGGAGGTCTCACTCCTGAAAACATCGCTCTTGTGGAAGGAGAAATTATGGAAGACCGGCAGTTCAAAGTTACGAAATAGCGGTTGGGCCTTTCTAAAACAATTGTCCTTCGAATTATTCATGAACATTGTTCAAAAGAGAATCAATGGAGTTAGGTAAACCTGGAGAAGCACCGTCTCTAAAGGCCAAGGTCACTCAGTCAACCAAGAAGATCATGGCCACAATCTTATCGGTCTATGAAGGAATACTCTTCATTAACTTCAAAGAGAGGAACACCATAGTAAATGGGGAGTACTATGCTGACCTACTGCACAGACTACGTGCTTCCATCAAAGAGAAAAGGCGAGGAAAGCTGAGTAGTGGTGTCCGCCTTCTTCACGACAAAGTGCCTGTGCATACAGCTCTTGTTGCAAAGGAAACTGTGAAGAAATGTGGCTTCAAGGGTCGACCATCCACCCTACAGCCCAGACCTAGGTCCCAGTGACTATTTCCTCTTCTCAAAACTCAAGAAGGACCTTCGAGAAAGGAAATTTAAATGTGGCGAAGAAGTGATGGATGCTGTTTATGCACATTTAAATTTGTTTTAAGGAAGGAAACGTTTAGGGTACCTCCCTAGCATTTGCCATTTATGAGTGAGGAAAACCTGGAAAATGCCTCAGTCAGGCAGAACGGTTCTGTAGACCCTCCTGATCTATACCGTCAATTATTATTTCGCAAAGTTTAATGGAATGAAACAATTGTAAACTCGCTGGCGTAAGATTTACATCTGGATGGAGAACCACATTGAGAAATGATATTTATATTTTTAAAAATGTGTTTAACTTAACAAAACTTTTCAAATACTCTCATAAAGTACACACAGATTTTTCAACAGCAATATTTTACTGCGATAGACTTGTACATTTTTGGTTTATTCCTATGACAAAATATTTATGAAATGTCACGCAGTCACGAATATTGACAGAAAGTTAGCCACACAATAATGATAAAAGACAAAGGTCGGCTGTATCAACAACCATATCAGAATGTAGCTAATATAGCTGACCAACATACTGTACACAATTTATGCAAATATTTGTTTTCGTGAGCATCATTCTGAAAAGAGCTCTTTATTAACTCATTCGTTATTTCGCCTGGACTTGGCATGTCTCACAAAATAAAGAAACGTTACAGAATAACAGTTATTTACCTAGTATCTCCGTCTAACAATTAAAATATTGTTTAAACCATCTTTGGCATACTCCTAACCGAATTATTCTTAAAGGCCAAATACAGTAACATATAAATAAATACGATCACAATATAAAAAGTATAAATACCAATCAGATATACTTTTAACGTTTAGCATGCTAAGCGATGCTTGCTTGTTTCTACAGTCGTTTGTTTAATTGGTATGACAACAGAACAGAAGGTGCACGCTTCCATGCCGCAACGCGCAATTATTCGCTTTTTACTGTGTGAAGGTGAAATTTTGCGCAGGTTACATGTACACTGGTTCAAAGTAAAAGTTACTTGCCTCTGCTATGAAGGACATGAACTTACAAACCTCGCGCATGCATATCGTCCTATAACATTTTACACTTCATTTATATCGACCGACTGTTAGTGTAATTAATGCAGCAGCTACAATAAGTAAGTTAATTGCTGATTTAGCAATTTTGTGAGTATAGCAACTGTGCTATTTAAAATTGGTGAAAGATACAATAAGAGCTGCCATCTAGGGGTCTTACACTCAACGGAAGCACTCAGCATCAAATATTGAACATTCAATGACAACGTTTTTGCCCACACAGCTGCAAAAAAAGAGGTATTTTTAGCGAAGAAGGTGACAGATTCTACCACTTTCACCTTATTCTGTCGGTTCTGGTGGTGAAGTAGTAACTATACTTGTCTTTTAAACCCAAGATCTCTGGTTCGATCCCGGCCAGGATCAATGGATTTTTTCGACCGTAAAAATCCTAAGTATGGCTCAAAGGCTTAGACGAAACTGGACTGGAGCATATTTGGTTAATCGTTAAGGGATGAGGCCCTCCCACGCAATAGCTGGAATATAGTTAACAAGCGTTTGCGAGATATAGACGGACAAAATACTGAGTTTCAAAGCACAGAAAAAGTATCGCTTAACCTGTAGGTTCACATAGATTAGATGTGGGGCAGGGGGGATTATTTAGATATCTGTGGTAGAGAAGAAAGAAGTGGTACCGCATGGCTCAGATTAGGGGCTTCAGAAGAAAATAAAACAATTAATGCTTTCGGAGAAGGAATTTGCCCACTGTGGAGAAAGCGATGCCTGAAGGTACATTTCGGCAGAGTGCAGGGAAACAGAGAATTTTAAGAAATGATCGTTTATAACCATCATTTCTGAATTGAAAGAGAGGGGAGTTGGGGAGGCGAGTGAGCAAAGGGAAGGGGGCTCACAGGTTAGGGTTCTATTCATGTGTGTGTGTGTGTATGTGTGTGTGTGTGTGTGCAATGTGTGATAAAAACGGCAATATTCGTTTTTCTTAAAGAATATTTATTTATTCATCAACATCAATTCTGTCCCCTTCAAAGTGATCCCCTCCGGATATAATACACTTATGTCAGCACTTTTTCCAATCTTGGAAAAACTTCTGGAACTCACTTTTCGGTATGCTCTTCAGCGATTGTGTTTTTACCTCATCAATGGTAGCAAAACGTCCCCTTTCATGGTTTTCTTCAGCCTCTGGAATAGAAAAAAGTCACACAGGCCATGTCCGGCAAATATAGTGATTGAGGTAACATAACGGTTTTGTTTTTTGCCAACAAATCACGAACAAGCCGTGAGGTGAGAGCAGCATCTCGGAACAAACTTTGCTGCCACACGTTTCATGCCCAAAACATCCGAAAAAATTGCTTGGCATGAACCAAATGACATACCAACATCATCAGCAACCTCTCTGATAGGATTCGGCGATTTTCCAGAATCATTTTCTTCACTTCTTCGACGTTGTCGGCGGTTATTGATGTGCTAGGACGGTAGTCATCTTCAACGTCTTCACGGCCCTCTTTGAAACGTCTGTACCACTCGTAAGCTCTTGTCTTGCTCATAGCAGATCCGCCAAAAGTCACAGTCAACATTTCGAATACTTTGTTGCACTTTATTCCGTTTTTAAAGCAAAATTTCATACAAATTCTTTGATCCATCTTTTTTCCAAAGTAAAAAAATCACCGAGCACACCAAAACATGTCTAACCTTCTCGACGTTCAACAATGAACTAAACATTCAAAACAGCTGAAAAACGCCAACATTGGTCAGAAACATGTGTACCAACAAGCTTAAAAAATAATTGAAAATTGGATGCATGAAGCTCGCAAAATAAAAAAAATTACTCATAGAAAACCTGTGATGTTAAGTATATCATGTGTATGTAAGGCCCATGCGACAGTTATACTCCTTGAGTGTAGTTTAAAACCTGCTACAACAAAAGTCCATTACTATTTAGCCCGCTGAAACTGCGTGAACGTCCAAACTTACCTGCCTGTTTTTCTTTTCGACCTTTGGTTGAGTGGTGAACACACAAATGACGCACAGACTCAAACCTTATTTTGTTTTTTCTGTGCTGTCCTTAAACCTGGCCCTGGTCCTTCGTTAGTATAAGTTATGAAACAGCATCATGATGCAATGAATAAAGGATAAACATATAAACACTTGCTCTTTGGTACCAGGTACGAAATTGCAATGATGTCAGAACAGTGATCAACAAAATATTGTTCAAGGAAAAATAAACACAACAAAATATGAAGGTTATGATGAAAAATGTCGCCAATTCCCATATGAAACGTCGCAAAATTCGTCTAGTGTTAAGCAATAAACATTCTTATGACGGTCTATGACAAATTTCAGCCAGATCAGACTCCGACAGTCAAATGTGCCACAGCCATAGAGATGGAGAAGAGCTCTGTGCAGTGATTAAACATTATTTGAAGAAAGGGACGGCCATGCAGATCATAGATGAAGATGATAGAGGTCCTGCATCACCGATGACGTTTATTTATTTCGGGATAAATTCGTTTAAATGTGTAAGTACACGAAGATGAAGCACATTTAAGGTCAATTCTTTCTGGTGACCTCACACAGTGTGTTTGGCTATGTTTAGTCTCAATGCGCATGAAGTGTTTACTTCAATTCGTGACCTGGACGAAACATGGATTATTATTGCGCATCAGAGCGGAAGCAGCAAGCACAGCACTGGTACAAATTCCTCTTTGTCTAATGGGAAGGTGATGTTTTTTTAATTACCAAGACACAATCCCAGTGAACTACTTAAAAAGGATAAAGCAATAACAAGTAATAATATCCTAATGAAATGAATGAATGCCATTTAACGCCCGTTTTTACCAGAGAGGCACCACAGGCGAAGTACACTGATGATACACGAAATGAAATTATATATTGGGAAATTGTTTATTTTTAAGGGAGAAATGTTCCAAGCCTAAGAATAGAGTACCTCCTCGGCATTTGCCATTTATGAGGACTGAGGAAAACGTGGAAAAAACCTCAGTTTAAGGACGGTCCTGGTGGGATTCGAAACGCAGACCTCCCGCTGACAAGTTCGCGCCTTAACGACCTCGGCCACCCGTGGCGGTAATAAGATCCTATTATACAGTATTTTAGTTTGAAAGATGAATTAGAAAAAACGGTCAAGAATGATGGACAAAAACTAACTCTTCTATGGTGACAACGAATCGATAACCACAATGACAAAATTCATGAAGTGTCTTCAGCTGTTTTTCCATCCATACTTAGCCCCTACGACTTCTTCCTCTGTCTGAAATTAAATTTTGGCTTTGTGAGATGAAGTTTTCTTCGATTGAAAATGCCATCTATCAATCAATGAATATTTTGATACATGGGTCAGGTTCTCAACGGGGGCTGTATTGTGAAATAAAATTGATATTCTTAATTTTCCAAGAAAAGGGGTCTTTTTATTTTTCTTAACCAACACATTGAAATAGCTCTCAAAATTTACATTTCAAACTGCTTCACTTTTGTTGAACCTCTCTGTACATCAGGAATAACAGTGAGAGAAGGTGTTGCGTAGTGCTATCAGCACTTGTTTCTATGAACACACCAAAGATTAGAAAGTGATTCTAACGCCTTTTAATGTCTATTTAAATAACTAAGTTTGCATAATTGTAAGTAACAATTATTTGAATAATTATTAACTACTCTTAGTCAATAAAAACACGAATTTTTGCTAGCGTGCAATCAGAAACAGCATTTGCTCTGATTTATTCTATTTCATTACAGAGAAATGGAAGTTGAAGGAATGCAAGCTAGAGGAGATTATTAAAGGTGTCATACTGATGCTGGAAATTGCCATCACTGAGTACAGAACCCAGATTTCCGGAGTGGTGGTCATCATCGACCTGGATGGCCTGTCTCTGCATCACGTGTGGCAGTTCTCTCCAAGTATGGCTAAGCTCATCGTAGACTGGGTTCAGGTAAGCAAGTCCACTTTAACAGAATTCTAGCCCAGGTATTTTGTGTTCAGAGCAACTGATGTGCAAATGAGATTTGTGAGATGCAGTTTCTTACACACATCCCCTCCCTAGAAGGCAAGACTTGAGAAGGGTTGCATAGGCGAGGCGAGACGAGGAGAGAGGCGCTGTTACCCAGTTCTGTAACGCGCTGTCTAGCTCAATTATTAATTTTCACTTTTTTCTTTGAGCTCATCAAACCCAACAACTGCCCATTATTATAAACTATCCCACTGAATAAAGCTGGAAATTTTGATGCTGACTGTCCAAGAAGCAATATGTAATGAGTAATTGAATAAACCGTGCTGTCAGCGATAGCAAACGACAAATGTCTTGCATCATGGTTGTTTATTCCACCACAGTATTATTTTTATTTTCTCAAATGCGTAGATGCCTCTAGAAAAGCAGTTTAGTTTAACCTTATACGTTTCAGGGCGGTCTCTGTTTAAATTCCCCGGAAAACACCGTATGACTCAAAAATACATTTCGAATCTGGACGACTTTCAAAATGACGTTCTTTTCCGCAGCATCTTTGAAATGTATGATAACGGCGAATATCCTACCATTAGGAATTAAATAGATCATAACGGTTGAACGTCATATGTGCAGCTAATATTAAACAATATGGGATTTCGGAAGGAAATTTCGTTAGAAAAGAAGGACAATGTTGCCGCCATAATAAATTTTTTTGAGAACAATGAAACACTAAGGGATTCAGGTAAATCTCGTCCCATATTTTATGTTGACGAGACCAAAATCACTGTCGAAAAGACATCTGGCCTCAAAGTTTCCTCTGGAAAAGACAGTAGGCTCATTGCTTGCCTTACAGATTTTACATAAACAGGTTTTATTCCGGAGAGCAAATGGCTGTTTCGTTCTCGTCCGCAAAACACAAATTTAGACTATCACTCACAAATGAATGCAGACATTTTAAAGACTTGTTTGTGAACATATTTCTAAATTACAAGCAGGGGGGCCAATTATGATCATGAACAATGCAAGTTATCACTGTAAAGCAATGAATAAAGTACCCATAACGAAATCCAGGAAACGAGACATTCAGGAATGGCTGCAAACCCCACAATATTGCAGAATTGTTTCAGAAGGTTAAGCAAAATATGCCACAAGAGAAACGGTACGAATTAGATTCAATTGCTTTGGAAAGAAGTCATCAAATAATTCCATTACCCCCCCCCCCCCCAATCACTGCCAGTACAACCGAAATGCGACATTTCTGATGGCTGATGTCGAGAAACTTGTGCATGAGGGTCTCGATAAAGTTACCATAGAGGATTGGGCCAGTCGTGTGACTTATGCTGAAAGTCTTCAAGAGGAAGATTTACACAAAGAGAGAGCATTATTCAGAAATTTGTAATAGACAGTGATTCGAGCTCAAGTGTAGAGTAAGGGTTGCGGAACGGGAGGAAGTCCTTGCAAGATGTAAATGTTCATGAAATATTAGATTGCAAATGAAAACTGCTTGCTCGGGCAAGGAATTGATACTTAAAGTAAATCACAAAATAAAGAGCGTATCGTCTCATTTTAAAGGAAATTATTACGACAGGTTTAACTTGTGCATCTTTCACTGCTATCTACGGGTCTCGCGCACCTGAACGCCTCCTCTCTCTGTGCTCCGCACCATAGCTGATTGACGAATTGGAGGAAATCATGTGCCTTCTTATTTCGTACGCAATTTAAATGAATGCCAACAATTTTTATTGAAAATTAGCAGACAATTACTGCAAAATCGCCGAAGAGTGAAAAAGAGTACGATTTTAACAGAGTATTCAAAATTCAAAGCTCCAAGAACAGAATAAATCTTAGAGTAACTCCACATAAAACACTAACTTCTTTTAAATCACTTGCCTAATTTAAGCTTACAAGGTTTCCTAAAAGTAGGCTTAGCCGTTAAAGAATTGTGCATGAATACAAACCGAGTTCAAACCTTATTCGTCTAGAGCATCAGGCCTGGATCTCTGACGACCAAGTGACGCTACTACGCGTCAGCTTCTTTAAATTATCAGAATGTCGCCTTTTCATAATTTTACACTGAAAGCACTTCATTATAGACCTTGAAACGGCACATAAAAAAAAAAAAACTATAGAACCAAATATTCAATTATCCGCCTTGTTCAGTACGAGGTGTATTCAAGTTATAACACCTCCGATTTTTTTCTCAGTAACTAATCACACGGAAACTATGGAACTTGTGTCCCTTCTCGACGTAATGTCTTTGCAGCAGTACCCGGTTTTCACAACGTCGACGCCATGCTTTCTCGGCCACTGCGAACGCTTCTGTTTTGACCACTGGGAAATCGCTGATGCAATAGCAGCACGGCTAGTGAATGTGCGACCTCATCGTTGGTGACAGTCAAAAGTCGCTAGGAGTCAGGTTAGGCGAGTAGGGAGCATGAGGAATCACTTCAAAGTTGTTTTCACGTTAGCCCGATGCCCTGGGGCGTGAACACGTTTTTTAGGCAATGCTGGAAGGAGCATCTTCGTAGGATGCACCTGTCACCGTAGTGCCCTTTAGAACGCAATAAATCCTCAGACCGGCTTGTGCGAGGCCGAGATTGCCTTGGTTTGTCACACGACGATCTGCCTTCCTTGAACTGTAGCATCCATCAAAGCATATTAGACACATCCATGACACCATCACATGTCTCACTCAATTCGTGTTGAACCTAAACCGGTGTCAAACCACGCAAATGGAGAAACGAATGTTCTTGAAATGAAAACGTCGTCATTTTGAAGTATCAAAAACAGTCTTCACTCTCGCCGCTGCCGCTAGAATTCTGTGTGTCATACAGTGCTGCTATCCCTGCCACGCATTGACATAAGTTCCTGTGTATTTAAAAAAAAACCGCAAGTTTCTGTTTTCATTCCTGAGAAAAAAAAGTCGGAGTGTGAATGCACCTCGTACTTCAGGTAGGGCGGGGATAGGCCGCTAGACACTGTGACATCTGATATCTGTTTACCAGAGTGGAATGCAATGAAAGACATCTCTCTGTCATGCCACAGCAAATTTTAGGAGCATCCAGCACATGTACCGAAATCTGCTCAACCCAATTTGTCCAAAACAATGCTCTGATCCCGTGCGTGAGTCCAGGTCTCTTCTCTCGGACAGTTTACGCTAATTGCTCAAGAAAAGGCGAGAAAGGCGGCGGAGGAACCGCAAACAGCCATGTCAGTCATGTGAACATACCTGTGGCCGCATACAGAGCTTTTTAATAATCGAGATTCAGAGGGAGGGGAAAAAAGTGAAGTGAAAACGGGAGAACCTCGAGAAAAACTGAAAATCTTAACCATAACTTCACTCCACTTCTCGGGACCTAGCCCAACAGAGTGCTCTAGCCACTGAGCTATTGAGACAACATTCTTTAGATGTCACTCGACTTAGAAACAGTTCCATCTAATAGTTGTTTCGGAATAATTAGAAGAGCGCTATGGAATTTTTGTGATTCGATGTGATAAAATAGTTGTATATGTGCCTAAGAACATTTTTTTTAAAATATAGATTTTCTGTCTAGTACCTGTAGCGTGCATACGTGAAAAGTGCCTTTATAACTGTTTAGTCGGCAGTTTGACTTAGCTGCTCTTTCTATGTGCAGGGTTTAAGCAAAAAGATCGCATCATGCAGTTCTACCAATCCTTTAGACTTCCGGTCTTTTCGCGTTGAAAATAAGATTTCATATTGTGAACGACATTGAGGGAAATTAACTGGTGTAATTTTAAAACAGGACTTTGCTATCTAACTGTAATAAGCCTTCATTTTGCTAGGGAAGTTATTTTCTTTCATAATATTAAATTACGCGGTATTTGCAGTACTTATTCCTTTCATCTATTGCGTTCTTTCCTCTTTGGTGTACAAAAGAATACGAAATTGGACTTTATACACGAAACCTTGAGAAACAGAATGCTAAAATGAAAGCTTTATTTACTAGAAGCGTGGAAAGAGAGAAGCATATTTCATCGGTATAGACTTAACTAAGTTCTTCATATTTCCAGGTATCATTTACATTAGTTTTCAAACTATCAGCAAAATTATTTGGGTCAGTACTTTTATACAGTTAAAAAAATTAGTAAGTAAAAGTAATCCGTTTATTTCAGATGAAGTAAAACAAGTTTAGCAATAAACTTCAATCTTGTTCTTATTTTATTTCTAGGACTGCATTCCTCTTCGGTTGAAGGCAATACACATAGCAAATCAGCCGTATATTTTCAACATGCTGTTTGCAGTATTCAAGCCCTTTCTTAGAGAAAAACTTCGAAACAGGGTAAGTATTTTGTTGTACATAAACGATATATATATATATATATATATATATATATATATATATATAAAATGGCTTAAAGCACATTGCTGGCCATTAAAATTGCAACACACTATTCATAATAGCCATGCGGAAATGATGTCTGTCTTCTCGTTTGGTTCTTTCACGTCTGTGTGCTCGTTCTACCTCAATGCATTGATTTCGTATTCTTTTCGCTGTGGGCGCATTTCGTCCAACCGAGCACTAATTTCTTGGAATGACATCTCACACACTCGATAGGCCACAATTCTACCTTGATCAAATTCAGATTCCTTCTAATGTTGCTGTCGTATTTGTCATATTCGTTCCTTCTGAGGAATCGCGGGTTCTATTCCGGTCAGGACTGAGTGGATTTTTTCGGGCGTAAAAATTCAAAGTATGGTTTCCTTCGAAAGGAGAGTAAAGCCGTGGGTTCCGTGTCGTACATTTACGGCACGATAAAGAACGTCAAGCCTGAAAGTAGAGGCCTTTCAGCAAAATTATTCGGTCGTTTCACGCCCTGAATCGAATGGGGCTCTGATGACTTAGATGTTAAAGAGCGTCCATAAATAAACAAACAGAAACCTTAAGAAATGTGGAGTTGGTTTAACGCGTCTCTTGTGGGAGTTGCAATTTTAATAGTCAGCTGTGTAGTAATTGATTAGCACTATACATGGTGATCGGCCTGTGCCGTATTTTAAATGAAGGCAGAATCACTTGCAGTACAAGGTTTTTCAAGTGAATAAAGAAAGGAAAGAAATATAGGAATTTTGTTGATTTACGTCAGAGTATACTTGCTTCATATATGTTACGGTCAAAGTAAAAAAACAATTGCTGGCACATGTGAACATTGTCCAAACAAACAGGTAAATGTTCGGAGTGTTTTTTAGTTTGCCATCTTTGAGGGAATTGTAACATTTACCACTCACCTTTGATGAAACCGTTGCGCATGTTACTCGTAGTTTATATGTTCTTCCGCTGAGCGGCGCTATTGCACTAGAATCTGCACAATTGTAGCTGATATCAGAAAATGATTTATCTGTTAGATGGGAATTTGTGTAGTTCGGTGTTTTATTGATAACAATAATCGTCAATGATGGTGCCAACAATTTACTGCATCACTTATCACGATTGTGTTCGTTTCCTCGTGAAATTTATATTGAAATTTATATTGAACGAGAAGTATTGCTCTCGGCTAAAGCTATGAAAACTGTGTTGGATATCTTCCAATTTGCCTTTATTTTCGTAAATGATGTTTTCATAAATATTTAACAGACAATCACGTAGAACTGAATGAAATTAACTTTTAAATGGTGTATTAATGTGCAGTACCATACTACCATAACAAAAAAGGTATAGGCCAAAACCTGTCCACAAAAATGTGTATAATTACGTTTCAGTAATACCAAATCTCCTTCACACGAACATAGAAAGAATACAACAATCAACGTTTGCAGGAAAAAATTATTCTATTAAGTTTATAAGCATTTACTACATTACTTTGTTAAATGTGCACAATTGCCAATAAATGTGGCTAAAGTAGGAAATATAGGTATAATAATTTTTTTCTTTACACAATAATTAGTAATTATAAATATAACATATATATCTGCTCCGTACAAATCCTAAATTTGCAAAAAGTGACACAGATACTCTATAGAACCTGGAAAAATTCTTTGGCTATCTTAAAATTTGGACAAATCATATATATATATCGGTAATTTCATCCCTTAGATACGTGAAAAAACAAATGTCTATATAGAATGTTCAGCCAACCTGACCCAAGTTGTATAATTTATGTATGCAAAACTTTGCTTTACGACATTCTGTGAGAGATGGGGAAATTTCTTTTCCTCTATCAAGCTCATGCTAATCCTCTACGATTCCCTTAGCTAAGATGGTAACAGCACGCGACAAATTCTGGATTCAGGTTTACAATCTCCGGGTGGTACATGTTACCTAGGTAAGTTTTCCCCCCAGAGTTTTACCTTAACGTAAGAACGTGAATACATTACATAAAATGCTAAGAACTCCGGACTCTTATCCGTTTCATTCATGATATGAAAAGATCTTGGAATGTTAAAAGCTTACTAAAACAATAACGACTCAACTGAACAACAGAATAAAAAATGTAGCACAGCTTTGTGGGTGTTTTTCTCGATGCTAGAGATATGAAAATAGTAAAAGATTTTATTTTATATGCTGAAAGTGTTTTGAACACTTTTTGCTTTAACAATTACAGATAGATACTTGAGTACCTATTAATATGCGTTCATCTAAATATTTATTTTAGAACATAATAAACAGTTTAATTCAGGAGAGCGTAAAATGATTTTGTATGATCGAACTAGTTTACGTAGTATATTATTGACAATATATGCACGAGACTGTACTAAGATTGTATTTCCATTATAATGGGGCAAATAATAAACATACACTTTTTTTAATAGTGTTTAACGCCCGTTTTTACTACATGATACATGAAATGAAATGATATATTGGGAAAGGTCTTTTTTTATGGAAGGAAACGTTCCAGACCTAAGTTTAGGGTACCTCCCCGGCATTTGCCATTTATGAGGTCTGAGGAAAACCTGGAAAAAACCTGTCAGGGAGAACGGCCCTGGCTGAATTCGAACCCCAGATCTCTCTCTCACGAGTCCGCCCTTTAACAACCTCGGCCATCCGTGGCGGTCTAAATATACGCTGTTTAGGTAACAAATTATCTATTCTAGTGATGAGCTGCTAGTAAAATGCAAATTTTCAAATGACTAAATGCACTCTAATCGTTCAGCACATTTACTAAAGAGATTTTTAAGGTTTTTAGAAACAACGTTTAAAGCAAAAATTCTTAAATTACCATACGATATCTCAGTGTGAACGTTAAATTTTAGCAGTAACAAAATATTTAGTATAAAATTATTTACAAGACAGGAGTGCACAAAAATGCTGTTCTCTGCTAATTAAGTGATATACTAGGATTCCTATATTTTATAAATCAGAAAACGGAACACTAAAAACTGCAAAATCTACCATACCAACAGTAACCTATACATAATAATGAAGTCTTCTCAACCTCTAAAAGCAACTTCCGGTTTTTGAACTGCTGCAAAAATGTCCATTTTTCTGAGTAGGAGAATGTAGAAACTTATTTTACATATCCATGAACTGAGGAGGGAGCCAAAGAAATTTGCTCGCTTAATATTTCACTGTATTTGGGGTGTATCGGCATTCTTAGGCTTTCGCTATTTTGTCCACAGTGCAGTCACAAGGGAAAATATGCACTCTGCCATTACAGTCAATTGAAAATGTAGACTTGCACACCGCATAGAAACATCAAGGCAATTATGAACACGTGGCAATGCAAGTTTAAAACTTCGGTAAATAGACATTTGCGCTACGTGCCATATTTCTTTCTCTTAATCAACAAAAACAATGACGCATCAAAATGCGCAATGTCACGGCTTGAAAAACAAGGAAGGTAAGCATACAGTCACATGATCGCTGGACAGATTGATTGTTATAAATGATGAACAGCGAAACTTGCAGTAAGTTTTTAATGCGCACGGGGCTTTCATTTCGAATTTTCCTGTAACTACATATTTAACATAAATTTAATGAAACAAAACCACACCAATTTAGAGATTGAAGGGAAAATTTAAAATCATTGTTGATTAAATTTTAGATTTTATTTCATCCCTTCAGCACCTCTACATTTTGATATAGAGAACTGCATTTTTAATACGCCTTTCATTGCTTGGCCACATATACTACTGTTTCGTTTAAATCTGAAGAAAGTATTACTATAAAGCCGTTGAACATTAATATAATTGTGATTTACTAATAAATTGTTTCAAAATGGTGTGCGCACTATATGGGTAAACAAAATGTAAGACATTAGTCAAGGTGTTCCAAAATAGGTTGCAATAACGTAGTAACTTTAATGTTACCCAAATTAACTGTGTTTTCATCCTAAAATGAACTAGCTTATTTATTATTATGTCCAAATTTACCACATTTTAAGCTTTTTGTACTGTGTGTCAACCCTTTTCGGTGGTTAATATGTGGGCGCAGTGATTTCATTGACTCTGTCCTGTTGATAGCTTTTCGTTAACCAGTGCCACAAGGAAGGATAGAGAGAGGTTAGAATACGTAAACAGCAAGAGAACGGTTTAAAGCGCCATACCTAAACATTATTGGAACGTTAGGGAATCTAAGATAAGAAATAGGCTGTCAGTTTAAATTGTAAGTCACGAATCGCAGCTGAATCCTCCGATATCTATGCTATCTAATGTTTTCTTAGTGAGAACACTAATTCTGAACCTCTCTTAGCTCGAAATTTATTAATTATACTATGCATTATTTGATGACTTACAACTTTAGCACCGGAAAATCTTTGTTCGTGTTTATTTGCCAGTTGACTTGAGTACCGATGAATCAATCATACGTAAATACTCGTGCAAGAGAAACCTGCAGAGGCATTCGTTACTGGCCTGACCTTGCTTGCTACTCTGCGAGCATTCTTCTATCGAGAAGGAAGCAAATGCCGCAAGAGTAGCAGCTATTTCTAAGCCTCATCCATGACAATATGATAACATCGTTATCATTTGTTCCATTTGTACATCGTTCAAATCTTAGACTGAAAAATTAAAGACCCAAAAGCTAATTAATTAGTTAGAGCTCGGAGCATTCAGTGAGTTCGTGGAGCAGCCACAGAGACCTACGAACATCGAACTTGTCATATACAATTACCACAGTAGCCTTCAATCTGTATTTACAAAAATTTGTCTGCATCTACATAAATAATTACAATAAAAATAAAAACGAATACCTAGAACAACACAACCAAACAACAAAAACAGACAAATCAATCATACAAATTTTATTATATACATTGATATGTTGTGCAGTATAATATTGTCACTCATATATTCCTTTACAGAATAATAGGCCTTTTTACATAGGTATTTTCTAAGAGCAGATTTAAAGGAATTGTCATTGTTTATTAAGGCTTTTAGGCCAGAGGGAAAAACATTGTATACTAAAATGCACTCATAATAAATGCCTTTTTGATGGCATGAAAGTGCTGAAATTGGGCGAAGTAGATTTGCTTTTTGTCATGTATATTTTGATTTTGAACAAATTTTTGTTTATTTCTTATATAAAGTTCATGAGGGATAAAATATATTCGCAAGGAAGAGTTAAAATTTCAAATTTCCTAAAGAGGTTTCTGATGAATGTCTACTGTGTGTACCACCAATTATTCGTATGACTTTTTTCTGTAACAAAAAGACACGTTCACTTTTAACTGAATTTCCCCAAAATATTAGACCGTACTTCATTATTGAGTTGAAATAAGCATAATAAACTAGTTTTAAAGTCTTAATTGACTCCAACATTACCAATGCACGTATTGCATAGCATGCACTTAGTTTAGGTGTAATAAGATCAATGTGATCTTTCCAATTCAGATGGTTATCAATTATTAAATCAAGGAATATAATATATTTGGTTTGTGAAAGTACACTGTTATAATATCCTATATGTAATTGTGGATCTGGAGATCTGCGAGTAATGAATTTCATAACATTTGTTTTATCTAGATTTAGAGACAATTTGTTTGCTTTGAACCATACACACAATGAACTGAGAACCAGATTTAGTTTAATGGTACAATCATTAAGGCTCTTTCTATTTATCAATATGCTTGTGTCATCTGCAAATAGAACAGCATTTCCTACATCTTGGATAGATAAGGAGAGGTCATTTATATATATTAGAAAAAGAAGAGGACCCAGAATAGATCCTTAAGGCACTCCATGGTTAATCATTCCCCACTCCGATGCATTGTTTTTATTTTTGAAGGGACAATTTATCACTACTTTTTGTTTCCTTTTGTCAAGGTAGTATATAAACCATTTTAAATATTGGTTTTTATTCCATAGAAAGCTAAATTATCTATCAGAATTTCATGATTGACACAGTCAAAAGCCTTAGGTAAGTCACAAAATGTTCCTCCTACATGTGCTCTTTCATTAAATGCAGTTAAAATTTCATTAGTGAGTTTATAGGTTGCTTTTTCTGTTGAAATTCCTTTTCTAAAGCCAAACTGATCACTAACTAGAATATTGTTACTTTCAAGGTAATGGTAAAGCCTATTGTACATTACTTTCTCAAACACCTTAGAAAATGTAGGTAAAATAGCTATTTGTAATTTAAAATTTGCATTTAAAATTACAAATTAATGAGTCTAACTTAAAGCCTATCAAAATATATTAAACGTACTGAAAAATTACTAAAAGGAGGTTATTATGCATAATAATTTATAAAATAAGAAAAAAGCAATATTATAACTCTTGACTTCATTTCAATGTCACACAAAAACATTAACAATTGGACCAGACAACATACAAATAAAAAAAGTGAACATCAAATGTGTACTTTATCACCGTGCTATTAGTTACAGAATATGCGAGGAAATACGTTCAAAACGAGCGAAAAATTTAGCTAATTAATAGTAAAAGGTCAAAAAGATATAGAACAAAAAACCTTTTTTTTTTAAATATATAAGAATGGGTTACATAACACACATACTAGTGGTACTTAATGGACAGATGGGAAAAAATTAAATTATTAGTTAATTCATATACACATACTAACCTTAACCTAACCTTGGGCTAGAAACTAGTAGACCCACGGTTTGCTGCGGCTCGCCTCCTTTTCGCAAGTATGAATTGATAATAGTACTAAGTTAGCGGGTAAATCGTTGTAATGTAAAAAAAAGCACAATGTTGTTCTGGGGTGTTTAAAACAATGGAAATGAGTAAAAGGTGTACCCGTTAACGTATAGGAAAGAGCGGTAAATCTTATTGCATATGAGCCACTTAACCTAACACACAAGAATACGATAGTGTTATCACTCCGTCCGAAAATCATGACTAAAATGATATAATATGTGATAAAGTGCACTACTCTATTTAGTCTATGGGCTTAATACGGAACTGTGTGCGTGCTTGCGTCGCTTGTCGAAAATCAGCACGAGATTATAAATGAAATAAGTGATTGCAACAACAATGTAAATACATGATAACCGTATTGCAAATTTAGCCTAATGCCCATCTTGTCGTCTTTTCAGCTATGTTTCTTAAGTAGACAAACGTCAAATAAGCATCACAACTGCGTTTCAATATGGTGTCTTTGTATGGATATAAAAATGTCACAAAAATATGAAAATGCTCCAAAGCCAAACAAATGCACACTGTCACATCTAGCGTTACAAAGCTACAATGTCTAATAGGTCACGCTTTACTCACTTGTAATTTTTAGAACTGGTTAATCGTACATTTATCTTTTACAGGCCATAAATCTTTATGGCAAAGATTTAATTTTATGTTTGGAGCAGACATTTTATGTTCTAAACAATTTATTACCCTGACGTGATTTTCATATTGCGCTTTTATCTTTAGCTTTACAAAACTTCAGTAACAAATATTTTATCACAAAAAGGTACAGAAATGAAAAAAGAGCACGATTTCTTACCTTACTATTCACACTAGCTGTACATACGGCGGACAAAATGATTGCTTTTACACTTGAGGCAGCCGAAATTTATATTTTTTCTTTAAAAGCCTACATTTTCATGTCCTGAGTCCGAAGCGTGGTGACAACTGCACTTCAAAATCCACACTGCACTAGACAGTTTTTGCTTTCAGGATAGCAAGGGTGATTTAGTTATCGCATAGAAATGTAGATGGTGTTATGGAGGTCATGTCCAGGTTTTACATATCATTACAAGTAAAATACCTTCTTGAGCGCAATGATGTAGCGAACTGTGTAGATGTTCAATGTAGAAAGATAAAAATATTATTTTGTTAAGGTTGTTATATTATTTGCGCGATCTGTGCTAATCTCCTCGTATACGGCTGGAGGTCAAATAATATTTTTCCACCAATTTTTATCGTGTTGGAATTTGCCTGCATATACTGCTCGCGCTGATAACCTGCATAGTATATGCAGGCTTGGTTGTGAGCATTTTAAATATTTATTAACTAAAAGACGATGCCTATATTAAAATTAAACTCGAAAATGTCCTCCAAAATGTTATTTTCTCTTATGTTTTATATTGGAATTGATTTTTGTACCATCTCCTACTATGATCAACTGCTTAGCGGAAATCCGGAATCCCAGTATTCTTTAAACCTTTTCTAAAATGATCTGTAACGAGGTCCATACACCCAATAAGGAAAAATGAGAAACTACTTGATCCATGTAGTGTCTGCCAAGCCTAGATTAAATATTTCTAAGGTTTTCGTGACACCTCTTTGGCCGCGGGAATATTTATTATTATTATTATTATTATTATTATTATTATTATTATTATTATTATTATTATTATTATTATTATTATTATTATTATTATTATTATTATTATTATTATTATTATTAAGAGAAACATTTATTTATATTTTTCCTTGAGTTTACTATTTAATTTTCTTTGTTAGGTAGGTGTTGGGCTACATGCGAAGTATTTTTTTCTTCCCAAAACGCTATGGAAATGATTTTGCTATGTATATTTGCTTATAAAGAGATGGTGAAACTCAAAAGACAAAGAGGATAGTGTAATATTGATTTTTGTTTCCTCAATCGATTACTTGCTGAAATAAAATGTTTGCTATATTCCCCCCCCCCTCCATAAAATATATATTGAATCTCGCCGCATGGAAATAATTTAAAATATTCCTGAGTTCAAAATAAACGGGGGAAAGTTCATATGAAGATGTCAGCAAATTTTGCTCATACAAAGTTTTGTTTTTACGAAAAAATTCCACATTGAAAATGTTTATTGTGTAAATTAGGTATTAATATTTTATATGGATATTTTAGTAGTACTGTTTAGGTTCCAAGAACGCTCAAATAAAAAATCGTTAAATTGCCACATTTTAATTTAGAGTACACGAATACTTATCAGATATTGAAAAATGTCCCCAGTAAACAAACACATACATCTGAAAGACCGGTCACACATTTTCTTAATTAGATTGGACATTAAATACTGTTTAATAATTCATCAACAACTACATTAGTACTAAATACATTTACGTTAAATCTTAATAGATTAAAACATTCAATTGTCTTGTTATATTGAATGGTTATTAATATAAGCAACATTGATTGATGAAAACTTAAATAAGTCAAATAAAAATGGATAATTGGTAAATAAATTATATAAATATTTTTATTGTCTGATAATCAACAGTAATTGTAAAAGCAGAAAAGCATAAAATACTAAGAAAATATGCGTAATTGTGATTTCAAGTGTGACTTTCTCTTAGTGTTTTATCCTTGTCTGCTTTTATAATTACTGTTAATTTTAACTTTTTCTTTTATATATTTATTTATTTATCTTTTGCCATTCTAATACACAGGTCTCATTACGCCTCACATTTGAAGGAAGATTTTTGTTTGTTACTATAAAATTAAAAAAAAATGACTGAACGATGGAATCCAAGTTTAGGGGCAGTATTAAATTCGCTGTACATCGACGACCAGAATATCAGAACAAGTTTCATGCAAAGGGTGCATTTTTCTTATTAATAAATTTTCAAAGTGAAATGCACAAAAAAAAAAAAAAAAAAAAAAAAAAAAGTTAATAATTATATGTGAAGATAAAAATATGACGAAAATATAGAACATGACAAGGTATCTCATGTTTAACAGTAAAGAACAAAATATATTAAAGTCGAGTGTATTTTTAAATGATGATTTTAGTAAGTCATAATATTTAGCTTTAGAAAGTTAAGAGATAACTTTAATTGCTCACATTTCCTTCATTTTTCATACAGTCTTAAGCCGGCTTTGCACCAGTCTTTCTTTTATCCAGTGTATATTTAATTACTAACGTCATGGATTTCAACATTTAACTCAAATTTAAACTATTTATGAGTACTGAGGTACAATTTATTGGTAACAGAACGCTGCTGTGGCATTATTCGTACACTTTTATGCCCTGGTGCAGCCCAATGTGGGTCAGAACGAATTTGGCTGCAGTTGCGACCCATTTCAGTAGACGCTTGCTTTATGCACCGAGATAGCAAGTATAGCTGAGAATCGACAGTGAGCAGCATCTAGGGCGGAAACGTGTCGTTGATTGACTGCCCTGCTGCCATAGCAACTCAGAAGGATGTACGAGCCGGCGAGTATTGTCATCTTGCTAAATATTACGTTTTTGAGACTTCGTTTAGCTATAATCTTTTTAAATTTTACTGGTTTAATGATTTTGCCATTTTTTTTATAATCTGTAGCAAAAAAAAAAAAAAAAAAAACTTTTCCCATTGTTAACGTATGTTTAAATTGCTATTACATTCTCTCCGGCTATATTGAAGCGATTGGTGTGTAGCTTTGGCATTCTATGCCGCCATTCCGGTGATTTGTTGCATTTAAATAAAACGACATACAAACGGCGAATCTTGTGTAAGTTAAGTTTGTTTTCCTATTATACACATGCTGTGGTACCTCTGATGTATTTTATAGTAGATTTTACTTTAATCACTCTGTTACGTAATAAGTAATATAAAACAGTGAGTTGATATAATTGCGTATATCAACACATTTTATACTCAAATGTCTGGTGTGAAAGCGGTCCCTATGCGGGGTTCGAACTTCCTTGCAGAAGGGCTCCGCTTACGTCGGGGTGTTGTATCTGGGAACACTATTTGGCACTCCATCTATGTCCATATCTAACCGCCTGTGTCTCCTTCGCCTCATCCCTTCCTCCTGAATGTAGCCCATTGGAATCGTAGGCTTAAGTACTGAAAATTCTTCCTCTAGCCCCCGCTCCTACAATGCAGGCATTTTTATATGTTCTTAATCTAACTAAGCTGCTAATGGAAACTATGTATTTTTTTTTGTTTCCGTTACATTTTCTACTTGTTTATGTTTTCTTAGGTTAGCATTGGTAAACTCTTAATAATTTCATATCCAATCATCACTATTGTATTAACTGAGTGACCTGTTTCAGATCCATTTCCATGGCAAGGACTTCAGCACTCTCTTGGAGCATATCGACTCCAAGTGTCTACCAACAGAATATGGCGGGGACATGAATTTACCCAGTTTCAACAGGCAGCGGATGTATGAACTTCTATGTAGCCATGAGAATAGATTTGCAGGTCAGCGTTCGTTTTCATTGCTTATCACTTGCAGTAATTTAATTTTATTTTATTTTACTTCTCTTTCTTTGGAAGGGGTGGAAGGGTGGGTTCCATGTCGTAGCTTTACGGTATGTAAAAGAAGTGGCCTCTGAGCAAAATTTATCGGCCGTTTCACGCCCTGAATGAATGGGATGCTGATGACGAGATGTTAAAGAGCGCCCGTAAATAAAACAAAATCAACTCTTTTGTTTCGTTCTCCCACTGAGTATTTATGCATTTATTTTTGAAATTGGGTTGTTTCACGATTCATTTGTTTTAATTGTGCTGAAATAACGCTAGATTTGCTAGTCAATATCACGCTATTTTTCCTCACTAACTAAAGTTAACTCTATTATGTGTAACAATGAATGTGTAGTTTTAATATTTAGAACTATTTAAAGTAAGTAAATATTTAAATATTAATGTAATGCTAGCAACAATATAAAATATTACGTAATGGAGACAAAGTAATTAAAAAAAGTTTTGTTATATAACAGGGCACAGGACTAACAACTGGTATAACATGAAAAACATTTCTTATTCGTTGAATAATGATATAGTTTCAATAATTAAAAAAGTATTTTTGATTACACAAGTGTTTCATTACAATTCTGAGAGGTCTGGGGTTTGAATCTCGCCAGTACCGTCCTCCCTGACTGGTCCCCCCCCCCCCCAGGTTTTCCTCAGTCCTAATAAATGGTAAAAGCAGACGAGGGACCCTAAACTTAGGCCTAGGACGTTTCCTTCCTTAAAAATCCTTTCAAAATTTATCATTTCATCTGATGTATCACCAGTGTACACCGCCTGTGGTGCCTCAGTAGTAAAACAGGGCGTTAAACACTACTAAAAACAAATAAATAACATGAAACATGTGAAGTAGGTTGAAATCATAGTACATTACACATAGAGGAAGATGTGTCAATTCATTCTTTCGATGCAGTGACTTTTTAGCACTTTCCATTCTTTATCTTGAGTGTTGCCAGCCCTTCGTAAATAGCTCAAACGTTATTCAATCTTTTCTAGGAATTCCCATTATCCAAGTGCGCAGAAAAAGAGGTCGTGTATTTTACTATTTCCCCTTTCGTGACAACGCCCATTTCCTCAAATTGCACTAACTGCATATAAGACTAATCAACATGCAAAAAATAACCATGCATATTTTCTTTCAGATATTTTTTAAGCCTTTGTTTCAGAATCTTTAACGTTTAAAGTATACAACCGTATTTACTCTTAGAAATTATGTTTGCAGGGGCAGTATGTATTGTTACATTTTTAAAAATGTTATAGTAATAAGAATACACGAGTATAGCGAAAGGAAACAATTTGTAGCATGAGTGTGTACAGGGAATTTTAGCTATAGCCGCAAACAGGAAATAATTTGGTTGTCACAAGGAAATATTGCACTAGAAAGTAAAGAATTAAATTATAAATACTCTAATGCAGCAACTGCAAGTAAACATGCGCAGGAAACTTGGCATTAAAAGTGTTCATTATTTTCAATATACTATTAAAATGGAACCTCACTTTGCTAAACATAGCATTAAGAATTGCAAATGCTAAAACGAAAACGTCACCAATGCGTATCATCTATGTGTTGCAAAATTGTTTTATTACACTTTGAGCCTTTATATATCAATAAAACATGAGATACTTTCATTAAGTTGAACTTTAAACTTCACTTCTGTCGCTATTACCACATTAATGGCACTATCAAATCGCCTTTTCTTTTTGTACTATTTTTGTTTAAACATCTTTTGTTATATTGATTTATATTAATATTTAAAAGTACAAAACTGTCTCTCGTTTCTTCTTGCAAATTGATGATGATGATGATGATGATGATGATGATGATGATGACGACGACGACGACGACGACGACGACGACGATGATAATAATAATAATAATAATAATAATAATAATAATAATAATAATAATAATAATAATAATACTCTAAACCTTTAATTGCACTTTTATGTTCTGAAGTTGGCAACACTTATTCCTTTTATCATCGATTTACAATTATTTTTATCTCTTTTCTTTTTTTTTCCGTTCTGGAAGTTTTAATGCCACTAGGCTATCTGCATATAAAGGAAAAGGCGTTTGGCATAACGTTTTAAACAGGAAAGCTGAAACAAGAATTGGAAAGTTGATGCAATATTCTGTAAATGTATGCTTTATATTTATACTATCTTATAGTCAATGTGTCATGTAAAAACTTGTAAAAACAATATTATAATGTCACAAGACATTGATATACGGGTATAACCTTCAAATACATTTTGTTCCTCACTATTTGTTCCCAAATAGAAAACTGCGGAAAGCGGAACAACCCTGCAATAGCTATTTTCACATTGCACTTTTATCGATATACCATGAGAAATTTAGTACTGAAATATTTCAGATTACAGACTTCATAATAATATGAATAGATGATACATTTTATATCGTATATAAAATAACTCAAACTACATATTTATAGACATAAAATATAAATTGTTTACTTGTAAGTTGATTTCTCTTTTATTTATTGCCGCTTTGACTGAATGTTCTTGAGATGTCTGTAGATTGTGGATTTTAAAATGGTGTTTAACGTGCGCTTTTTTATTACTGAGGCAACATAGGCGGTGAACACTGGTAATATATGAGATTGAAATGATATATCGGGAAAAATTTTTTTTAAAGGAAGGAAACGTTCCAGACCTAAGTTTGTGGTACCTCCCTGGCATTTGCCATTTATGAGGATCGAGGAAAAAAAAAAAACAAACAAAAAAACAAAAAAAAATCAGTTACAGAGGACAGTCGTGACGGGATTCGAACCTTAGACCTCCCGCTTATAATTCCGCGCTTTAACGACCTCGGCCAACCATTGCGGTAGATTATGGAATGAATACTATTGCTGTAAGTCTGAAGGAATGAATGAATTAATAATGGCGTAAATGAGCTCGGAGCTCTTGACGCCTTATAGCTGGCATTCATATTCTCGGGGCAAATAAAGACTATGGGGGGGGGGGAAGATACTCAGACCGAGATTCGAACCCAGGAGAAAACCCTGCCATCGACAACGGAGCGTGCCAACGATTTGTTGTAACCACATTAGTAATTAATAACATATTCTATAAGTTTTTGCCAGTTCCTCTTAAACAAATCTCACAGTCTCAGTAATTTGTTTTCAATTCCTTAATAATTAATATATGCAGTATAAAAATAACAAATTAATATTTACAATAATAGAGGAATTTGTGTTATTTTCTACAATAGCAGATGGAATATTTTGGAAGAAGCACTACATATCTCCTTAGAACAGCACCAAAAGCCAAACTATTTTATTTTTACCTTCTTTGGAATCCTCCACTTATTTCTTAGCAGCTGTATTTGCTAATAGCGTAGCGGTTGGGAATTCATTTCCCCATGGTTTCTGAAAATTTATCTAAAACTTTTTAGAAAACTCGCAAGAACATGTCTCCGATTTTCAGGACTGCTATTGGGCAGCTATCTAAAACAATGGGTTATTTCCCCTTTCCGGCGACCGCTCCATGCGTAAGGCCAGCCTGTCAGTCTGTTCAAGAACGGGAGTCAGAAAATCCGCAGCTGTGATTGTTTATGGAGCATTCAGTGAGTTCGCGAAGCGGTCACGGAGACCTACGAACATAGAATTTGTCATATACACTTACCTCAGTAGTACACAATCTACATTTACAAAAATGCGAATGTTATAGAAGCGTAGCACCAATCTCTTTACATCACCCTCCTCGGGTAGCATTTAATGAACCTAGAGTTACTCAAATAACTTTATGGATTGTTCTACTGTCCATTCCACTTTGAATATACCTTCAACAACTCTTTGGAAGCCTGTGACATAGTTAATAATGCCATGAACACAGAATTCAAAGCACGATTTCGCTTAGTTTGTGATTGTAATCGAGGACGTAACAGCTGTTCCATTTCTTCGACATCTTTTGCTAAGCGAAATCGCATTTTATCATTCAGTTTAAGGAACGGATTTTTTCATTCGTGAAATAAACGAGGAGCACGACGAATTTCATCTTCGGATGAAGTGTCGAAAATCAAAAATCTTTACAATAGATTTCTGATTTCCAACATCTTTAACTTGCGAATTAGATTTAATTTGAGATTAAGGCGAAATAATATTATATTAGTGTTTATACAACCAAAAATCCCAAGTTAAACATAACAGCATGTTAAGTTTATGTCCTATCTCTTTATACAACTGGCCCTTTATGAAATAATAGCTAAACTAAAACGCATTAATTTGCTAAGTTCAATTTTTTATTTTATTTACAGATCGCATCACCTATGGCTACACCAAAAACAAAGGATAACGTTCCGGCGAGATCGCAGTAAATAAATGATGCCTGCAGCGCTTGAACCGACCCTGGAACACATTTTCATCTTCATCTTCATCAGCATAAAGCATTACGTAAGAAAAGGGAATGTACTGCAGAAAAGCTGTATTGTATTTTGTGTGCATTTGTAATGTACTGAGCTTGTAACAGACAAGAACGCAGTTTAATACTTTCTCTTATCGATCTCTGTGCCTCGTAAATATGTAAATCGTTGCTGTTATTCCAAAATCTCGTGATGCCAAAAGAGAATTTTTCAGAATTTACAAAAAGAGTTCACAAAATGATAATTTTCACCAGGAACACAAAGAATATAACCTACTAAAAGTATAGCATAAAGTAAATAAACTAAAGTATTTATAAACTTAATGGGAAATTAATATACATGTTGTCATATACCTAGCTTACAGAAAATTTCGAGGTTATGGAGTAACAATGGCGATATCTGTAAGCAAGAAATAAGTGAAGAAGACATTGTGTTGATTTCTTGTCGACATATCCATCCTGTTGAAAATATTTAATGCATTTGTTTAGTATTGCTTTTTACATCAATATCCTCCAACTACATGCGATTTAAATTACATTCAGTGCCTTATAATAAAATTCTGAACGTAGGAATATTAGTATAAATGGCTGTGAAAACGTCTGAAGCCTTGAATTCGATGTTGGGTGGTCATAACCTTAAGCCATATATGTGCAATTTTTTTCCCTAAAAAGAATAATAAAGTTAGCTAATATCAATTAGATTTTAACTGAATATTGACTACTTTAAAATATTATTAACAAAATTTTGATATTCCTATCATCACAGGGTATTAAGCACAAATAAAAGAAAAATTACTGGTTTATTATAGAGTTGATGCCATTTAAAATGATAACAAGGATGTTATATCTGAATTATCTTTATTTTTCTGAATAAAATATTCATCAATATGTCATTTATATTTTCCAGGCGTTTTCAGTGGTATTGTTAAACTCATGTAAACATTGTATTAAACAGCTAGGTAAAATAAAATTATCATTCCAACTTTACTTTATATATACAATTGTGTAAGCCATTTTTTTCTTTTTGTATTTCACCAATTACCAAACATTCCTATTTATTCCTTGCTATCTCTTTTTCTGCTGGTGTTTTTTTGATATTTTTTTAAAACTTACCGCCAGAGATGGCCGAGGTCGTTAAGACGCGGACTCGTGAGCGGGAGGTCTGGAGTTCGATTCCCACCAGGACTGAAGTTTATGTCTGGATTTTCCTCAGTCCTCATAAATGGCAAATGTCCTAAACTTAGTCCTGGAACGTTTCCTTCCTTAAAAAAAAAAATCCTTTCCCAATATATCATTTCATCTCATTTATCGTCAGTGCCCACCGCCTGTGATGCCTCAGTAGTAAAAATGGGAGTTAAACACTGAAAAATATTTTTTTACAAAATCAGTGCTAAAAGCTGATTCAAAACGGTAGCCTTTAAGAAGGTAGAAAGAGGAAATACACTTTTTTGTGTTTGTATGTAAATGTAGTTATTGTTTAATGCAATTAAAATCCTTAAAATTGTGTAGTATTGTGATATCAAATGACATAAAACTTGAGCAATTTCAATATATTAACACCTGCTTCTAAAGAAAATGGGTTTTTTGTATTTTTAAATTAATGTTACAATATAAGCATTAGCAAACCTATAAAATGCTGAAAAACTATGTGCTCTTTATACAAATTAAAACGATTTTATTTGTTTGTTTGCCAAAAATGCTGAATGAAACCTGGACACTTTATCTGTTTATACTTTGTTTTTTTAAACAATATCTATGAGGCTTTTGCAAATTCTGATTATGTTGTTCTTTGAATTTTCTCATTGTCCTTCCAAAATTAACACAGATGTAATAATTAAATAAAATAAATATTAATATTAAATGCAATTATCATTTTAACTACTTTTTTATCCATATAGAAGTTAAAATCCATTAGGTTTACTCTTAGAATGAAATCTTGATTACTTATAATTTGGGAAAAGATTTATTAACTATTTATTGGCTTGTATTCCTATGGTTAGGCCACTATCTTTATCCATTTAATAAAAAATGTTTGACAAGACATGTGACTGAAAAAAGATCTTCCATCTAGGCAGAAGCGAAATGTAGAGTTAAATTCCATGATTAATGTATGCCATATAGCTTCCATAATCTGTGCTTGGAGCTAAATACATACATATATACCAAGAGCATCTAAATAATAAATAAATGCTCACAGCAGCTATGATTAAAGAAAAAATTTCAATATGCAATTTTCGCATAGGTTTCTTTGAGTTTGTGGTCTGTTTTACCAGCTAAAACTATTTGCTGATAGTTAATATCAGCTGCATTAAATTTTAAACTCATATTATTTCTGAATAGTACTCTTATAAAGGTGGTCTTGAGTTAAATGGATTGCAATTTTGTACACACATAAAATGCATAATCACTGAGCTAGCATCTTGTCAATATTTTTTTTACAATATGAGAAATATAACTTTTGAGAAAATTGATTCATAGGTAATATGTAAATCAATTGAAATAAGACAAAATATTACAATATTACCTTTATTTCTACAACATATATTTTCTATAAGTTTATATTAGAATAAAAAAACATTAACTCAGTGTAAAAATTATCACCTTTGTTTATAATATATTGGTTTCCTCTATTTAGCGTAGAATCAATTAGTGCTTTACAATTTTCTTTGCCTTTTTCATTCTGGAGTTATAGTTGCATTAAATATCATGTAACATTTTTACCTTCATCACATAGTTCTGCCGGATAATTCAATGTCAGACTGGAATGAAATACTATAATATTTTCAGATGAGTCAAAATTTAAGGATGGAGCTATTCCCCTGACATTGAAATATCTGGGTTGGCTAAAGAGAGCTATGTGATCACATAAAAATGTTACAAGATCTTTAATTTTAATACAACTCCAGAATGACAAAGGCAAAACTCATTCATAACGATGGTCTTAGGGATGCAAAACTCTTTCAAGTCAATCTGATTGCTTCTTTGTAATGATGTAATGTATGGCAGACATAATTGAGTCAGTTTCTGCTGAAGCTGCACATGTCATTTTTTTTGCAAAATGGAGTTATAGTCAGGAACCTGTGGAGCTGTCATTTCCAGAAGAAAGTGCACATGTCTATGTATTTCTGACATGTCTACCTATACCCACTGAATGCTGCTTGATGGAGAAAGTACACATGTTATTGGTATTTTGTATATCTCAAAACTATATTTTTCTGACATTTGCTGTTTTAGAAAAAAATGATTCAATTATCATTAAGGCAAAAGCAACAATATTTAAGATGTATAAAGTCTTCATATTTTTCTTTATCTACAGATTCAAAAGTTTCATTGAAATTAATAAATTAAAAATACATAAAGATATTCTATTTCAATAATTATTTATGTAATCCGCAATATTGTTCCTCTCTTAAGCTTTCTTTTTTTCTACCTTTATACATAATTTAAAGTAAATGTAAGTATTTTACTAAGCATTGAAAGTGATGTAATATTTCTCTAGTAGTTGTATATTTGAATCTGTTGTGGACGACGGCCGAAGATGGAGATAACATATCTTTGAAACCGGTTCCATATATTTTTAAGGTTAGTGAAGCATGAAGAGTGTTAAGACGACCACATGAGCTTCACTGTGTTAGTTCCATATAAACATTTTTTTTTAAAGATTTACAATTTTCAAAAAATTTTAATAAGTTGTATATTTGTTTCCTTTTAACCCATTCTGTATAACATTTCTCTTCTTCACATACTACTGAAGACAAACTTGATTAATATGCCTAAGCATTTCTGTGTTTATATTGCCACTATCAAATGTCCTTATTCTGCCTCTTGTAATTTTCCCTTATAATGGTCATTTCTTAATTGCTAATTTGATCTTTTTGCTACGTAACTTTCTAATCTATGTTTCTATGTTCAAGTTCAGTAGTTACCCATTTGAAAAATTTGCTCCAACTTTTTTAAAGCACAACAGCGCAAACCCAGTAAAGAAACACATTCCACATTTCTGGTGAAACATTTCTAGGCCTCCAAACAACTTGAGCTGAAACAATTCTTATGTTGGTTGTAGTGAATTTTATTGAAAATGAAGTAAATTCCCACATTAAAAACCTTTTGACAGGTTTAGCTGATTCAAAATTTATGAAATTTACATTATACTAGGAAAACATTAGGTTTTATTAACTAAAATTGTCAATTGGAACGTTGCACAGTGAAGTTAATCATATATTAAGATCATTGTGTGAATGGGCTGAACCTTTGCTCTACTTACTTGTTTCGATTATTATTTAAACAAGTAAGTGGAGCAAAAGAGTGCTAGTTCGACTCTTTCACACGATGATTTTAATATGCAAATTATTATATGATAAATCAAACTCTTATCGCTCAAATTACTTGCTATGAAATGTAGTATTAGTTTCCAGAACTTTTGGTCTCCTCCTTGACCATGGGTCGACTGGTTGGACCCTTCCTTGCACTATGTAGATGAGAGATTCTACTCTGCTGGATTGATGAACTTGAAGTTGGTGTTATCCTCTCCAGGAACATCAAAGTTCATTAAACGATCTCTATACTTGCAAATGTAAATTTTTCCCATTTAGACATTTCTGTAGGTCCCTGTACTGCATTAAATAATTCAACCCTCCCGCTTCTGAATGTCATGATTTTCCTTCCAAAAATGATATGCCACTACTGACCTCTCCATTTGTTTATATTTTATCTTTTACCAATATACATTTTTCACATTCTGTGCAGATTATTTTATAAGTAAGTTAGGTTTTATGTATATTGGTCAACTTTGCTGGATTTCAGGAAACAAAGTGCTGATTTTAGAAGGTGTGCAGTGTGTGGATATATGCAGGTTGCCAATATCCTAGGACAGGCAAGAGAATATTTTTAAAATATAATTTTAAAATAATTATATAATAATTGTTGTACAAGTTTTACAAAGAAAAAATGGATTAATGTGTGCTAATTTGATATAAATTATTTCTGATTTGATTGTTATTAGAACACTAATAAATGTTTATATTTAGCAGATCTGATTAACTTTTTAATTTAGTACTTTAATAGCCGAATGCTGTGAAATGAGCAGCGTTTGAATATTCACCCAAAATTCAAATCTCTTGTCAACCTTTTTGAATATTTCCAGCACTGCATAAAATTTGTTACTACTTCAAAGTGGTTAGGAGCTGGCTGAGGAATAAATTGACAATGTTTGGTGCTTTTAATGATTTATATTTTTATTTCATTTATGTTCAGTGTAAATAACAGTAAAACTTTGGAATCTGCACAGAAAACTTTATGATAGATTTTCATCATTATAAATGTTTAATTCATTAAAAAAGTGCAATATATTTTGTGTGCTGTAAGAACATTTTTGTTATTGGTATTGTTGTTAGTGTTATATCCTTATCGTTATAATATTTTTATTTATTTTTAAATTTGTTTCCGCTGGGCTATGATTACGCAACTTCCTTCTCTATCACTAGCTGTTTCCTCTGACGCCAGTATTCTTTCATTCTCTAATTCATTCTTCTTCTGAGAATACCCTTGTTATTCTCTTTGGTGTTTCTTTAGACAGATCCTTCACCTCTACAACTTTCTTTCTGAACACTTCTCTGTTTCTGATATCCTCATCCTTGACGTTTTTCCATTAGGCTGGTTGTGTGTAAGGTTTGTGGAACAGAACTAAGTCCTCATCCAAAAATACATCCAAGTTGGTAATACCTGGAGTCAAATCCATTGGGGAAATATTTTCCTCTTTCGCCTCTGAGACCGCTGACTATTTTTCACTCATAACCCTGGGTAAGGGGCCTGTTGGTCCAAAGGAAGTATTTCATTTCTCTCCATAACTGGAAGTCATTTTACTATCTGCCACCTTAGGATGCATTCCTTTGGAGTTGCAGGGCTAGCTGGAGGGATGGTGATGATGGTTATTGTTGTTGTTATTGTTGTTGTTGTTGTTGTTGTTATTATTATTATTATTATTATTATTATTATTATTATTATTATTATTATTATTATTATTATTATTATTATTATTATTATTATTATTAGATGTCGGCAGAAAAATTAAACATCTGTCTGGAGCTTATTATCAGAAAAGAAGGAATGAAAGTCACAATGAAAAGGAAAAATTATGAGAATTCTTAAAAGATAGATGAAGATGATAAAACTATATCAACATCAATTACTTTGGAACCGTTTTTAAACAGTAAGAATGAAATCAAAATGGAAGGTGAAAAATCAGATGTGAAATTTGAAGTATGTTTGAAATTGAGCCTGAGAAAGGTTCAAGCCAAAGTCAAGTTGTGGGATTAACTTAATGGATAATAACAACTGTGCTGAATTGACAGCAAAATGTGATTTAGGGGATGATGGCGAACAATTGTTAATAATCATTTATTAAATTCATAACTTAAAAGAGACCTCTAATATCTCTCAATATAAATTTTTATAAAGATATCAATGGAAGTTAATTTGTACAATTTATGAGACTCTTATTTAATGGTGATAAAGTTCAAAGAAATTGGTTAATTTATTTTGAAAAATCCAATAGTGTGTATTGCTTCTGCTGCAAGCAGTTCGCCTCCATGAAAAATAAGTTAACAGATAATCAAGAGTTTTCAGATTGGTGACAGCCATACATGTGACAAGCATGAAATGAGTGCAGAACACATGCAAAATTGTAAAAAGTGGTATGAAATAAAAACATGCCGTGACTATAGTGGTACAATTGACAAAGAACAATGATAAATTATATGAAACAAATAATGACAATTTTTTTAAAGGCTATAGAAATTTTGACAGAATTTGATCACATTATTTCCATCATGTCAATAACATAACACATTCTTACACTGCTATGGTCATGCTTTTCAAAACAAAATTATGTGCATTTTAGCAAGTTATATTAAATACAAAATTAGGAGATTTTTAAAGAAAGTAAAATATTTTTCTGTAATTTTTGACTGCACACTAGATTATATTTGTCTAGCTGGTCAAGTTAGACAAACATAATTTGTAGTAAGAATTGTAAATATTGGCACTTCTGATGTTGCAGTTTGAGAATTATTTCTTGGATTTTATTCTGTTTCAAACACTTCAGCGGAAAGTTAAGTGAACTCTGCCAGACTATGAGTTAGATATTAAAAATATGTGTGGATAGAGGTATGATTATGAGGTGAATGTGTGTCATAACTACGGTGGCCTGCAGAATAAAATGAAGAATATGGTCCTAGAGCATTTTTTGTACCTTCAGCATCTCTTACTTTGAATCTAATTATAAACAATGCTGCCAAAGTAACATTAGAAACAGTTCACTGTTTTAACATACACTTTTATTTAATAATTGTTGATACAGCATTAAATACAATTAGAGAAAGATTTGAAAATCTAAATTATTATAGTAATATATTTAAATTTCTTTGTGAATTCAGAGAAATGACAAAGGGTGAAATTCAAAAATTTTGTTCTGACTTAGATATTACCTTTAAATTAATAAAGAAGAAGAAAACCTTAAAGACATCGGTAGTTCTGAGCTCTTCAATGAGCTGATAACATTCGGAATTTGAGCAATGTCAATGGCATTTCAGAAACTGATCAATTAAAAATCTTGATCATTGACATTGTACAAAATCTTGACATCATCATTTCCTAATTTGTTTATAGCTTTGAGAATTTTTCTCACGTTACCAGTCAATGTAGCATCAGGTGAAAGGCATTTTTCAAAACTCAAACTTATAAAAACATATTTAAGAAAAACAATGACTCAAGAAAAGTTTAATGACTTAAGATTGTTAACTATAGAAAATGCATTGATTTGACTAGACTTATCAGATGCTATTGCTGAACTTGCAAATGAAAAGCAAGAAGACAGCTGTTCTAATAATTAATGATTAAGAGTTGCTTAGGTTTGATACATTATGTACATTTTCTATATTTATAAACTTGAAATAAACACTGTAATCTTGAACTGAATGTGATCTATTTTATTGATTTTCCTCTGTCAATTATATGGTCTTGTCATAGAAACATACTAATAGTCTTCCATGATGGAGGGTTAAGCTGTGAATTTACTTGCAATATGCATTGTTTAGGGTGGCCAATTATATCTATCATGCAGGCATCTAACAATGCAGAACCAGCCCTGATTATATCATAGGTTTTATTCTTTAAAGTTCCCAGTTTTCTGCCATATACATACTCTCTATTTCTATTCTGAACCTTACATCATTTTGTTATTCTTAATGCCAAATCTTGGTTAATAGGTGTACTAACCAATCACAATCACCACCATAATAATAACTGTCAACTGCTTTCTAAACACCATTATCATAAACCATAGTATAGGCCACTTTCTTATCAAAACATGGTAAAATTAGTGAAATATGAATGAATCCATATCAAAATTGTTAATTACTCTTTCTCTTGATTACAAAATATTTTCTTAATATTAACTTAGTTGGTAAAATATCATGCTTCTTCTATCCGTAATCTAGTTCCTTCATATTCTGATTCCAGATCACTATTTCTACACAAAAGATAAATGTCTAAGCTTATGCACCCTTGTAATCCCCTTAAATCTGTAACCCCATCCCATTTTCAATCCTCTATATAGCTTTAAAGAGAGTTTTGCTCATAAACTATAATTCTTGCTTTTTGATATCCGCAATTTTAAACATCCTTTCCTCAAAAATGCCTGGCATGCTATTTACCCTCTCCTTCCATGCATCTCCCAACCCCATTTCCTCTATTCTCCGATTCTGTGAAATACAACTTACACTCAGTTTTAACTTTTCTTGTGCAATGATGCAATATTTTAGAATGTTATCCCCATTTGAAGATTTAGTTCGAAACCAACATTTCATCATTCTTTCAACCATTCTTACCCATTTCAATTAGTGCAACCTCATTAAATGCAGCTCTTGGTAATTCCAAAATTATCTTATTCTCCTACTTCAGTTCCCCATACTTCGGCTATATACATCATCTGTGCTCCAACAATGGCAATGTAGATACTCTCAAGTATCTTGAATAAGCAAATCCTACCCACAGCAAATTTAACCTTTGCCAACATATTTTTGCCCATCCCACATACCTCCATTGTTACTCAATTTGATCCTTAGATGTACAAATTTTTTCTCTATTTCAATTGCAGTGTCTTCTATCCTCACCTTTTATCTTTTCTTAGCTTAGTTCCTTTCTTGAAAAAAAACCATTAGTTTAGATTTACTTTTATTTACTTTTAAACCCATTTCTTGCAGAATTTACTTATACCTTCTATTGTTCTTTTTAGATCGTGCCACTGATTATGGATCCTATAACATAACCTGCAAAAAAAAAAAAAAAAAAAAAAAAAGATCTTGAATGTCTTTGTTATTAGTTGTAGGAAGATATTGACTGCTTCTCTGACTCTATATAATATCATCAATAAATAAATTAAACAAAATAGAACATCATTTAGCCTTGTCTTAATTCTACTGTATTATGGAATCACTCTTGCCATGTTAAATACAGTTTATTATTTACTAGAAATGTTAATTGGAACTTGTACAGTGAAGCGAATCATATAACTGAAATCATACAATGATTTTGGTTAGAGTTTATTATATCTGCAATACTTTTACCAAGTTATTATTTATAACTTTCCCCTTAAGTTAAACAAAAGAAAATATTTGTCTATCATGCTGAATGCCTTCTCTAAATCTGCAAAAAAAAAATATATATGGGCATATGATCAGCACAGTCCCCCATCGATCACAATCACATGACTTTCCAGATCAAAGGGTGCAACTTCTCTATCTGGCAACTCCCCATTTTTCCTCATGAGGCTGGGTGAACTCAGTCCCAGACCTCCCTAACTTTAATTGTTCTTGTATCCCTTCTACATCCTGCTTGCAGCTCTGGCAGCCTATATTCTTCCTCCATCCATTTCTACATCTGATTTGCTAAAACACCTGTATTGATTTTTCCCAATCACTTGTAAACTAATACCTCTTAACTGGTTGAATTATTTATATCTTTTCCACCTTCAAAGGTGCATACTAACAGCTATCTTCCAATTTTCAGGAACCTTTTGTTCTTTCAGTAGTGCATTAATAAATTAAACCAATAATGTGTTCATAATTCCATTCACTCCACAATATTTATTCCATTTTAGATTCCTAATTTCATCTCCGATTTCATTTGCCTCAATTTTTCCATCCAATTCCTCTACATAACAGCAACTCTGTCTAAACCATTTATTCTGTTCTACCATTATGTTTCCTTACATTTATTTCCCTAATTAATTATGCTGGGTATTATTCTGATTTATCTTCCACTTGCATACTCTTGCATAATGACATCATTCTAGTATCCTCATTGTCTTTTCACTTACTTAATTCTCAACTCTCTTTTCTTCATTTCCACCTCACATTTATAACCCCTTTCCTCTCTGTTTGCTTCTTCTAGCCCTCTCTTACTCATTTTCTTCCCATTAAGCATTCTTCATCATATCATACCTGTTTGCTTATCTTTTAGATATGTCAAACTGATCACTGCCATATCTGATCTGCTCTTGCTTAATAACTCTCTATACTTCTATCCCCTAACAACATCCGAGTCTAATTGACAGAATAAGTCTTTCTTTGACAAACTCATTCTCTCAAATATTTGCCTAATCTACAGTTCAAATTTTTTCAATTGGAGAAAAATTATCACTTCCCACAATGATATTCATCTTCTAAAAATCTTTAAGTTCATCCTCTATCCCCTTGAAACATAATGCATAATCAATGAAATTTTAACAATTTTTATTTAGAAATGTGAATTCACCAGTTTTTTTCTCTCCCTTATTTACACATAATTTACGAGGATATCAGCCTGAACGCTTACAACCTACTATTTACTTATTATTATATACTTTAACAGCTTCTTTACCTTTGTTCTTGACCTAATTTCACCATCTGAACTCCTTCCATGTCTTTTCTTTTCCATTCCATTTGCTGAATTTGCTCTTCTTCATTCTTGCATTAAAGTCTGCAATGATTCTACCATTTTTTTTAATGGTGTTTAATGCCCCTTTTTACTACTGAGGCACCACAGGGGGTGAACACTGATGATACATGAGATGAAATGATATATTGGGAAGGGATTTTTTTTAAAGGAAGGAAACGTTCCAGTCCTAAGTTTAGGGTAGCTCCCTGGCATTTGCCAGTTATGAAGACTGAGGAAAACCTGGAAAAACCTGTCAGGGAGGATAGTCCTGGCGTGGTTCAAACCCCAGACCTCCTGCTCACGAATCCGAGCCTTAATGAACTCTGCCACCCGTGGCGGCCTCTACCTTTTCTCATTTACTTATGTATTTGTCACTGCTCCCTATGGTAGACCTGTATTCAGTGGTGTCATTCTAAATGTTAACAACTGATTTAATAATTACTACAGCCTTCTCAATTTTAATACAAAAACAGTTTATTAAATAAGGTTATTATCTGATGCAAATAAAGAAAAGTTACAATATAACATTCTTTTACAGTTTTAAAATTTATAAACTTATTTTTGGACATCTGACATGGTGGTTGATCTGGGGCATATGAAGATAGTTTGAGTGTCTGAGCATTACTCAGACTGGCCTTTTATAGCTATGCTCCCAATGGAGGCTTTTCTGGAGGAAGGGATAAAGGGAGGGAGACACCAGGTGGCCAGGATTAATGGGCAGTGACTGTATGTTTCTAGATAGAACATTCTGACCCAGTGAAGAATCCCTATGAGTTGATTGAACCCCTTAGAAGGTCAGATTGCTTCCATTCCAGATTCTAGGGCAGAAATCTTTCCTTAGTGCAAGCCACTGTGGCACCATGCCAGCCCACCTCACTCTGGCACTTTATACCCTGTAGCACAACCAACAAAATGAAATGATATGAAATGGGACAGGAACAAACTTCATGGAATCCATCTCAGCATTCGCATAAGTGACCAGGGAAGAGTTAAAAAAGGAGGGGAGGAAAAAACTGGCCCAACGGAAATTTAACCTGGGATTTCCCAAATGCGAGTTTGAAGTGTTATTGAGTAATATTTGACCACACTCACAAAAATTGTTTGAACCACAGTTGAAATGTTACTAGCACACCAAGCAAATATTTAATTAGTTTAACAAATTATTATTGAGGAAATCACTCAAATTTCACTAATTTTGTTCCACTTACTTGGATATGTTTCAAAGGCTGTTGCCTTCATATTCAGCATGATTCTACTGTCTGATTCCCAGCGTAGTATTAAGATGTCGCTCTGTGAATTTTATGAACTTGATGATGTCACTATTGTGGAAGATGAAAATTAACCAAATTTTCCTTGTTTTTGTTTTTGTTTATGAATATGATTTCCCACACTGTTAATTCTAGGGGTTTTCATGAGCTTTTAACAGTTTTGGTTCCTTTAGGAATTCATTGTTCTTTTGCCAGAAATGGTCTGCTATTGCAGATTTTTCATGTGTTTATATTTTACATTTCTCATGTGTTCCATAAATTATATGGTAATATTTATTTTTGTTTTGCCTATATACGAGGTAAGTTCAAAAAGTATCGCGATTTTTGTATTTTTTCAAAAAGTATTCATTTATTCATGAATATCTATTTTGTCCCCTTCAAAATAATTCCCACCAGATATTATACACTTGTGCCAACGTTTTTTCCAATCCTCCAAGCACTTTAAAAAATCGTTTTTTGTGTTCTTATTCAGCTTCTCCTTCGATGCCGTCTTTATCTCCTCAATCGTGGCGTAGCGTCGTCCTTTCATGGGCCTCATCAGTTTTGGGAACAAAAAAAGTCACAGGGGGCCAGGTCTGGGGAGTACGGTGACTGCGGCATCATAAGTGTGTTGCTTTTGCCCAAAACTTCGCGCACAATCAACGATGTGCGAGCAGGGGCGTTATCATGGTGCAAAAGTCAATTTTTGTTCTTCCACAAATCGGGGCGTTTATGGCGGATTGCTTCGCGCAATCTTGCAGGTAACTATTCCTTATTGACGGTTCTATCCTGTGGCAAGAACTCATGATGCACCATACAATCGAAGAAAACTGTAAGCAAAACCTTCACATTCGACCGAACTTGGCGCGCTTTTTTCGGTCTTGGCTCGTGTGGCAGCATCCATTGGGATGATTGAGCTTTAGTTTCCACGTCATAACCATACACCCATGATTCGTCACCAGTATGACCCTCTGGAGCAAATTTTGGGACGTCGCGGACAGAGTTCAACAGCTCCTTAGCAACGTTAATGCGATGATGTTTTGGATCGAAATTGAGCAACTTTGGTATGAATTTTGCGGCGACCCTTCTCATGCCCAAATCATTGGTAAAAATCGAATGGCACGAGCCAGTCGATATGTTTAGGTCCTCAGCAACTTCTCTAAAGGTGATTCGACGATTGGCCAATACTATTTTCTTCACTTCTTCAATGTTTTCGTTTGTTGTTGACGAGCTCGGGGGACGCTCTTCGTCCTTCACATCTTCTCGACCTTCTGAGAACATTTTGTACCACCGATAAACATTCCTTTGGTCCAAGGTAGCTTCACCATATGCCACAGTCAACACTCGGAATGCATCCGCGCACTTAATTTTGTTTTTCACACAAAATTTGATACGGATTTTTGTTCCATTTTTTGGAATAGGCAAAAATCGAAGACGAGCCAAAACAGGTCCAAGCAAAATAGCTGTCAACAATTAACTGAACATTCAAAATGGCCGAGCTTGTAAACATAAGTGAGGGACATGAGTACCAACATAACGCCACAAAACAATCGAAAATCTAATACAAGTAGCCCGCGGAAATTCAAAATTCGCGATACTTTTTGAAGAGACCTCGTATTTCATATTGCAGTCTTTGCAACCGATTTTGTAAATTCCTGATTGTTTTCCTGGCAGATTTTTGTCTTTGTGTTGATTTTTAGGAGGTTTTTAAACTACATTTGTTTAGTGGAGCCAAAATGATGTTTGCCTCTTTGAAAAATCTTCTGGAATTTTTGGTGTGCCCATGTATGGAATGTGAATTTCTTATATATATGATCTCCTTTGTAGCCTTTTAGTGTGGTGACATCTTACTTGTTTTGGTTTTTTGAATTTTTCTATTTTCTTGTTTACCTGATCTATTGTGTAGCCATTTTTCTGTGCTATATCTGCGATTTTATGGTACTCCAAATTGTATTGTCTTGCTTATAGGTAGATTTGTTATTCTGAATATGGGACTATTGATTATGGTCAGTTTATGTTGTTTTGGATTGTGGCTGTTGTTTTTTTATATAATTATCCGTGTGGGTATCTTTTCTGAATAAAAATCAACACCAAGACAAAATTCTGCCAGGAAAACGATCAGGCATTTACAAAATAGTTGCAAAGACTGCAATATGAAATACATATGCAAAATAAAAAGAAATATTACCATAAACTTAAGGAACACATGAGATAATTAAAATATAAATACACGGAAAATCAGTAATAGCAGACCATTTCTGACAAAAGTGCCACAAAATCCAAAAGGAACCAAAACTCTTAAATAACCTATAGAATAAACAGCACGGGAAAATATGTTCATAAACAAAAACAAGGAACATTGGTTAATTGTGAATTTCCAAACAGTAACCTCATCACTAAGTTCGTTAATTCGCAGAGCTACATCTTAATACCATGCTGGGAAGCAGACAGTGGAAACATGCTGAAGATGAAGGCAACAGCCTTTGAAACATGTCCAAGTAAGTGGAACAAATTTAATGAAATATGAGTGATTTCCTCAGTAATAATTTGATATATTATACTATATTTCACTATTGAAAATTCCCGCTCTTCCAAACTTTTTAACTAATTGTTTTAAATAGCAGGAATTTTCACAGTGAAATATAGTATAATATAGCAATTTTTTATGAGGAAATCACTCAAATAAAATTTTTGAGAGATTCCTCATAAAAATAGCTATATTAAAATAGTTAATTCTTAGCTTGATTATTGAAATCTGTGAGCAAATATGCCAAATTCATATTCAATGGGAGGCATGATGTACTAATCACAGCTAGGATTCAAGAGTACATGGAAATGATTTGTCATCAAATTACTGCAATGTTCAGTATAGTATCAAACATTTGTTAATTAAAATATTGTTCTTCCCTTTTGTCTAAAGGTTACCATTAAGTTCAATTTTAAATTTAACAACCAGCTCTACAAGTACAATAATTTTAACAATAGGTTCAGGTGAGCCAGTGTTAACTGGTTGAATGATACCGCTCATTGATAATTTTTTTTTTATTTGGTTTATTTATGGGTGCTCTGTAACATCTTTGGTCATCAGTATCCCATTCAAATCAGGGCATGAAACTGCAGACAATTTCTGCTCTGAGGCCTCTTTTGTCAGGCTCGATGTTCTTTATCCTGTCGTAAATGTACAACACGGGACCCACGGTTTTACTTCCCTTCTGATGGAAACCATACTTTGAATTTTTACACCCAAAAAAATCTATCGGTCCTGGCAGGGATCGAACCCATGATCTTGGGTTTAGAAGGCAAGTATGGTAATCACTACATCACCAGGACCAACAGCTGAGAATATGGAAAAAATGTTAATAACAAGTATGAATTAATCCAAACGTTCATAAAATGTAACAAGAGGTACACCACATAAAATCACCAAAGAGTCTGGCAGTTGACTCACAGCCGATGATGCGGGCAATGGCCTGTGAAGCATGTTCTGTATAATTCAATGGTAAGTGGAGCACAAGAGTATTAAATTGACTCATTAGCTAATTAGGAATATGTTAGTTGTTTCACTGTACGATTCCAACACAAAATTAGTTTTAAATTTAGTAATTTGGTTGGCTTGTCTCTTGGTGTCATGTGGAGAGGAATTTTCACTACTCTTTTCTCATTTTTTTTTTTTAATTAACCTTAGCTTTATTTATGTAGATTCTATGCCCATCATTAAATTCAGTTTTGAATCTATGTTATTTCATTTTTTGGGCTTATGGGAGGATAAAAGATTTAAAAATTCCATGGAAATGCATGCTTGCAAGCACTGTTCAGTTAAGCAGTCAAATTCATGAGTGCTTGTCTTACAATCATCAGCAATATGTAAACTTACCTAAAGGTGCAATAGAGGTTCCCATTGTAATGGAGGTATTTGAAATGTTTTTAAGGTCCAGAGTGCATTTCAGAATAATATAATTTATATACATATACATAATATAATTTATATATATATAATAATATAATTTATGTAAATATGTCAACTATTTGTACACCTCTTTGTAGAACTAATCCATATATATGCAGCTTATCTCTCTTTTGCATAAACAAATATGCAGTGGTACGATTAAGGATGAAAATATTCATTAATAAGGAACAATTGTATTAATAGAAAAACGAAAATCTTGGTTTTAAACATTTTTATTGTAATTAATATGAAATGTAATCAACATATTTATAAGTTCTTTTCATTCAAAAAAGCATTAACATACTTAATCCTTTGATTTCAACTGATTCTATACATTTTTTATTTAAAGTTTACCTTAAAAACAATAATGTGCAACAACATTAGGGTAGATATTGACATTTCTTGGCATAAGCACTTTTGGCATTTTGATACTTTAAGGTGTATCATTTTGAGCACTGTGTTCTTGTAATTAAAAAAAAACGTGTTCTATTCCCTTAATTTACACAAAACAATTATGAAATAGAAAATATTATAAAATGCTTTGAAAATAGATAACAGTGGAAGAGTATTTCAACAATATTAGAATTATTTCAATATTTTTGTAAAAGTTTCAATATTAAATGCAACTTTTTCTTGTAGAACATATGTAAATATATTATGTTATCAGTCTAACATTTTTAAACAACTTCATATTTTGATTATATATCAAATGGATATGTTTCATTTTAACAACATTATGCACTTAAGATGAAAGAATATCTATCAGTTTAAATGACAGGTTTGTCACAAACCTGAAGAGAGCTTTATTGTGTTTTCAAGTGCATTGATTAGCCTTTTGCCAATTAAAAAGTTAAAATTAATTGACTGTCTACTATTTTAAGTACACATCCATACAGAAAATAAATGTATACAATGGCATGGAATGTAAAAATATTTGAATTACAAAATATATATCTTTCTATATGAGAAACCTCTACAAGAGGTTTTTAGACGTTTATGTCTAATGACATCACACAAAACAATTTCTGCATTGTAAGGCATTGTTGTGCATTGCAGATCTTACAAAAATACTAATTAATTTGCTTGCTGCTCAATTTGTCTGCCTAAGAAGGAAACTCCATTTATTTCTTATTTTCGACATCCTTGTTGTAGCCATATGAGTTGATAACTGTAAGTAAACAAAACCAACATTTTAAGAATGATATAGTTTGAAGCACATTAATGGTTCTTAAAGATAAAAACAGAAAATTTGTTTGGCAAAAAATTATTTTTAAAAGTAAACTAAAGACTACTCTTTTGTTAACAGAAATGAAACATGCAGGATACATATATTCTACATAAAGTAGCTACATGACTTGTGTGATGCACCCTTCTAACAGTATTGCACATTTTTGTTAATTTAATCATTTTTACTTCTTTCTCCTAATACAAAGCATCTTAGTGTTTACATTGCTGCATCAATATCTGGGATGAACTTTTTTTCTCAGTTACATTACCAAATGGAAATATGCTATGCATGCAAGCAACTTTCTCTCACTGTTCGTTTTTGCTTGTAATGTGAGCTGGTGTAGATGGGCTTGAGACTGCACTGTTTGGACTACTATTTAGTTACTATTCCACAGCAAAAATAACAAGGATTTCCTTACTGCTGTTGAATGAACACAGCCTAAAGCAGTAATCAGTTATATTACAGGATACAGAGGCATCGATATTGATATTAATATTTACAGTAGGGTTTTAATACCAGCCTGCTAGCAGATTAAGCATTATAACTATTTCTGAAGCTTTCCACGTACTTAAAAAGAGGAATTTTACTTAGTATCAGTGATCTTATAACAGCTGGGATCCTGTAATTTGAAAAGTGTTCAGGAATATTCCTTTAGAACTTATTATAACTATGATCAAATGAATGGAAAGAGAAATTTGCATAGGTTATTATATAGATGAATCGTACATCATGCTCATTATATCGTTAATATCATTATATCCCAAACATTAAAACAATGAATTTTGACAATGACAAAATTAAATTTTACAAGAAAAGATCAAATAGATACCTGGATCAGTACAATTACCGAGACTTTGGAATTATCAATTTGGAGAAATATGGAAAGATATGAAAATGAAAGGGAAAGTTTTTTTGAAAAGAAATTATGCTAAAAAATTAAGATATTGTGTTGCAAGAAGTACTATTTGGTGGCTTAAATAGTAAAAAATCCCTTAAGTTTATATAGAAGCATGAAAAATATTTGGGATAGGAAAGAAATATATTGAACATTGTAATAAGGATGACAAAGAAGAATTTTCATGCATCAAAACTGGAGTTGTAAAATTGGAAAGAGTACCTGGAAGGATCAATACAAAGATATGTCCAATGTATGAATGGAACGATTATATCTAGCATAATTTATTAGAATGTAAAGAAATGAGCTTATATTGATTTGGTTTATTTGTGGATGCTCTTAACGTCTAAGGTCATTAGTGTCCCAATCAATTCAATAATTGAGAATATGATAATGAATTTAAGCTCAGAGAAAAATGCAAAGAAGCAAAAAAATTTTAGGTAAATTAAGGAAGAAATTGTTGAGCAGGTGCAATAACCAAATAAAATAAATTGAATGTGTAGTAAATTATCAGAGATGACTTGAATTGTGTGGAAAATCCAGTATCCTAATAACAGCAGCGTTTTGGATATTAGATTAATAAGACATCAGCAATTAAATTCAGAAACAAATTAGTAGAAAGATTAAGATACAATTAATAAATATAAAATAGTATGGGGTGATTATGTAACTTTGCTAATTATATTTAATTTTGGATTTATTATATTATGTACTCAATAAATTCACTCTAAAACAAAGAATTACAACATACCTTTGTATTCCTCTTCACACATACAAAGCAGGTTATACCATTCCGGTCCTGATACTCTTGGAACTTCTAGAGTACCACCATAGGCTGACGGGAGTGTCTTAGGGCTGAGATAATTATGCAGTGATTCACGATCTGTTCCATGGAAGATTATCTATAAAATAATAAACACACTTTTAATTAATATTGTTCAATGAATGTTTCATATAAGTAAATTTAACATTTATTTGAACAGTTTAAGGAAACATTTACACTAGCATATTGATTACGGCCTTTTACATACTGGACATAAATTTTAATACTTGGAGTAAAAGTTATATTTCCTAATGAAAGATAGTTGTACTTCTACGAAGAGATAGCAACCAATATTCATCTGTGTTGATGAATTGAATAAGATTGGGTGAGATGAATCTTCAGAAGGAAAGAGTGAAGTAAGAAATATGAAAGGCAGCCTGGTTTTTTTTTAAATAGTGTTTATAACTACTGAGGCATCACACTGATGATACATGAGATGAAATGATAAACTGGGAAAGGATTTTTTTTTAAAGGAAGCAACTGTTCCAGGCCTAAGTTGTGTACCTCCCCGGTATTTACCATTTATGAGGACTAAGGAAAACTGGAAAAAACCTCAGTCAGGAAGGATGGTCCTGGTGGGAATTGAACCCGAGACCATCTGCTCATGAATCCAAGCCTTAATGATTTTGGTATTGGGTAGCATGTATAGATGCAGTGGGGTTCCTAACATTTTCAGATTTTTGTATTTTTTATAACAGTTATGATGGAATAGAAGCAAATTTTTATGAACCCCTGGGAAGGACTGCTGTCAAATCAGATGCCAGGATATCCAATGCGCAAGTTCATCAATGCACACCACTCACCAAAAATCCATGTTACCTGGCTTGGCAATCTGAACAAGGAAATGAAATGGAATGAGAGAAAGTAAATTTATGGAAAGAAAATATCCATCCCCAGTATTCACCTAAGTTACCAGGGGGAACCAAGAACGTGTATAAGGATAGGATGCCCCAGCCCCTTGAGGGATTTAAAGCCAGGACCTCCCAAGCATTATTGCCTAAGCCATTCCATTTGGTTATCTATGTTGTTAGCAAGTATTTTAAGTTTATGGGATAAGATTTTTGATGTTGTTGTTATTATTTTAGCTTATGCTACATGCTACCTGCTGATCTGGCATTGAGATTCTGACCTCTGGTGACAGAGGAGGGGGGTGTGATGTTCAATTTGTGCTTTCGACCCGTCAGACTACATTTATGCTACACAAAGTGTAGGTAGATAGGAATAAGAGTTGTGATGAGCCAATTGGTAAAATAAAAGGTAGGTGAAGCTTGAGTACTCAGAGATACTGCTTTTTATGCCACAAATTACTAGTACAGTCACTGGAAATGAGAACAGGTAGGAGCTAAGTAGTCCACTTTACTGTGGCACTATCATAAGAAAAAATTTCTACTTTATTTCTTAGCTATAAATAGCAAATCATACATAATATTTTCTAAACATTGCATTTGAAATATATTATTGATCTCTGTGATACTCCTTATATGTTACATTTACATTCTACAGTACATTTTTGTTATTTTAATTAAATTGTTAATTGTAACTTATAGAACGAAGCCAATTGATATTATTGTATGATTTAGTTGAACTATACACTCTTAATGCTTCACTTACTTGTTATAATATACAGACCTGGTTTCAACATTTTGTTCTCATCATAGTTAAGAAATAAACTTGATGATGCCTTAAAAGTTTTGAATATACAAGAAAGAAACGTATCGTTTACATACGAAACAGAAAGAGATAAAAGGTGGCATTACTGAATATTAAATATAATAAGACATCAAGGAAACTGGGAATTTTGAATATACAGAGAGAATACACATGTAGACAATCACATCAAAGCTGACAATTTTAACCCCACAATATACAAATATGCAGTTTAACACATCGGCTAGTTAATCTACAAGGTAGCAAAGAAGAATGCTTTAAAGAATAGGAGTTAAAAATGGTTTTAAAAAAGAACTAGTTTACAAAAAAAGTACAGAAATTCAAGAGGCAAAAACTTATCAAAGAAACCACAACACTTTCAGCAGGAAAAGATAACCTAACTTTTAAAAAAGTCTCATATCATCTATCTGCTACAAAATTTTTTGGAATATTCTTAAATGATTTTAATATCAGGTTGGCACCTGCTAACAGATTAAATGTTAAAAATCTCCTAATAGACAACATTAATGACAGTATTTCACAAGATAAAAAAGCAGGTATTTAGAAATTAAGTTGTGCAGAGTATGAAAAAATCTACATTGGAAAAACAAAGAGAAACAAAGGCATGCAGTTAAAATAATATTTCAGGAATGTAAAATACAAGCAAATGGAAAAATCAGCAGTAGCATATAATTTTTGGACAGAAAATCACATAGTGAATAAAGCAAAATTATTAAAATCAGTACAAGACCTACAGAATTTGCACATGATATAAAATCTATATCTACAAATACAAAGACAGTTTAATGAACTCAGATCATCACACCTCCACCAGAGCAGAATACACATTCTCACAGTATAACGAAGTATCCAGCATTGGACATTTAGCTGACTATGATAACAAGGGGTTCTTGAGACCGGTTCTAAATATTATAAACAGTAAGTGGAGCAATAAGAAAGTGTAGAACTGTAAATTTCATAAGTCCTGCTCACCTCATCTAAGATAGCATTTAATAAAAAAGCACATACACATTAGTGTTAAATACAAGCACAGGTGCACCTAGCAATGTGAATATTGCAGTAAAACAAAGTCACTGTACAGTAAAACGAAAGCAAACTCAAGCTTAGCTTGATGACATGTTCCTTACTTAAAGTATGAGTGCATATTTTGATTTAATTGCAAATTCTGGGAAAACAATCTGTCAACATGTCTTTGATGTCAGATGTTAAAGAGGAATTTGCACAAATTATACTTCCTTATTTAAAATGATACACTATGGGTAACTTATTTACACACTTCACTTACTATATTTTCCTAAGTTAGAACAATGTTTCAGGAACCAGCATTCCCATCCTCAGCCGTTGACCTAGGTTCCCGAATGTTCCGGAAACATTATTCCAACTTGGGAAAATATAATAAGTGAGATGTGTAAATAAGTTGCCCAGAGTGTATCATTTTAAATATGACTTCACTGTAAACAGTTTCAAAAATTATACATATAAGTTATGCTTCCTTAGTTTCAGAAAATACCCTAGCCATTTTACCCTTAACAACCTTTCTGGAAATACCAGCTAACAGAATACAAGAATAAAAGTTAGTTTCATTAACTTCAGGCAATAGTAACATGACTCATTCATGAGACAGTTGTGTAGCGAGACCTTTCAATTACGTATTTTTTCCAGAATTAAGAACAAAGTGCATAAAGGTAGGATTAGTATGGAAATATACTAATATTTATACTTGAAAGATTGACCTATCTTGAATGCTGAAAAATATATCCCGTTACATACCAACAATTTTTGAGTTCAAAATTGCATAAAATATTTATAAACGTTTTTTTCACACTAACTCCACTCACTTATATAAAATTTGGACATATGTTTCGGGAGCAATCCCTCCCATCTTCAGCCTGTTGACAAACTCACAGGCTGAAGATGGGAGGGATCGCTCCCGAAACATATGTCCAAATTTTATATAAGTGAGTGGAGTTAGTGTGAAAAAAACTGTATACATTGTTTATAAATATATACCACACCATTGTCAACAGCTTCTTAAGTACATTTAATTGCATAAAATATTATTTTTCATATCGTTTTAGCTCAAGTTCTATATAGTAATTCTCTTACATAATATTAAATGACATTTATCATGGATGTTAATTTTATGTATGAGTAATGGCCTAATTTGCCAACATTTAAGATTTTCAGACTTGTGCAAGCTAAGGAAAAAAATATTAATTTTCATAAAAATCTGATTCTATTAAAACTTAATTAAAAAAAAAGGCACACAGAATGCACCCTGCTGCTAAGTGTCAATAAACAAAAGATAATATCTATGACTTGTTTTTTATTATTATTTAAATAAATAATGTTCCTGGTAGAACAAGTTGTGAATTCTTATACACTATAACATGTAAAATAAGCAACAGAAAAAATAATTAAAACAGTTAAAATCTCCCAGGATGTTTTGTCGTGGTCCATGATTTAAATTACTACCATAGCTTTCACCAACTACTTCGGTTGGTATCTTCAGTGGATGATGAACAACACCTAACTGTTAACAAGAAGACAGTATTGATCCATCTCTGTTTTTAACTATAATACTGGCCATGAAAGCCTAAGAAGTACTATAACAGAAAATATAATCACATAAACCTTGAGCTTACCCTGCTTCGCAGCTTGTCCCTGAGGAAAGGCTTAAACAGGGCAAATACCATATTGAATATGTAGGGCTGGTTCACCACATGGATATTCTTTATTCTCAGAGGTACTGCATCCTATAAAAGTAAATTATACATATAGAAAATTATAATATGCATTATACAACCAGAATAGCTGTAATTGCTAAATTTAATCTTTCAGGAATTTATTCCTTCCTCATTAACTGCCGAAAAAACACACATTTTCTCCTAGTGGACATTAAAGGTAACTGTAGTGATCTATAATGTCAACAAAACTTCTTTATTTGTCCAGAAAGTGACAAGGAGATATGCAGAATGGTTCATGAAACATTACTTAAATTATTTTAGTAAGTGGAGATAATACAAGTAACTTCAGTTTGACTAATTTAATATAAAATTTTGAACCTAACATATTGAAGCATACAATAATGACCAATAATTTATTTAAAATAATGAGAAAAATAAAACCTAAAATTATTACCCAATGTTACACTTATTTCATTTGATATTAAGACTGTGTTCCCTAGTGTGCCGCAAGATAAATTATTAGATTTTTTAAGATAATGGTTATAACCAGCCAACCAAATCAGAGAGCACATTAAATAATGCATAAACTTACTAAGATTTGCATAATCAAGCTTTTTTTTTTGTATTTAATAAAAAAGTCCTTAAAAAATAGGATAAGTGAGGTAATCCTTTATTTTGTTTCTAGTCGATCCATTCATGAACTATGAGGGTAGGTCCATAAGTTTCCAGCCTTGCCGATATGACTTATCGATTTCACAAAACCCTTATCTAGTGTCATACCTTATCGGATAAGTAAATAATTGCGGCTGTTAACCATTGCTCCACTGTGATCAATTGTTCAGATATAGTTGCATAAAGAAGGGTATGTGTAGAAGATTGTGACATGTTCAAAATGGAGTATGGACATGTTATTAAGTTCTTCACAAAAGGAGGAGGTACTTCAAATGAAATTAAAAAGTGAATTTACAGTGTATATGGGAAATCATCCCCCTCATATCCTACCATAAAAGATTGGGCCAAACTTTTTCGAATAGGTTGAGAAAGCATTGAAGACAAAGAGCATGCATGGAGGTGCTCACTCCTGAAAACATATGGAAGGAGAATCATGGAAGACTGGCGGCTCAAAGTTACGGAAATAGCAGCAAGGTTGGGTCTTTCTAAAACAACAGTCCTTCCTTCGAATTATTCATGAACATTTAAACATGAATAAGGTTATGCAAGGTGGGTGCCTAGACTTCTTTCCTCAGTCCAAAAGCAGCAACGAGTCATCTATCGTCAAGCATTTTGGACCTCTGTAGTGCCAACGAGAGAGAAGTTCTGCAAACCATTGTTACAGAAGATGAAACTGTGGTCCTCTACTATGATCCCTTGTCCCAAATGGAATCAATGGAGTGGCATAGACCTGGTGAAGCACCGCCTCTAGAGGTAGGGTCACTATGAACCAAGAAGATCATAGCCACAATCTTTTGGGACTGTGAAGGAATTCTCTTCATCGACTTCAAGGAGAGTAACACCACAATAAATGGGGAGCACTATGCTGGCCTACTGCACTGACAAAAGGCAAGGAAAGCTGAGTGGTGGTGTGCATCTTCTTCACAAACATGCGCCTGTGCACACAGTTCTTATTGCAAAGGAAGCTGTGAAGAAATGTGGCTTCAAGGAGATCGACCATCCATCCTACAGTCCAAATCTAGCTCTCAGTGACTATTTCTTTCCCCAAAGGACCTTCAAGGAAGGAAATTTAAGTGTGACGAAGAAGTGATGAATGCTGTTTATACCCATTTTGCAGACAAGACTTCTGATTATTTGGGGGGGAGGGTTGAAATGGTAATTCAAAGATGCGAGAAGTGTATAGCAATAAAGGGCAACTATATTGAAAAGCAAAATATAGTTTTTGTCTTTATCTAGAAAATTGTTAGACCGGAAACTTATGGACCTACCCTCGTACCTATTTTGAAATATACTTCATAAAGGTTTCCTCCCATTTTTTAAAGTTTGGAACTGAAATGGAGAAGATACATTAACCCTACTAAACATAAACATACATGGAAGCTAGGTTAAAACCTTTAAACTTAAACCTATATACAAATTTACAGTCTAAACAGAAACATGAAATTTATTGTCATTTTTAGATCAGAATATTTATTATTATTATTATTATTATTATTATTATTATTATTATTATTATTATTATAGACTTGAATTTTGCATCTATAGGTAAATACACATAAGACTATGATATTAAAACCTATAGTTTTATCCCCAGACTGCATAAAGAAGCAGCATTCAATGGTGTAACACATAAATAGTAAACTAATCTTTAATCAAAAGAAAACACTGTAATTAATATCTACACCTATGAGAAGTTGCAAAATCAAATGCGTTCAGCAAAGATCATTTAAAATTCCAGAAACAAAAAAAATAATTGAAGAAATCACAATTCTGTGTGATATGCTGGAGACTGAATATTTTAAAAGGTTCTAAACATTTTCAAAGATTTTAATATTTTAGCACTTAAAAACAGTGCACAGTATTAAAAATCTATTAAATTAAAATCTATTAAAATCTATTAAATCAAAAACAGTTTCCTGCTTAAGGAAAAAAAAAATTAGTATTTCCTTTAGTATTGTGAGGAAATTTATGTAGGGAAAACAATAAAAAATACTTGCACCAGAATCAAGAAACATGAGTAATGTCAAATATAAGCAAATAGAAAATTGGGCAGTGGTAGTGCATTTTTAGAAAGAAAACAAAGATAGTGAAGAAGGTGAAATTATAATACAAGTCTCATTTAATGAGTTTTAACATCCAGGAAGCAGAAAGCTGAATATCAAGTTCATCAAAAGGTGAGAGAATTGTCTGACCATCAATAATGCAGCAGTTGTATAACAGTTAAGGATAAGTGTACAAAATATGTTCTGGTAAACCCTTGAATAAATGAAGCTAGGAAGGCAGTTATTTCACTATAGTTCTTGGCTAAGTTTATATGATTAAAGCTAGTTTCATATTGCACTATTTTTTTATATTTTGGTAAAACATCATAATGTTTAAATTTTATATCATTTTCCTTAATCCACTCACTAACCTGAAGCCAATCAACTATTCTCTTAGCAAATGGTGGTGTGAACTGCCAAACTTGTTGCAGTGAAAGGCCATCCATATCAAAGATAACGACAGCACCAGCAACCTGTGTTTCTGGCTCCAACATGGCGATTTCCAAGAAAAGCACAGCTCCCTTGAATACCTCATCCAGTGAGCACTTGTTATGTTTCCACCTCTCTGTAAAACAACACATTGAAGAATATAAACTGTATTGTTATATAGATTTAAGAACTAATTTTGCTATTTTCTAAATTTGCACCACAGATTTTGAAACCTTTCAGTGACTGTAATTGCAAATTTCATCCATCTGAATAATCTTGACAATGCAAAACTCAAAGTTATTGAGGGAGAATGTTGAAGTTAAACTACTTTCTATCGATCTTTAAAATCTTACCTGTTGAGTAATTTCTTTTAATTAAACAATATTTGGTATTCAGACCATATTCTTAAAAATTGGATGCTAATTCGAATTTATTTTGTTTTTATGACATACCTGCTGCATTATGATAGAAAGAAACTATTGAAATTAGCGGGAAATAATTTGACTACATGTGTGGTTTGTATATAATTATCTACATGAATAAAATGAGTTTTATTTGTATAAAATGACAATATTAATGTCCTCCTAACAATGAATGGTGGGGTGTTTAAAAGCCCCTGAAGGCTGTAGGCAGTTACTTCACATTATCGTCACAGAATGAGGGAAAATTCTAGTGCAGGAGATGGGGGACATACAACTCTGTGCTTATTCTGAACAGTAAGTAGCCAAGCAGACATTTAATGCCTTCTACACCAATGGTTTTCACTGACAGAATTATTAAATTATTAAAAATCCTTGCAGTCTTTCACCAAAAGCACATTTTTCATAATGCAGTTTAATATGGTATGTTAGCGAAAAAGCCATGAATTCCAAAATGAACCCAAAACTCTTAAAAGCAGTTCAAAAGCTCAAAGAACTAACTGTATGTGAAAATTTTTTCATTTACAAAAAAAGAACATTTAATTAATTTTGATCGCAAAACAATAACTTCATCACTAAATCCATAAAATCTACAGAACAACATCTGAACATCTTGCTAGGAAGCTGACAATGGAAAAATGATGAAGGCAACAGCCTTCGAAACACGTCCAAGCAAGTGGAACAATATTAGTGAAATTTAAGTGATTTTCTCATTAAAAATTGCAAATTTATATTTCACTTTTTTTTAAATAGTGATTCAATGTCCATTTTTACTACTGAGACACCAAAGCCAGTAGACACTGATGATCACGAGATGAAATGATATATTGGGAAAGGAATTTTTTTTTTAAGGAAGGAAACATTCCAGGCCTAAGTTTAGGGTATCTCCCCAGCATTTGCCATTTATGAGTACTGAGGAAAATCTGGAAAAAACCTCAGTCAGGAAGGACAGTCCTGGCGGGATTCGAACCCCAGACCCCCCTTTCACGAGTCTGCGCCTTAATGACCTCAATCATCCATGGTGGTATATTTCACCATGAAATTTCCACTATTTAAAACTAAACATATTCCACGGCATTGTTCTAACCAGTCAAAGAACAATTCTAAATATTATTGTATATTAATGTTATTTTATAAAACATTTAATGTTTTCTGCTATCAATTTAATAAAAATTATCCCAGAAACTGACATATTCATTGTTACACTAGGTTTATTATTGGCTTAAATGTCCAATAGTACAGTACAGTTAATAAAAAAATATATGAATACCACACTCATGTGAACTCTTGTGTTACAATAATGGGTGTGCAGGATTAAACTGATGTTAATTTACAATATGAGTTACATACTTGATAACTGCTAATAATCAGTTAATTAAAGTTAACAATACATTTTATTTTAACTGTCACTTTGAAGTACATCAGCTTAGAAAAATCCATGGGATACATTTCATGCAATAGGTAGTGTAGATAAACTTTATCTCTTATGACAGTGCATGTCCATGTAATGAATGGGAAACAGTAAAACCTCAAAGAACGGCCATAGTCTTATAGCAAGAATTTGTTCTAAAATGAATTGCAGCCATATTATCATATTTACATGATGGGGTATTTTCAAAAATGTTACATATAAACAAAAATAAAAGTTAGAATATGAAATATTTACAAGATATATAGAATAAAACATCAAGAAAAAACATAAATTGTCTATATTATTCTATATTGTCTATAGTTCATATTTATATTGTATACAATCTACTTCCCTATTTATACATATCATTAGTTTTATCAGTCAAGTATTCCCCTACTGATTAGTTAACATTTTTGTATTAAACAAATCTTCAGGCTGTTATTTTTTTGAAGGAAGTAATGTATTTTATCTCTTTAGGAAGTTTATTGTAAATATGAACTCCATACTTCTACCAATTGGTCTTTAGCTGATGATGGAAGTGAATGTTCCTGGAATATTTTCAATTAAAAAACCAAGTAAGTGTGAAGCATAAATGTCACCGAATCACTTCTACTTCGCTGTTAATAGCTTCAAGAATACAAATTCTTATTTGTTTATTTGCTTTGGTTAACTGAGATAAAATCTTGAGAATATAATGAAAAATGTATTAAATAGTTCACACCCTTCAGAAGATGATTATGAAATAGTATTGGGTACAGTAGGCAAACCATGGCAGTCTCTGCATATTACTTTAGTGGATTTAATCAGTAGCATTGTCTTTAAGTGATGCACAGAAAGAAAACCTCATTTTTAATTAAATGACTTGTATGAGCATATCCTCACACTACCCCTGCTCACTATGGTGGAGCATTGTCAGCAGATTTTTGTTTTGATTTATTTTCGGATACTCTTTAACATCCAAGGTCATCAGCGTCCCATTCTATTCAGGGCATGAAATGATTTTGCTCAGAGGCCTCTTCTTTCAGGCTTGAGGTTCTTTTTCGTGCCGTAAATGTACGACACGGGACCCACGGCTTTATTTCCCTTCCAAAGGAAGCCATACTTATGATTTTTACGCCTGAAAAAATCCATTGATCCTGGCTGGGTTTGAACCCACGATCTTGGGTTTAGAAGGCAAGTATGGTTACAACTATGCCACCAGGACCGACTTGTCAGCAGATGAATGAACAAGCACTGGTATATTGTTTACAGTGATACTAGATTATGAATTTCAGAAAACTGAATTAATTACATAAAGTTGCCCGAAGCTGTTCATAATATTAAAATTTTAATTTCCCCTCAGAGAGAAACATTTGGAAATGTTAAAACATTTTCCCATGAATTTTGTCATGCAGCAATTTGAGGTCAATTAGTCAAAATTCATTTTTGGCAAGATTTTTTGAGAAAATGCAAAACTTTAGCTAATCTGATTAAAGAATTTCTGTGAAAAGCCAGAGTAATTTCTTGTATAGAACAGATTGATGGCAAAATGAGGAGATACTTCAGTTTTCAAGCTAAGCTGTCATTTTATGTTCATTATGTTGTACAAGAGTCAATGGATAGATTTCCAACATGCAAGTGTAGTGGAAATGAGTCAAAACCTCCATTAGCTTCTTTCATGGACAAGATTCAAACAATATTGTGAAAAAAAAAATATATACAAATAAAAATAAAATTTAGTTGATGGGAGATGGAATTTCTGGTGGTAAATACCAACAACACAGGAATGATTTGTGCATTGTACCATGATAATGCGTTTTAAAAGAGGATTGTTTATATACAGCTAGAAGCAATTTCTTCTTGGACATAACTGAAATTTTAAATAATATTTCGACCCAAGAACTTTATTAATCTGGTGAATGTTTTTACTTATTATTAAAGTATCTTATTAGTGTTATTAACAATTTATTGTTATTCATCATTATGACAAATTTCAACGGTGCTCATGCACTCCTATATTATGAAATGTGCTCATAGCCTTAGAAAGGTTGAAAACTCTTGTTCCAGAGCATATTTTGATAGGTAAAAATAGATTTTAACCTTTTCATATTTGCTATAGCTTAAGACTGTTTTGAGGATATTGCTTCAGGAAACTCTTCTCTCATTAAAAACAATATTCACATAATAAATAGTTCATCAGTAGTTTGGCAATATTTTTCACTTTACTTTTTCTGCTTGAAGGACACACTAATTCTTCTATGAACTGATAGTAATTCAAGAGCAGACAGTCTCTCATTTCAAATACTATGGTCTTCTTAACGGTGAAAATGTTTTTTCATTTGTTGATGTGAATAACAGAATTTTATTGAAAATTCTGAGAGCATGCTTTGCTTAAGTGAAAAAAAAAAATCTTTCCTGCAGTGTTTTAAAGCTGCAAAATTTAAAATATTTTGAGAGTGCAGGGGAAACAAATTATTTTTTATTTTCTCTTTTCCTCTGCCTCCCTCCCCTCTTTCTCTGTCATACTTATTCATATCAAATTTAGCATTTGAATAGTTTCATCAGATTACTGTATTTTCTCTTTTTACCTTCAGTTTCATTTGACACTTGGGTTGTTTGACCTTGGACATAACCAGATATAAAAACTTGTCCAGCCTATTGGGCCCCCCTCTCTCGAACTGTGCTGAATAAGCAAGATGGAATCAGTTACATCATGAGTAGTTCCCAGGCTGTTAACTGTCAATAAAGCAGTTGTTTTACTTTCCATATAGGAGAATCTAGTTTTAATAAACCTTGACTTTCAATTGTAACCTTAACCAATATACTAAATACAGGTTTTAGTATGATGTAATAGAAATAAGGTTAATTGCATTACCATACTTGTTTTATATCTGCAAGTGGCAGCAATAGTTATATTTGCTCTTTTGGTTGTTGGCAAACAACCAGTCAGAATATATTTTATCTTTGTTATAGAATTGCAATTTTAAAAAATGTTATATCTATTCATATTTAGTATCTATAATGACTTCTGCTGCATACCTAACTCCCCGACTTAAAACGCTATTGTCCAACTCAACATAAACTAATGATTTGGATAATAAATCTTTGAAATGACCTCCAAGAAATAAAATTAATTCATTTTGATTTAGACTGAAGACTGCATCTGTCTTCTGGTTCTAATAGTTTGCATTGGTAGGAATTAAGGCTTTTGTCCTAGTAGAATTTATAGTTTACAAAAGAAACATTTAGAAAAAAACCAAACAATTACTGCTATTTTTCTTGAGTGCAGTGCCTTGTGTGGACCGATAAAATGTTGAAACAACTGGGCAGATAACTTCTCAAAATTATTCACAGCAATAGTGAAAAGATAGATGATTAATTTGAAGGGAAAGAGAGAACGTGCTGCATATATAGCAACAGCCTTGCAGAAACCTTAAATAGGAAAATCTATGCAAATATATCAAGGAGACACACTATGAAACTTCATACTATGAAACATTTTCTCAGAGAAGGATATTATATCATATGCAGTTGGTAAAGTAAGTTTTATAATATAAAGATAGTAATAATGGCTAAAATCAATTATATACTGTAATGAGGAACAGAAAACAGTGTTATCTAAGCAGAATGTACAGATGGGCACATAAGAAACACCACATTATATGCCATAAAATCGGTGTGTACTGCATGTTTAGATCTGTGGTGGTTTGTTCCTAAAGCAACTAGAAGATGTCAATGCTAGGAAAGTTGATTCAACTATTTTTCGCACATTTTCCATTAAGTATTTTATCATACATTTTAAGAATGATCAAATGTAAATAGAAAACCGGATGTAACAATTTTAAAAATCATATAATATTGCTGTGTGCTTAGAAAAAAAATATCTTTAAATATATAATTTACAAACATTTATGTAATGCATATTTATTGATTATATTTTAAATATTACTGAGTATTGCTTCATAAAAATTGCTGTTCCACTTTAGAAATGCGTCACAGGAAACAGAGAATTTTAGATTAAATCTGTACCTGAGATAACAAAAACAATGGAAATATATAAAAATGCATAAGTAATATTGTGTTGCCTGATGCCATAAGGATAATTTTACGAATGGTGTACAGAAAAACCAGAAACCGTAATGGTAGGAAACTGAGGATGGATATAGATGTTAAAATGATGGCTGAACTCCCACAGGAATTTTATTTCTGTAGTGCAGGTTTATTGGAAAGCAATGTCTAAATATTTACAGTTCACTGCAAAAACAGATGAGGTATCTCATTGGCCTGCAATACAGGGTTGTCATTCTGCTACACAATTGGAAATTGATTTCCCCATATGGGAAGTTGATGTGTTAATAACCTTTATAATTGTTTTTGCTCAATCTTAGCATACTCCTCAATACATAAATACACTGTAGAAGGTCTAACCTACAGAAATAAATACGACTGAGGAAACTCGATTATACTGGGGGTCAACCAGTTTCCACTAGTATATACAAGCTGCGATTGCACAGTGAAATGAGGGCATTGGTCCTGTTGCTTTAGCAGTAGAGATACTTGTCTTGTAAACCAAGGTTGTGAGTTCAGTCTGGCCAGGGTCAAAGGATTTTTTTAGAATGTAAAAATTCTAATGGCTTCCTTTGGAAAGGAAGTTAATCCATTGGTCCCATGTCATAGATTTATGGTACTTGAAAGCACCTCAAGCTTGAAAGAAGAGATCTCTCAGCAAACTTTATCAACCATTTCAAGCCCTGATTTGAGTGATATGCTAATAACCAGGATGTTAAAGAGTAAGTCTTAAATAAATGTAATAAGAAGAAATGCGGCACAATACAAGAAGACATTAGAATGCCATCTTTAAGATAAAATATGGAGTAATCTCTCTACTGTGCTAAACAATTAACCCAGCAAAAAGTTAAAGCAAATCCTTTTTCCACAACATATTGGGACATGCAGGTAAGGTTATGTAGCTCTAGACTTATTTATTTTACTATCAACAGACCTGGATATTAGTGTCTAACATAATCAAGTATAATAGGACAGAATCGTTATGAAAACAGAATAACGAAGAACGTGACAGAATATAACAGAAAAAATACTTGTTTATTTATTTCACTGTCAATTTTTAATTATTTTATTGTTGGATGTTTGTGTCTGACATAGCTTATTATGTATAATAGAATCGTAATGAAACAGAATAATGAAGTGACAAAGTATATAAGAAGTACATCAGAGATTTTATACTGTACAATAAATGTCTGGAGGATAAATAGATCACAGATTTATGATTGGAAACCATCCAAAAGAAGTTGTAAAGTAATTTATATATATTTATAAAGAAACCAATTGTTTCATACTGTTGATAATTATGAATTATCTGTGAAAATTAAAAATTGATGAAACAGTTTAAATTGACAGCATTTTTATATTATAACAGTTATTTGGGTTCTTATAATTTAGAAATGTCTTTTCAAGCTTTAACTAATTTAGATATTTTAAAATATGTTGCCAATAAAGAGCCCACTGCAAAAATTATACATGCAACTTTAAGAAGTTTAGATATTAAATTCTTATTTTATTTGTGAAACAGTCCTAATAAATATTGCTAGAGAATTTGGGCTTTCCAGACCCTCTTGTGATATTACCTGTGATAGCTTGTGAAACATACTAATTCATTGTTTGTAGCTAAAGAAATTATAGTGTAGTTCAGTAAGTTAGCACTTTTGTGAAAAAGGGCACTCGGTCAAAGCTGCGGATATGACTAGTAGTGAAAAGTTTTACATAAATGGGGGAATAAGAATCACATGTTTGGAATTATGTTAATTTTTTACCCCCCCCCTATCCCTGTTGACCCCCATTCTGTACATCTAATACTTAGGCTCACATATGAGCTGTTTCTTTTAACTATGTACTAACCTGGGGGTAAACAATACTTAAATTTTTTCTTTGTTTTCATTTTACTGGCTATTTAGCTGCATTGGTCTAAATGCTACATCTATTGAACCTTTTCCTTATTGCCTAATAAATAGCCAATTGCTTTTTTCTTTCCTATACTATCTACCTTATTTTTATTGATTTGTAATTTGTTAATTTACTTGTGACTAAAGAAAACTAGGGAAGGCAGCAGCAGTCATATCAATATGGACCAATGTGGTCAGTTAGTATTATAATGGAATATATGAACTTACTTCCCAGCTCTATAACTAGAACACGGCGCCCAAACTGGTCTCTGTTAGGCAGCACCACCAGAATATTGTGGTCAAAAACATTTTTCTCTCTGCTGGGTACCAGTCCATCGTACATGTTGGAATGTTTCTGCTTGAAATGATAATACCTCTTCACCTGTAACATTAGAAATGAAGACGACATGAGTACAGTGGCACCCAGCAAGTGGTCGTTGCAGTGCACCTTGTCTATTCTTAATTGTGAACTCTTAAGTATGCTATTTAATTTCTTACATCATTATGAACAGGAGCTTTACTCTTGTGTCAATTAGATGTTGGTGCAATTTATACTTCATAATTAGAGACTTTTTCTTTAATTATTTTTCAAACCCTCTAATGTACTATTAATATATATGGAGTGACCAAATAAAGCATTACGATGGACCAACAAAACTAAATGCTGATTTTGCTAAATCTCATTACAGAAAAAGCCATTCAGATATTTTACAGGGCCCCATGAGGATGCACGGAGGAGGGGGCAACTCTAGTATTGAAAATGGACTTACGATAATTTTCTTTGACATTCTCTTTATCCTCAATAAATAAAACACCATAATTTAAAGCATTTTTTCTCTAAACTGAAATGTTAACAACTTAGAGAATGTCTGAAAACTACACAGATTTAATACGTTTTGTAAGATTTGGAAAGGAAAACAATCGAGACAGTATTTATGGGCTCCCACTTCCAAATTTAATTACAATGATTACAGTAATTTTATGTAACTTCTTTATTTTAAACATAAGTGTAGTTTCATTTCTATTTCCTGTATGAATGTTGGATAATTGTTTGTAATGTTACTTTCTTGCCAGAGTACAGAAAACTACCCAGTCATAAAAATCTGACGTGAGAATTTCTGTTGCCTGTTGTATCAATATTTGTATAGAAGGCCCAAGCAAACGGCAAACCAATATCTTCTGGAGAAATTCTTAAAAAAGATGTTTCTTTGTACCTGTCTGAAAGCTTTGCTGCTGTTATATTATGGAAGAGTAGTAAACATATGGGGGTGAAAAGACAGGCTGATAACTCCTGGAAGAGAAATCCTAACGGTGAGAGATGTATGACATGCAACAAATCACGTAAGCCATCTGACCAATAATGTAGCAGAAAAGAATCAGAGGTAAACAGATTACCCAATACAGATGCGAAGATGGGAGGAAATATTCTAGATTTTCTAAAAACACATTTCAAAGAGCGAGGATAGCTTGGTGATATCGGCACACTATCATGATTATTTAATCTTGCAATTTTGTGATCCGTTGTCAGGCTAATTGGAAGCGCAGTCAAGCTGGGAGAGTATTCATTTGGTTGGAAGAAGAGGCATTCTCAATTTAGTTCAAGTTACGTCTGTATCAAGAGAATTCAGTACAATTATCAATTTAATTAAGTTTAGTCGAAGAGTATTGTAAGTGGAAAATTATCAGCGAAGAATATGCAGTTGTGTCTCAGAATTAGTTGAGTTTAGTGGAGTTCTAGAGCAGAGTTTTAGAGGTATTTAAGTGCGTTAATGTCAGAGTGAGCGCCATAGTTAGTGCGAAAGTGACACATTCTCCAGGATGTAATGGCAGCACATTAGGTGGAACAGACTGTGAACAATAAATTGTGTTTCATCACCTATAACGAGAAATCTTATGGTCACAGGACCATAAAAGTATCCAGCAGCAGAGTCTCAACTGTCGTGGCAAAATATAAGTCAGCGGAAACTATCATTGGAGAGAAAGAAGAAAACTTTCATCCCTGAGGTGTCAATTATTAATCCAACCCATTAATCCAATCCTGAATCTAAACAATTAACCTAATCCTTCCAAAATCTTTCTCTCCATATTTAATTAACCCCCTTCTAAACAGAGAGATGTCAGGTGAATTCATACAATACTTTGTGCAGATATAAGTTTGCAATTATTTTGAAGGGGGCTTTGTCAGCGAGTGGTTGTGGGTTCGTGTGTTACTCGGAACTTTCCTTGTATGTAAATTGTGTACCAATTTCATTAGTTCTGTCACTACATAAATATAGTCTTGAACGGTACGTTATGTATGTGAAAACGGATTCTTGTAGGAACGTGGCGAGGGGATTCTCAAGAAAATATCCTGGTAATTGTGTTCCAGGTAGAGAAACTGTTAAAAAGTTACGAGATAGCATATTTCAATGACAAGAAACGTATTCCAAAACGTCGTGTTCTTATGGAAGAAAAGTTACATTAACTACACACTCGGCAATGTATTGCCGCTGAGGAACACCATTTTCAACGTCTCTTATAACACAAGTGCTTATTATCACCAGTTTGGATTACCGTAAACTTTTATGTTTCCAGTAAAAATATTAATATTAAAATAAAAATACACATTTTACGCGCGGCGACTCTTTAACTGCCTGTATACAGTAAACAGCCGCACGCTGGTATTATAAAATACAGGTAAAAATATTTACAGTCATAAATGTTATGCATTTTCACTTCTGATCCCTGTCGGTCCTAGTAGTGTAGTGAACCCAAGGTAGCCAGTTGAGTGTATTAGTAAGGCACAGGGAAATACATTAAGCTGTTGTACAAAACGAGTGGGTTGTTTCCGCAACTCAGCAATCTGTAGCATCCATATGAGGAGCAACATTGACGTGAAGCCAGCACTTTCTAATGCATGATGTAAGCTCAAAACACCGCTTTCTAAAGTTATATTGACTTCATTGTCCAGCTGGCTTGGTATCTTCTTATCTGCCTCTGACATGCATAAGAATGTACCAGAGGCAGAAAGGTTTCGTGACTTAGCATGTAAATTACATTAAAGTCGAGAATAATGGCAGCATACTGTAAACCAAATCCATCGACATCTGCAGAAAAGAGAAAAAAGCAAAACTTAGGGCATGCATTAAATTAGCGTTTGTCAATTTTCGTGTGGGGATTACTCAGGTCTTGCCCTGTTCGTAAGCAAGTTATTATGTTTATTTTTTCACGATCTTAGTCTATTTATTTATTTATTTATTTAAATTTCCTTCTTTTTATTCGGAATAACGGTTAGAAAAAGATTTTCTTTTAAAAACAGGAAGATATCAGAATAGATTTTTTAACCATTTTTATCTTATTAACTTAAAAACGAGGGTGAATTTAATATAAATCGGAATTTTGGTTATATTTGGTTACACTTGGGGTCGGTGGGTCCTGGTGGTGTAGTGGTAATCATACTTGCCTTCTAAACCCAAGGTCGCGAGTTCAAACTCGGCCAGGATCGATGGATTTTTTCGGGCGTAAAAATCCTAAGTATGGCTTTCTTCGGAAGGGAAGTAAAGCCGTGGGTTCCATGTCGTTGATTTACGGCACGATAAAGAACCTCAAGCCTGAAAGAGAGGCCTCTGAGCAAAATTTGTCGGCCATTTCACGCCCTGAATTGAATAGGGCGCTGATGACCTGAGATGTTAAAAAGCGTCCGTAAATAAAACGAATAAAAAAAAGTTACACTTGGGACTTCAGGTTCGCCTCGCAAGAGGTACGATACATATTGTACATTTTTGGCTTGGGAGGACATAAATTAAGGACACAGTTTGGAGATGTGATATTCTCCAAGACACAAGGTATGAATGACACAAAAGTTTCATAGATGGATGAGAAATCTGTTGAAAACGAGTCGCCATGACCGGCGGAAGGGAGGGAGCGTAAACAAAACATTGGGGCGTTCGGGATCATATCGAGTGTGCCCGACGTTTGACGATTTCTAGAATTGCTTGCGGTTGCGATAAGTTATGGAAACACTCAATCCATCATTTCGGATGATTTGGATTACTGATGACAATTTCCTTGAGTTCTTACTGAGAATCTTATGGGAGTGCGTCAAGGGCAAATGTTTCTAAATCGAATTGTAAACTGCGATGAAACAGGCACACCATTGTACTCGCGTTATAAGTGAGTGGGGGGAAAAGGGAGGAATCCGCTCCTAGCAAACGAAAAACTCGCCTGCCAGCTGTAAAGGTTTAGTACTCCCAAGGCTTCACGAACGTAGAACAATTTCTGGTTGAAGCAAAATGTGCTTATCGGCGTAAAAGAAGTGAACAGCCGATTCGAGATCATCTCCTTCCTCACACAACTGCTTTGGCATGAGAAAAGCTGAGGGAAATCCACTGGAGAGCATTGAAACACCCTCCCTATAGCCCGAATTCATCACCTTGCAGTTACCATATTTTTTTTTTTATCGTTAAAAGAAGCATTGGGAGGTTGACGATTAAACAGCGATGAAGATGTAGAAAAAAATTCGTGTGGAATTGCCTGGAAACCAAGCAGCATCCTTTATTCGAAAATGAGATTAAAAATCGTCCAATCCAACAAGAAAAATATGTTTGTAAGTTATTTGAAAAATAATTATTTGCGTTAGATAACTAAAACATACACTCCGATCTGTAATTTCATTTGATATTAATCATTTATACTAAGTTAGTTTCTATAAGACTACTAGGGCAGAACTCAAGAGCCATTTGTGGCCCGCGGACCATAGCTTGAGAAACGGAATTAAATCATTAAACAAATAGAACAGCTATAGGAGATAAGAAATTAGAGAGCATTGAGATGCAATAATCTGATAAACCAATTTCTGTAGAATTCGTAATGCTCTATCAAATTTAAAATTTAAATGTCCCTTTTAAATGTCCAGCTATATAAAGCAATGATAAAATTTTTCCCATTCTGTGTGAAATTGGTATAGTATGCTTCTAACAGTCATTTATTTCTGCCTTAATTTTGCAGTTCCCCTCTCTTAGGAGAGCAGAAATGGGTGTAAACAAATTCTAATATTAAAAGCAGGTTTGTTGTAACTGCACACTACCATTACTGAAAATATTGTATGAATACGTTATTTTGAAATAAGTGCCGTTGTTTTCTGGTCTCATCGACCTCCCTCCGACTCTAGTACAGCCCGGTGATCGGCTAATGCCGTTCCCATTAACACGTCAGTCATCAGATAATTGGATGAGCCCATATTTTTAGTTTTTGTTTAATTTTTAGCATGTCTTTTTTTTTTTTTTTTTTTTTTTTTGTACATTTAACTCGTGAATTATTTATACTTGCATGGTTCAATATGAAATTTTAATTCTCTTTCTTGATACAAAGTACTGTGGTTAAATAAATTAAAACTACACTGAATTATGTGCATTTTTTTTCTTGACAATTGAAACACCATAACAAAATATTATATCGAAGAATTTTATTTTATTACATTTATTTCCTGGGAATGTAAGGGAGAAAAACAGAACGGGGGAAAATTTCTGGTAGAATGTGTTCGTAAGTGATAGATAATAATTTATAGAAATACGGCGCACCAACGCAAATTGCGATAAACGCAACGCCCAATAATTCATAGGTTCGAAGCATAAAAACTGAATTTTCGCTGTGGGTAAGGTCGGGTTAGCTACCGATTATGTTCGCTGTTTAGTGGCGGAAATTGCATGGAACATAAACCGTTTCCTTAATTATTGAAATAAAAGCACTTAAAAACTGCTTACTAATTATAGGAAAGGAGATGTTGAAACTTCAAAAATGCGTGAACGACGGCAGGTATTTCGGCATCTCCTTTGCTAAGATGGATGGATAGATGACACTTTTCCATGAGCTTCTGTTAAAAAATAATTAAGAAAACAGTTTATGTTCCACGCATTAAAGTCACCATAATCGGCAATTAGCAGTATGGACGCCCATACAAAGGCTTAGCATGCGCGGACAACACGTCGATGAATCATTCTGTATTTTTTGTTATAGTTTACAGCATTTTTCAGAACTTTCTAGGGGAAGTTCCGGATATATACATAAGTGTTTATTGTTTCAATTAAAATTAATTTGTCATGTCCCAGTTTTCGAAAATAAAATGGACGTATCTTTTATACATATTAATGCTGTATAATTAGCATTATGCTTAAGAGAGATTGGGGTAATTTTCCATATTCATTTATTTTAATTTTGTTGCTATGGTAACTGTGTACGCTTGTATAAAATAGTAACGTCTTTTTTAAAACGGTTTTGCCTTTACACATATGTATTGGCTTTATTCAGTGTATTACGAATGTAATAGACAATCCCAAAATATTGAGAAGATTTCGATTGGAGAAATGATATTATGTTCTATAATATCCTTTCGCGCGTAGACATTTATGAAAAATAAATTGTCAGTGATGTGTAATTAATTAAGATCGTATTCCAATGTTAGCGTAAAAGATATTATTGAAAAGTTCTTACTAAGTATATCAGAACGAATACAATGAAAATGTTTCAGTTTATTATTTTATAATATTAATATTTAGTATTATTATAAAATACCAATCCTTTACTAACAAATAGATGTTTTTATTTTTGAAGTACCTTAATTTTTGCCAAAGTTATAGCCATTTGAAACTGGGAACAGATTTTTGAATAAAGAAATAATTCTGGTAGGAATCGGAAAAAGGTTTAATTACAGGAAAACATTGCTAAAAATGAATAGATAAATTTAAACGGAAGAAAAGAAGAAATGGCTAGGCAGAAATACAAGCATTTACAATAAAAAGACAAAGCAAAACAACATATTATTGCTAAACAAGAAATTGAATTAAATTTCTGTCACATAAGCGATAATCACTCGCTGCTTGTGTTGGAGAATCCTGCTGGAAACACACTAAAGTACGCTTTCTGCCCATCAAAAAAGTTACAAAGTTATTTCCAATTTAACGATTTGTTTAAAGAAAATTAAGTTTATTAAAACTTGAGCATTTTTCCTGAAATTCTTACACACAGAATTTGTTAGTACTTAATTACAGTACAAAAACACATGATGTGTCCCTTGCAGAGAGCAGAAATGCGGTTTTGCGGTGGATACATAATCTGATCTTCTAGTAAAAAGCTGTAGGTTTAGAATTAATAGTGTAGGAAATAATATTTGTAATATTAAAGCATTCTACACCATGCTAACCTAAAAGGTTTGAGCAGTTAACACTAAAGCTACGATATTCTAAATTTAAACATTATCGCAAACAGGTCCAAAAGTTGAATAAATTCTACACATGATGATAATGATAATAATAATAAAAACGAGAAATAATTTTAACATGTCTGCATAATATCATTAACTACAGATAAAAAAGTTGGTAGCTGTGAATGCAGGACGAAAACAAACAGAGAATGACACAAAATATAGAACGTTAGGTTAGAATAAGGTGAGCAAACAGGTGTTAGGATGCGCTAACAACAAAACCAACAAGGGAAAAATAGTCGCCAACTTGCTGCCAGACCGTTACAAAACACCTTGTCCTCAGCTGCAGCTTTGTGCATTTACAAATAGAAAACCATTCTTAAGGCTAGCCGATGTTCAGTCAACGGTACCTTTGTTAAGGTTTCGTGCTAAATGGTTGTGTTGTTGACAAATGACTCACCAAGTCCCGCGCGCTTTCCGGGTAATATTTGCATGGCCTGAGAAAGCGTATCAGCCAGGTGTCGCTGTGCAGCGGTGCCTTGAGATCAGTCTCCTCTGAAACAAGTAAAAATACGAGTGTAAACCATTACAGAACAGCCAAGTGGGTCAGCAGAGTTGAAACCTCAGCGATATCGCACGTTTCATGTTTCTGCAGAAATTAACAGGTTGCTGATTTGCGCTACTCCTAAACACTTCATCGTTTAATATACTATAATTATTGTTTGATGAATTAAAAATTATGCAACGGACTTCCATCTTGTTTGTATCTATTATCTCTAGTGGTTTTGGTTTGTAGTCGCGGTGCAGGTGCAAGTTTAAGCCTCTTTCCCATAAACGCCATTGTGTGCATGCACCACCTGAAACGTCGTCTCCAGTCACATGCGTTACCAGGAAAATTTGCCTTGAGTTTGGTGGGTCACAATCTTACATGCGATGGTAACACAGTCATACATGATATATAAAATAATATTCGCGAATTTAATTTATTTTGTTTTATGTTAATATAATATAAAGAAAATTCCAGATTCTAGACTTTAATCAATGGGTCATCGACACGTTTGGCACCATAAAATAATAATAATAATAATAATAATAATAATTATTATTATTATTATTATTACTTTTTACATCAATACATTACTGCACTATTTTTATTAAATTCCTTCTCTGTTCAGCCACGCACGTATGAGTGTTAATTTTAGGATGCTACAAGATATGCATTTGGGCTTCATGATGCCACGGAGTCGCCGCTGTTCAAACGTAGGTTATACTGAAAGGCAGTTTCCGTATATGGGTCAACGTCTAAGCGATTAAAGCTTCTTGGTATTTAAGGCTAAAATGAAACAGAGCGTGCACAAATACGTTAAGTGTTTTATGGCTTAACTTCTTCCATTTACTTTCAAGGGCTTCGAGAATATGTTCATTACTAAATTACTAGGAAACTTTGACATAAATTACGCTTAATTGTCGAGTTGATTTTGTTTATTTATGGGCGTTCTTTAACAGCTCAGGTCATCAGCGTCCCATTCAATTCAGAGGGTGAAACGGCCGATAAATTTTGCTCAGAAGTCTCTCTTCTTTTTCAGACTTGAGGTTCTTTATCGTGCCGTAAATGTACGACACGGGACCCAGGCTTTACTTCCCTTCCGAAGGAAGCCATACTTTTGGATTTTTACACCCGAAAAAAAATCCATCGGTCCTGGCCGGTTTGACCCCGCGTACTTGGGCTTTGAAGGCAAGTATGGTTACCACTACACCACCAGGATCGATGTAATATTTTTGTAAAAATAAAAAAACATGAAAATTTAAGACTAATGAATAATATTCCATACTAAAATTTAGAGTGTAAATTAAAACAGTATCATACAAGTTGTTAATGAATGCTGTAATACTTTCATTGTATACAGAGATAGGGAAACCACGGTCAAAGATGTGAACTATTGAACATATTGAACATTTGATGTTCAGAAATTCAAACGAAGTAAAATTTATATTAGAATGGCTTCGTGTTTCCTTAACAATCGAAATAAGCCTACGAACAGAGTTTTAACTTTTTAGCGTTAAAATAATGTTCAAAATTCCAGGTAAACACATACTTGCACACTACTGCACTGGTGTGCCAATCGGAATTCAGTTATCAGAAACAAAGTCGTGATTCAACTGTTTTCCTAATGTTGCAAGATATCTGTCAAATGTTTCATGCAAGAGTTATTTGTTTTGTAACGAAAAGATATATAATTAAATAACTGAAATAATTTACAAATTGAAGAAATGGAGAATGGTTGTAGTTTTCTATTTACCGACATGTAGCCGACTTATAGGGAAGCAAGAATTTGTGAATGTACAGAGCAACAGAAGTCATAAACGCACGCCATTTTAAAACTTTAGTACCCAAGTTTGAAAGTCTGTCCTGGTGGTGTAGTGGTAACCATACTTGCCTTCTAAACCCAAGATAAGGGGTTCAAACCCGGTCAGTGTCGATGGATTTTTTCGGGCGTAAAAATCGTAAGTATGGCTTCCTTCGCAAGGGAAGTAAAGCCGTGGGTCCTGTGTCGTACATTTACGATACGAAAAAGAACCTCAAATTTATCACCCTTTCACGCCCTGAATAGAATGGGACACTGATGACCTGAGATGTTAAAGAACATAATAATAATAATTAATAATAATAATAATAATAATAATATAAACGGAAAGTTCCTGCTCTAATGGCTTGTAGCATCGGTTCTGTCTTTACGTTATTATAACTTATCCTGCGCTAAGATATTAGTATAATGAATGTGTTATTAAGTTTTATTGCAGGCTATTTGTGTTCCAGTGTTATTACATAATGTGTTAGGAAAATATTTCCATTACAAAAGGAAAAAAATGAAAACTAGTGGAAAAAACTCCACATACTGTACAAGAGTTTATAAAAATGCTGGGGCATAAGTTTGAAAAAAATGCCGAAGCACAGAAGTGAATGCAAATTTTGTTATTAAATAAGTGAGAAATGTGGACTACAAACGTCAGCACTTCAAACAACAACGTCTTTATGACGTGAAACTAATATCGTGTGCATGCTACTGTTGATAAAATTGTGAAAGTGGAAATGCGATAAATTGTTGGGCAACAGACACGACCTTGGGGGTTTGCAATATGCGGACGCAGACAGAAAAATAGATAACGTTCTGTAGATTTCATCTAAAACTTGGCAAAATGCTGCTTTTGGGGTAAAGTTCAAATTCAATGCTGCGCTTTGGGTAAATATAAGTGAATTTCTGGTTTTGTTGCATTTTTTCTTGGCTTGTCTTAAGTAACTTACTATTTACGTATGAAGATGACTAAATTAAATCTTTAAAAAAAATTAGCATTTTATTACAATAATTCAAATATCTAGGAGCAAAATTATTTATTTAAAATTAAATTAGGTAATTATTAAATGTCATTAAAACTTCAAAACGTGTCTATAGTAGTTGAAAAGAAGGAAGGTTAAGTTAAATAATTATTGCTAACAGGAGATTCCGAGCTCTCATAGCTTCTGTAGTTATAAAAATAACAAAACAACGTAGCTTTTGCATAAATCTTTAAAAGGGAAAGGGAAAGGGAGGTACATTACGTTTAGAACAGTCTTAAGTTTAAAGTATCAGGCAGATCCGCTTGGGTATGTATAATATTGAATGATTTTATAAAAGTTAATATCATTGTAGGAGATATTTATTGTAATGTTTTGCTTAAAAGATTGGAGTTTCCGTACATGGCAAGAGTGAAAATCAACAATGCGTAATGACAAATGAAAATCGCAGATCGAAATGCTAATCTAGGGTTAAACAAGTTCAAAGAGGATTTCGACCTCAAGTTATATAGTTGAGAAATGATGTAAATACTATTTCATAATGTTGTGGTATCGAACATTTGTAGAAGCAGGTTCTGTGTTATAGAACTTGCAGGGGGTCGCACCCAATACGAAATGCAGGTAGGTTCATAAGTTTCCGGCCTAACCATTTTCTAGGTTACGATAAAGACAAACTTATTTCACTTTTCAATAGAGGTACCCTTTGTTGCAATACACTTCTCACATCTTTGAATTAACATATCAATCCCCCCTCCCCAAAATAGTCAGAAATCTTGTCTGCAAAATGGGCATAACCATCACTTCTTCGTCACATTTAAATTTCCTTCCTCGAAAGTCCCCCTTGAGTTTTCAGAAAAGGAAATAGTCACTGGGAGCTAGATCTGGGCTCTAAAGTAGATGATCATCTCCTTGAAGCTACATTTCTTCACAACTTCATTTGCAACAAGAGCTGTGTGCACAGGTGCATTGTCGTGAAGAAGGCGCACACCACCACTCAGCTTTACTCGCCTTTTCTCTTTGATGGAAGCACGTAGTCTGTGCAGTAGACCAGCATAGTACTCTCCATTTACTGTGGTGTTCCTCTCCTTGAAGTCAATGAAGAGTATTCCTTCACAGTCCCAAAGGATTGTGGCCATGATCTCCTTGGTTTACTGAGTGACCTTGTCCTTTAGAGACAGTGATTCGCGAGGTTTGCGCCACTCCATTGATTCTCTTTTGACAAGGGATCATAGTAGAGGACCATAGTTTCATCTCTTGTAACAATGGTTTGCAGAATTTCTCTCTCGTTGCCACGGTAGAGTTCCAAAACTGTATGACAACAGATGACTCGTTGCTGCTTTTGGACTGAGGAAAGAAGTCTAGGCACCCATCTTGCATTAATCTTATTCGTGTTTAAATGTTCATGAATAATTCGCAGGACTGGTGTTTTAGAAAGTCCCAACCTTACTGCTATTTCTGTAACTTTAAGCCGCCGGTCTTCCATAATTTCTTCTTCCACAAGAGCGAGAGATGTTTTCAGGAGTGAGCACCCCCAAGGGCCGACCTGCAGGCTCTTCATCTTCAATGCTTTCTCAACCCATTCGAAAAAGTTTGATCCATCCATTCTTTTACGGTAGAATATGAGGGGGATGCTTCCCCATATACACCGTCCAATCGCTGTTTAATTTCATTTGGAGTTAAGTCCTTCTTTTGTGAAGAACTTAATAATAGCTCGAAACTCCATTTTGAACATGTCAACCTTTTTCACATAGCCTTCTTTATGCAACTATTTACTTAACAGATAAGGTATGACACCACATTAGCATTTTGTAATGGCTATAATCCGGAAACTTATAAACCTATCCTCGTATATCTGCAGCCATTACTAGGAGCCCTACGAAAAGTAAAGACGATTGTCAGCAGTGATGAATGTACCATATGCGTCCTGTCACCGTATTGTTTGAAAGTACCTGAAACTGTACCCGTACTTTGCCTTAATTAAAACAGTTGCTACGCTCAATGATAATGCAGAATTCAGTATGGGTTAGTACATAAATGAAACGTGTAAAGCTGTAAGTAAATAACGTTTATCGACTAAAGGGTGCTTTGGAATATTTTGCAATGAATATTTACATATACCAGGTAGTTTAATCGTTAGGTAACTAAGTTTCATTTAAACAACAGCATTCATAGCTTGTGAGGTTATCCTGGCCGTTATTATTTTTTTTTATTGATTTATTTATGGACGCTCTTTAACAGCTCAGGTCATCAGCGTCCCATTCAACTCAGAGCGTGAAACGGCCGACAAATTTTGCTCAGAGGCCTCTCTTTCAGGCTTGAGGTTCTTTTTCGTGCCGTAAATGTACGACACGGGACCCACGGCTTTACTTCCCTTCCGAAGGAAGCCATACTTGGGATTTTTACGCGCCGAAAAAATCCATCGGTCCTGGCCGGGTTCGAACCTGCGATCTTGGGTTTAGGAGGCAAGTATGGTAACCACAACACTACCAGGACTGATGCCCTGATCGTAAAATAATTATGTTTATTAGAATATATTTAACGAATGATCAATTATGCAGGTATTCCACGAGTTATTTTGTCTGCGGCGATATACCATAGCCACAAACAGCAACCACAGTACTTTACAGCATGTTCTAGAATTAGTAATGGCTAGAGAAGTCCTAAGTATCTAATTCAGACGCTGTTCTCGAGGCCTATAAGAAAATAATTGAAATATTGCATGTGGTACCTAAATCAAGGCTGCGCAGTCTATTAACCTTTTTTAATGTCGGCTTTTACGTTGAAGCCACATGGCTGTCCTTTATGAAACACGTCACACAGGAAGAAAACAGGTTTCACTTGAGTGGCCAAGATAATTGTATTTGGAGCTTGTCAGAAAGGCAGAGTCTATTATTATGAAAGTGCATGTACTTGCAAGAACACGTTTCGCAATGGAAAAGTCGATATCTTTGAATCAAGCCTTTGGTTTCTCATCTACAGTGACCAGCGTTTTCTGAGGATTTGTTCAACTCCTATGATGAACCCAACGCTGAAACTACTTGTACATCCTTCAGTAATGAGCACATGTCAGATTTGCCTGTACCGTCCTGATGATTACGAATTCTATAGACTATCTGGAGTTTAGGGTCTCAAACTTTTGATTTTACTGATTCTATAATACAATAAACACTTACCAGCAGCTACAAACGGAAACTTCATAAAATATTAATTTAAATTTTAGGCAAAGCTTTCATATGGGTATGCAGCACAAGCAACGGTTTTAAACCTGCCTAAAATAACAGGACAGCGAGTATAAAGATTGTTAGGAAATGAAGTGAATGCGCTGAAAGCTATTAACCTCCCACCAACCCAAAAAATGCCTCACTTTTACAGCCCGAAATCCGACCATGAAGGAGAAAATGGTGGCGTAGCTTAGTTGCATAAACAGATAAAATGCACTAATTGCAGAATACTCTAGAACGTACGACCAAGTAAATAACTGACTACAGACAGTTCGGCCTGGTGTTCCAGTCCCGAGCGGCAGTGGAGAAAGCCCAACTCGGCCCGAATGGCAGTGTTAGTATGAAGTTCTATTAATTTTTGTTAAACTTAAACTAACCTAACCTATGAAAAATTAGCATTTATTCCATTAAGAACACGTAAACAAATTGTGAAGTATAAAAGAGAGAGAGAGAGAGAGAGAGAAAATATTACGAATGAGAAATAAAAAAGCTTTCCCGCGGGAGTCTAACACATGACCTGCTCATTGGTAGAACGACGGTCTAACCAACCGAGCTAAAAAGGTTATATGCCCATTAAGGAAGTAATCTGTACTATAAAAATCGTAGCTACTAGCTTTCTTCGTTACTGTTCGGGACTACTGACGCTGCAAGGCGTTGTATATGGTAAAGTGACACTAACCCGTCCAGACAGCACCGTCCAGGTGCTCTAGTCCGGGCGGCAGCGGGGAAAACAGAGCCCAATTCCAGTTAACAAATGTCGGCGGATAATTACACTGTAATCCATGTCGGACTTGTAAGGGAAGATAGTGGGTTCGATTCCCCAGGGACTATATTTTATTTTTAATCTTCATAATTTGTCTATATTTTCTCAATATAATAAATGTTACATTTATTTTCTTAATATAAAGAATGCTAACTTTTTTATGTTACTTTTTAGGGAGGGCAACGAATTGGTCGCAATTTTACTTTTATTTCATGTAATGGTTCTAAATACTGAAATAAAAACTTGGTGTTAAAACGACACATAAGCTGAAAATTTATGTCAGGTTAGTTTAGGTTGTGTGTGTGTGTGCAACACTTATAGTTTTAAAAGCGTATGCGTTTTCCCGTATCATTATTATCATTATTATTTCTTTTACGTGTTGCATTGCTATATTACAGCTTCCCCATTTGATTTCCCTGTATACTGAATGTTTTAACTATCAACATGCATCTTAAAAAGTTCGTTTTTGGCGTAAGATTGCTTGTTTCCGTGCGCTACGACTGTTTCTAGGAATTGCGCACCGTTTTCTCCGCTGCCGTTCGTGAAAGGTGTACCAGGTTCTTACAGTCTGTAAAGGTCAGTCAAAAAATTATGGATGCTAGCTGTAGACTCTTGTGCCCTGCTAGACACTAGCGCTGCGCTGATCTTATGTGTCTGTCTCTTCTACACCCCATGGTCTTGTGTGTGGAACCATGTACTACAAACTGTTCGTAATGTCTCCATTCACTCTGTTATTCTAGGCAAATAAGTCAGTTTAAAACTATATAACATTTTCATTTGTTGGAACTAACCTTTAAGCAGATCTCTGAGGGCTGGCACAGCGTCCTTGATAATGTCTGGTGTCTCTCGAAGCTCTTTCCGAGCTACCTCCTTCCTTTCGGCCGAGACATCATCTAGCTCCAAGCGCAGGGTGAAATCTCCCAGCTTAAGGCATGGTATTTCCTTCAGATCTGACAGAAAATGCTCCCGCACTGCAACAAAAATAAAACACCATTAAATAGATCATTCTGGAACTACTCCTAGGTTACTTTTATTGTACTGGAGTAATGATAACAGAACAATGACCAGAAACCTTCCTTTAAATGACGTGTAAACATTGTTATTATTATATTATTACTTATTGTTTCAAGCAGCCGCAGGCAGAGAGAACGGAATTAATCGTTTAATAGTCTTTGTCTCTTAGCGCAACATTGGACCGTAAATTGCCATCTATATTAGATTATTATTTGTTCTTTCTTTATTTGAAAAAATTGGTAACAAATGTGAACAACGTGCTTTTGTGCGTTACAAAAGCTCTACGCAGAAATCTGCTGATTTTATATTGTCTGGGGTTTCTGTTTAGAGCTTTTAAAATCACAAAATTCTGTATTAGATCTAAATTTAGTTTTTTAAAAATATGTACATATTATAAATCGTTATTTTATGGAATTTCGTAACCAAATACAACGTAACCTATGTGAAAGAGATAAAGGCTAAACATAATTGACAGGTTTTTTACTTATATTAATGATTCAGTTTGAATTTGTTATATTATTTATTAGTATTTCATTACTTTTTAAATAATTTAGCTTATTGTAAGTTTATAATATAATTAAGAATGTTATTTCATAATTTCATTATTTGCAAAATTGTCTATTTTTTAAAGAGAACTTAGTTAAAGGTTTATTATGGCATGTAGCCAAAAAGTATAGCTCCTGCATAATAATTTCATATATGTTAATATTTGTGTTAAAATTAATGTTTCGTAGATAAGAATAACAATATATGCTAGAGTGTACTTAATGAGCAGACTATTTCGAAGAGAAATACTATTCCTACAATTAACAACAAACAACACAACACCGGCTTCCCACTTGCAAAGTGCAAACACTGCTCAAGCTCATACTTGAAGTGAATGTGGAGGGTTTTACGTTAACAAACCAGGGAAACTTGGGTTTGTTTACTCGTTAGGAGAGATTAAAATTAACAATGTCTGTTGCAACAGAGTCGGTTACTTCAAGTTTCCCGATTCCGCCATAATTAAAAGTTCAAAATTGTCCTCTTTAACTGTTTCAATTTTCTCAGACATTGATAAATAATTCTATTGTTTTCATAACAACAATGACCACCTGTGTGCTAACATTTATTGGTAGACCTATGACATGCTACTTAAAATTCCTACAGTAGTACAAATAAATTAATTATAATTTTAAATAACGTAAAGGTCATGTGTACCATCCTCGATCAATGCTTGGCCGTGTTCAATGCGATTTTTCCGTACATTGACAACGATCAAAGTTAAACGAGGTAGCTGATTATTGCGAACTTTAACCGGGGGTGCTGAACCGATCAACTCCGTTGATTGCGGTCAAGTTATACAAAATGACTGCCCGAAATGGTATTTTCTTGAAGGTATTGAGGAAGAGATATATACCTGGATCACTTAAATCGGCACCAGCGTCAAAACCGGATCATTGTGGAAAGCGGCGACCTTTTGAAGAGTATGGTGACAGAAAATTTGAAGCACAACTCCAGATATCATGTGATGGCCAGTAAATGAAACGACTTAAGAGATTACAGCTTTCTACTAACCGCAATCACCCTATTTCACCCATGAACAGAATTCTACACTTCAAGACTTACATTGTTTTAACAAATATCATTTATTTATTTAGCAGTTTGAAATCGCCTGGTATCATATTGAAATGCATGGCTAAACCATTCCATGCCTCCTTTTCCTTTAAAGAACAGCAACCAGTCTTTTTATTTTCCAGTTTATTGGAATATGAGATAGCTACGAGGGTAGGTCCGTAAGTGTCCGGCCTTGCCTATTAGGGTTATCGCTTCACAAAACCCTTATGTGCTGACATACCATAACGGTTAAGTAAATAATTGCAGCTGTAACTTCTGCTCCGCTGTGTTCAGTTATTCAGATATAAAGAAGGCTATGTGTAGAAGATTGACATATTGAAAATTGAGTTTTCAGCTGTTATAAAGTTCATCACAAAAGAAGGACTTACTCCAAATGAAATTAAACAGCGATCGGACGGTGTATATGGGGAAGCATCCCCCTCATATTCTACCGTAAAAGAATGGGCCAAACTTTTTCGAATGGGTCGTGAAACCATTGAAGACGAAGAGCGTGCAGGTCGGCCCTTGGAGGCGCTCATTCCTGAAAACATCGCTCTTGTGGAAGGAGAAATTATGAAAGACCGGCGGATCAAAGTTAAAGAAATAGCAGTAAAGTTAGATCTTTCTAAATCAACAGTCCTTCGAATTATTCATGAACATTTAAACATGAATAAGGTTGGAAGATGGGTGTCTATACTTCTTTCCTCAGCCCAAAAGCAGCAACGAGTCATCTGTTGTCAGGCATTTTTGGAACTCTGTCGTGGCAACGAGAGAGAAGTTCTGCAAACCATTGTTACAGGAGATGAAACTATAGTCCTCTACTATGATCCCTTGTCCAAAAGAAAATCAATGGAGTGTTGTAAACCTGGCAAAGCACCGTCTCTAAAGGTCGAGGTCACTCAGTCAAACAAGAAGAGCATGGCTACAATCTTTTGGGACTGTGAAGCAATACTCTTCATTGACTTCAAAGGAGAACACCACCCCAGTAAATGGAGAGTACTATGCTGGCCTACTGCACAGACTACGTGCTTCCATCAAAGAGAAAAGGCGAGGAAAGCTGAGTGGTGGTGTGCGCCTTCTTCACGACAATGCACCTGTGCACACAGCTCTTGTTGCAAAGGAAGTTGTGAAGAAATGTGGCTTCAAGGAGATCGATCATCTACCCCACAGCCCAGATAGCTCCCAGTGACTATTTCCTCTTCTCAAAACTCAAGAAGGATCTTCGAGGAAGGAAATTTAAGTGTGACGAAGAAGAGATGGATGCTGTTTATGTCCATTTTGCAGACAAGACTTCTGACTATTTTCGGGGGGAGGGGTTGAAATGTTAATTCAAAGAAGTGAGAAGTGTATTGCAATAACGGATAACTATATTGAAAGGTGAAATATAGTTTTTGTCTTTATCGTACCTAGAAAATAGTTAGGCCGAAAACTTATGGACCTACCTTCGTAGCTTTCAAAAGTCTATCTAATGTTGAGAAAATTTTGGAGATTTTTATTTGTTTTCCATTTTGTTTACTTACATATGGTAACAAAACAAAAACAAAACGATATAGACAAGGAGATTGTAATTACACTATAACCTCTTTGGCTATAGAGTTAGATGCTTTCCTTTGAGTAATTATCGTAGAATTGTGATCGTTCAGCCACCCAGCGCCCGGTCAGCTGATGGCGGTTCGTTGAACGAGAATTAACTATGATCCACCGCAACTACAATTTGACCTTGGTCAAAGTTTGATCACGTTTCAGTAACCCTCGATCAGCACGGATTTGATCGAGAATGGTGTGCACATGGCCGTGGGAAATGCAAAAATAAACATATGAAAAATCAAACTCCATTTTTTGCTAACGCTGTGACGATTTTTTCCTATCTCAATTATTACAACGCTTTGAAGTTTGCAGTACTTTTTGAAAGACTCTATATAACATATTATTGCCTGAAAATATAAGTATTAATCAGTATTTGTTACTACAGTCGTGTTTGTAGGTTCCAACACTTTTAGGGAGAGATATCAAATCTATGGCATAATTAATGTGCGTTATAAAGTCAGCACAATGTCCCAATTTGAAATGTAATTTAAAAGTTAATGTTTATTAATGTAACCTTGAGATGCATAAAAAGTATCATAGACAGAAAACTAGAAAATTTCACATTTGTCTCCTATTATAGACATTTATAACGTTTAATTGATTTTATTTACGACTCTTCAATTATTTCTTTCGTAAGAGAATTATTTTGTTACGCAAGCGTAGGTATTTATTGTCTTGGTTATGCCTCGCTTAGTAATCCTAGAATTTTCTCTACCAAGAAACATACATTAGCCGTTCCAAAGAAGAATAGTGAAATTAAAGCTTGAATAAAATGCTGCGAAACTGCATAACTCTAATGCACTCTGCTCTGACCTTCCAAAAGCTATTGCGTGTCTTTTCATGCGGAAGGGTGTATGGAAAAGTTTAAACAGAGTTCTGAAGGCTCTGCAAAAACATCTCGTGTAACTCTAACAATTATTGTTCGTGCAAAAATAAAAAAGCCACAATTTTTTTTAAAAATATTTGTTTATTTCTCAATGTAATCTCCTTTAAAATCTGTACACATTCTAGCGACATTCTAATTTGTTTACCCATCCATAAAATGCGATTTGTTCAGATTTGGAAAATAAGTATTTGTTTCGGCGACTTCTTCATTTGATGCTTTAGTTATTTATTTGATTTGTTTACGGACGTTCTCAGGTCATCTGCGTCCCAATCGATACAGGGAGTAAAACGACTAATAAATTTTGCTAGAGGCCTCCTCATTCTGGTTTGAGATTCTTTTACGTGCCGTAAATCTACGATACGGGACCAACGGCTTTACTTTCCTTCCGAGAGAAACCATACTTAGGATTTTTATGCCCGACAAATTCCATCAACACTGGCCGGGATTGAACCCGAGATCTTGAGTCTACGAGGCAAGTATGGTTACTACTAGACACCAAGACCGACTTAGTGGTGGTGCCTCCTAAACCAAAGATCGCGGGTTCGATCCCGGTCAGGGCCGATGGTTTTTTTCAGATGTAAAAATCCTAAGTATGACTTTCTTCGGAAGGGAAGTAAAGCCGTGGGTCCCGTGTGGTACATTTACGCACGTAAAAGAACCTCAAGCCTGAAAGAAGGAGCCTATGAGCACATTTTACCTTTACCGGCCGTTTTATGCCCCGAGTTGAATGGGACGCTGATGACCTGAGATGTTAAAGAGCGTCCATAAATAAACCAAATAAAAAAAAAACACGAGTCATCTTTCTTTTGTATGTAAGAATATCTACAGAGTAATCATTCAATGCCTTATATTTGTCATTTCACATTAATATAAAATTATTCACTTTTATTTATTATATTCAATAAAGAAAATTATTTGTTTGTAATTTAATTTGTTTGTAATTTAATTGACATTTACATAATTAGGATTTTTAAACTAATAAATATTACAGAATAAGCATTATTTTTCCTTTCCATGCAAGAAAACAAAACAAAAACAGTATATTTTTATGGGCCAGTATTTGAACCGGACCTTCACCGGTAAAGTCCAGCGCGCGCACAGTGCAACACAAGTTTTCAGTTTGACCGAAATGGATTGTTTAACTTTCCAATCCCCAGGATGAGATGACTGTTTATGTTTTTGTGTAAAAAATACGATGAGGGAGAAATGTAGCCCCCTCTCTCTACATGACTATCTCGCCCAAGGTAATTGCAGAGATATACCTCCAAATATTAGGAGTTCGAAAATTAATGCCGTTTTTGTGACCGAAACTTAAATGAAGTATCTCTAAAATTAAATTAAATAAAAAGTAAATGTATATAAACACATTTTTACTAATTAGTAGCAAGTTTATTTATGACATTTCGAAAACTAACTTGTGACTTTTAAATGAATTTTCTAAACGCTATTTCATTTCCTTCTTTGTTATTCTTCACCTTTCCAGGTGTTTGAAGTCAGCTGGTGAAAGGTGCGGTGAATATACTGAACGAAATAAAGCTTAGTAGCCCTGTGGAGTGTTCTTTGCGGGATGTGTGGCCGGGCGTTATCATTAAGAAGGATATGCTCTTTTTTTAATGCATTTTTTCAACTTCTTCGTAGTGATTGCTTCGGTACTTCCGAAGATGTACTTTCTCATTATTATCGTAGAGAATCTACTCCAAAAAGGAATGCTTTTTGTTGCGCAAAAACAACGAAGTACAGACTTCTATCGTACGACATTTTTATGCTTTTAATTCATGTAGGCTCCATTTTCTTTAATCTTCCTTGAGTTAATCATCATCTATGAGGTTCATTTAATGCCTGACCAAAAGGCGGTTGCTCATAGCTTGCAGGAAAATAAAATATCTAACTATTCAAGGCCATCTTAAGAACAAAAATTAAAGTACAAGGTTTCCCAACTCTCTTCACCATGTGCATGTATCCGTGTATAAATTACACATTCTGGATCACATTATGGAAGGTAAAAATGACCTGGAATCGTGGCAGAATGACAAACGCTCTTTTTGCTTTGTGTCTAACCCATTATGTTGAATTGTCTCGATTTAGATATATTGTTATGTAGATAAGAGTTAAACTCAAGTATACAACCGGAATTTGAAGCCAGAGATATCAAACAGACGCTCATTATAAATGCCTTGAGGACTTTTCTGCGGGCTAATATGCCAATTATTTCCCCCTTTCCATCTTAAACCTGCCACTGGTACTTGCCAATAGTTAAATCTATTACGATTTCAAGGACGAAGTTTCTTTTGTTTTTCTCTTCTTAAGCACGTACAAAGGATATGCTAGAAACCAGACTTTCCTTGAAACGTATCTTGCAGGAGATAATTTTTGGTTGACCATGAAAACTCTTAGTTATTTGCCTTTCAATCGACGATACCCAATTAGACTCCAAAGCTTTAGCCCCTTACGTAGCTATCACATCTTCTGTCCAGATGATATTAAGAATATATTTCTGGAAGAAAAACATCGTCAATTGATCTTTAGCTTTTTCCGTTAATGGAGAAGGTAAAACAAAAGAAAGTCTCAAATACGTGCTAACTTGTTAATACGGCCCGAACTTTGGCGACAAGGGAACTGGCTGTTGCATCACGATAATGCTCCCTGTCACAATTCCTTGTTCACCAGGAGCTTTTTGACGAAATACAGAAGATGGTTGTCCCCCACCCACCGTACTGATTCCTCAAACTGAAAATCAATTTGAAAGGACGTCGGTTCGACACAATTGAGAGGATTCAAGAAGATACGCTGTCTGTGCTAAACACCCTCACTGAACATGACTTCCAAGATGCATTTGGAAAATGCAGAATCACTGGGGCCGGTGTATACGTGCGGAAGGGAATTACTTTGAGGGTGACGGTGGTCATTAGTCTCAAAGTAAGTTTTTGATCAGATGGCAGCACCAGTCCTGAATATTCTGGATACCACCTCGTAAGAGGTGGTCGTATTTATAAGCAGAATTTGAAATGTAGTGTATTATTTGCTTTTAAATATTTTTTTGTTATAATAATGGTTTTAAGGGAAGAAAGGGAGTGAAATTATATTTTTGTACCATTTTAATATTTGGAATTTTCTGTTTATTTTGACATGATTTTCATTAATGTTCATTGGTTATAAGTTGTTTTTAATACATTTAAAATGATGTGACGGAAACCATTGGGGGGGGGGGGGGGTTTGCGAAAACTTGTTCAGTTAAATTTTTATAACTCAGGAATCATTTGCACTAGAAGGCGGTGTTTTTTTTTTTTTTTTTTTTTTTTTTTGAATGATAGAAAAAGCTGTATTTCATAAATTGGCAATTGATTTGTTTCTATATCATCCTTCTGTGCTTTACAATGCTGCAGGGTTTTAGTTGGCATTTCCCCCCAAAAGTTAGTTTTTCTGTAAACAAAGTTTTAGCTGTAATTATTGAAAAACTACTCTCTTTTTTCAATAAGTTTCTCATTTTTTAGGCTTTGTATAAGCTATCACTTTGAAACTTTTACCACTTATTCATGATGATATTGTCATGATGTGGAGATATTATGGTAGAGCTAGTCATAGTATAGTCGTAAATATGTATCAGAGAAATTTAATTATGTGCATATGTATGCTGCAAATGTTTAATTTTATTAGCTTGAATAGCCCTTGAGAAAATAGGAACTACAGTTGGTAAATTTAACTTTACAAGGATATGCCTTTCATGCTCCCCTTAAAATGCAGCAGTCTTTTAAACGTTTTAGTGTTGCAGTTAAAGAATTTATAATTAACTTTTTGTTGCTCCTTTAGAATCATGTTCAAATATTACAATACATAGTTTTAACTTAACTTTTTGTATAAAATAAGGATTAAATATTGAAAACAGAGTATTTTCGTCCAAAAAGGGATAGAAATTTAAAAAGATAAAGGTTTTTGTATGTGATGCAAAGAGGGGGATGCAATGCTCATTTATCTTCTAACAAAACAAAACCCTACTAAATATTTCAATTTATCGGAGGAAATGCATAGTATTATTGTATACATTTCTTGTTTATATCTGTGCACAGTTGGAGTACATTTAGAAAATGTAGCTAGCAGACATGAATTACAACGCCAGTATTCCCCCCCCCAGACTGGACAAGGTTTACATTTCTTCTCTGTGGATTTGAATATAGTAAAATGATAAAAATAGGCAAAACACGTTTGATTTTGCATTAGGTATATATACCTTTGGAAACAATAACATATACTTTATTGTTTCCAAAGCTCTTTATAAACTAAACTATGCGATTTCTTGTATTTTTTCATTTTCCAAAAAAGAAAAAAATGTACTATAAATAATCATGAATAATTTAGTACTAAAGTTTTTGCAGAAAAACCTGGGAAACAAATATTGTCAATATGCAAAACTACGAAAAAATATAATTTATAATTTTGATAAATAGTTCAACTAATCTGTTAAAAATAATATATTGCAGGTATTATCCTTTTTAATCTAAGAACTATTTAGCTTTATGCCTCGGATTCAAATTTGCATTTACTACTTAATTTAAATGCTTTCTAATGGGATTGATTGATTTGGTTTACCTACGGACGGTCTTTAACATCTCAGGTCATCAGCGCCCCATTCAATTCACGCCCTGATAAATTTTGCTCAGAGACCTCTTCTTTCAGGCTTGAGGTTCTTTATCGTGCCGTAAATGTACGACACGAGATCCATGGCTTTACTTCCCTTCCATACTTAGGATTTTTACGCGCGAAAAAATCCATCGGTCCTGATCGGGTTTGAACCCGTGATCTTGGGTGTAGAAGGAATGTATGGTTAATACTACACCACCAGGGCCGACTTTCTAATGGGATACTCAAAACTACTTAATGATATGTGTACCATTGTAGACAAAAAAAAAAAGTTAGTTCAACTTGATAACGTAGGTAACATTCGCCCTGTAAAGCTGGATTCAAAGTAGGGCGAATTTCTTTTCATTCTCTTTCAATGAAAATCATGCCCATCACACAATCCACCATATGCAGGAATAGAAGGAAGATAAATTGGAATTTTTATACTCGAAAAAAAAATCGATCGACCTGGCTGGAATTGAACCCGTAACCTTGGGTCTACCTCTGACCGACAAACTGACTTCGTGATGAAAGTCCAGTCCTTGGTCTCTAGCATTAACTCAAATACACAAGAGTAATCGCGTGCAGGTTGGAGAGATCCTTAACCCTCTCAACACTATTAGCATGTCACAAAACAATAGAAAGTGACAGCCATTGCATGTTCCGGACTGTTGTGGGTGTCAAATGTGATCCCACCATCTTCGTCGGACGAAAACACTTTCTTGTCAGTTCATATTTACTGTGCTCCAGAATTTGTCGGATTCAAGAGGAATTTGCAGAGCAAGGTTTTCGGGCTGGGTAGCAGAATGAAAACAGCCCGAGCATCCTGTAAAATCATGTGTACAGAGACGGAAAGATTTCTCTTTGCAACGGTAAACTGTAGCCATATCAACATCTGCAATAATGTTTTTTGCCTTGCTGATTATGTTCCAGTTGTGAGTTACATTTTTTCCTTCATTCTAAAATCAATGGATTCAACAATGAACTCAAGTCATTTGCAGCCGTTCACATGCCAACAATATGACCGCGCTTGATTTAGGAAGTTACTCGTATTTGCACATTTTATATTTACAACAATGAAGCAGCGATTTTCTCTTGTTTCATTCTAACAAATACTTTTCCCTCCTTTAATATGCGAAAGTAAAAAAGAGATTTAAGGCGAAGTCGGCCATGCTCATCAAAAAACAAATGCTTGCACTTATCTCCAGACTCGGAAAACATTTGAACGCGAGTGTACTGCAGCTGGGCTATGATAGGTATGACTGTAGTGCGTAAAAATCTTCTTCAGCGAATATTGAGGTTACACAAGAACCTCCTTATAAAATATGAATAAATATGTTACATATTCTAATAAAGAAATTATATAAGGTAACTTTTTTACTAAAGAATTCACAGTTTAAGAACTAGAGTACGTTATTTTTGGTTTTATCACGAAATTTATTTAAATTTATAGTAACAGAGCTTCATTCCACGAGTGACAAGTAAATTTCTGTTTCAGAAACAACTTCAAAGTGATTACAGTATTTTTTTTTAAAAGTTTTTCTTGCATTATCACAATCAGTCCTTCTCCAAGGTGGAGGTTACTTAGAGATTTTGTAACATCTAACCCAGCTGATTTACAATCATGATCATCTACTGCCTTTGTTCCTTGCAATGAGGTTATGAAATATTTTTCCCTTCTCACACTGAGCCATAAACTATTTCCTATTAAGCATTGTGGAAGTTCCGCCTTGTCTCCCACAGGCGGAGGTCACCATGAACATTTGTCATCCACTAACAGCCCGTTCGCTTCGAACTATTAGCGTTCGAGCGTATCCCTGGACTTTTACGTAACATAAACGATACATTTCACACGTACACGAGTTTAGTGCGCTCTATTAATTTAAGTATCCTTTTCAGAGAAGCTGTAAATATATTCGTAGAGAACCTTAATTATTGAACGTTTCTGATAAAATTACTATATCTTTTTTATGGATACCTGGAAAAATTATTATTATTATTATTGTTATTATTTGAATTTAGGCAGAACGTATAACCCACTGCGAATTTGATGCAAAAAATTGGGTTTTGGCAACAAATTATTTGAAAATGGTACATGTGATACAAGAAAGACTAAATGTAAGTGTATTACTGTAATATTAATAGCTGTTATTTTAAGCAATTTTTTTTCATCGAACTGATTTCTTTTTAATTCTGTCCAAATTTAAAAATTAGATTTAAATTCCAGACCGTTATTAGAGTGAGGGTAATGAACCCACTATCTTGCCGTTAGTAACACTACACTCGCTCTACCCACCTGAACCAACAGGCCGACCTGGACAACTTAAGTAATTATCCGCCTACATTAGTTGATTGGAGTTGAATTGTTTTCTCCGCTTCCGTTCGTGAAAGAAGGCGCGACTTGGTTCTCAAGCGCGGCAGCGTGAAGAGTAAACTAAAACGTTGGAGCAAGTGGAGGGGACGATGTCGAAAAGACTGAAGACTGAACTAGTTCTCTTTAATATCATGTCACCTATCATGAACCCGGCAACAGAGAGTTCACGCCAGTTAAAAGAAGTCTGCAGGCATATATTGATCAACATGTACTCTGTTGCACAAGTGTATACAGGCTACTTTCGAATAAGATTTCCGAGACAAAACTTTTCATGCTCAAAGAACTGAAACTTAACGTTCTCCAGGAGTTACCTCCATTTCTAAATGAAAACTAAAACAAACGCTTCTCCCCCAATGTGAACTACGATTGTAGGCAGTTTTATAATTATGTACTCCTCAATAATACTAGTTAATAATTTATTATAGGTATAGGTTGTCTTATAAATACCCGAAACGCATTACTAGCCAGCGCCAGTCTCATATTTGCCAAAGTTCTCATTCAGTTACCCTTTATTGCAATACACTTCTCACATCTTTGAATTAACATTTCAATCCCTCCCCCTCAAAATAGTCTGAAGTCTTGTCTACAAAATGGGCATAAACAGCACTCATCACTTCTTCGTTACACTTAAATTTCCTTCCTAGAAGGTCCTTCTTAAGTTTTGAGAAGAGGAAATAGTCACTGAGAGCTAGATCTGGGCTGTAGGGTGAATAGTCAATCTTCTTGAAGCCACATTTCTTCACAGCTTCCTTTGCAACAAGAGCTGTGTTGTCGTGAAGAAGGCGCACACCACCACTCAGTTTTCCTTGCCTTTTCTCTTTGATGGAAGCACGTAGTCTGTGCAGTAGGCCAGCACAGTACTCCCCATTTACTGTGATGTTCATCTCCTTGAAGTCAATGAAGAGTATTCCTTCACAGTCGCAAAAGATTATGACCATTATGGTCTTGGTTGACTGAGTGACCTTGACCTTTAGAGGCGGTGCTTCGCCAGCCTTACGCCACTCCATTGATTCTCTTTTGGACAAGGGATCAGTAGAGGACCATAGTTTCATCTCCTGTAACAATGATTTGCACAACTTCTCTCTCGTTACCACGTCAGAGCTCCAAAAAAAGTCTACAACAGATGACTCGTTGCTGCTTTTGGACTGAGGAACGAAGTCTAGGCACCCATCTTGCACTAACCTTATTCATGTTTAAATGTTCATGAATAATTCGAAGGTCTGTTGTTTTAGGAAGGCCTAACCATTCTTTTATTTCTGTAACGTTGAGCCGCCGGTCTTCCATAATTTCTCCTTCCACAAGAGCGAGCGATGTTTTCAGGAGTGACCAACTCCAAGGGCCGACCTGCACGCTCTTCATATTCAATGCTTTCTCCAATCATTCAAAAAGTTTGACCCATTCTTTTACGGTAGAGTATAAGGGGGATGCTTCCCCATATACACCGTCTAATTGTTGTTCAATTAAATTTGAAGTAAGTCCTTCTTTTGTGAAGAACTCAATAACAGCTGAAAACTCCATTTTGAACATGTCACAATCTACACATAGCCTTCTTTATGCAACTATATCTGAACAACTGAACACAGCCGAGAGGAAGTTACAGTTTCAATTATTTATTTAAAGATAAGGTGTGAGACACCAGATAAGGAGTTTTGTGAAGGTGATAATCCTTATCGGCGAGGTCGGAAACTTATGGATCTACCATCGTAAATTCAACAATACTTCACCTGTTGCATATAAGGAAACATTTGCACAACTCTGCCTAGCTCATATTCTTGGAATAATTCGTGAATATGAAAATAAGATTAGTTTAATACCTTTTTGGTTTATTTAAATACGAACTCTCTTTAACATCTCAGGTCATAAGCGTAAATGTATGACAAACGGGACTCACAGCTTTACTTCCCTTCCGAAGGAAGCCATACATAGGATTTTAAGCCCGAAAAAATCCATCGGTTCGGTTCTAGCCAGAATCGAACCCGCGATCTTGGGTTTAGGAGGTAAGTATGGTTACCACTACAACACCAGGACCAACTTGTTTAATGACCATGCACAACTGTCTGAACATTTTACAATTATTTACAAACATGTCATACGTGGTTTATTGCAAAACCACGTATTTTATTAACCTCTAACCTATATAAAATAAACACTGAGGTATGAATAAATGTAATAATGACAATATGGTACAACATAAGCTACCAACTATTTTTTCCCCTTATTTCGAATATTTCATTGCTAGAGAAAGTTTAAAACTCATCGCCGATTCTTGCTTCGCGACACTAAAGTGCTACCTTGCAGTAACTGGTGTAGTGCTACGCAGCGTTTTGCAACATGGGCAGCCAAGCACTCTCCATACTGATTGATTTGTACAAGTAGATTCTGTAAGGTGTCTATTGTTTCGAAATGTGTCAGCATATGCCAGCACCTGTTTTACTTGGTAAGCCTACCTTCCCCTGGTCTTTCCCAGCTTAATAAGTTCCTAGGCGTGACTTCTGAGAAATCTGAGGTAACTCTTTCAGTCGAAAGGCGTCCGGTAATCTCTAGCACAAAGAAGTTTAAAACCTCCACAAATTAACGAATACTCCTTAATAACATACACACCATTTTCCGAGACATGGGGCAATGTTTAAGGTGCGGATAAAATGTTTCGTAATTTTATCACCGCATAGGATATAAAAACTTGTTTTTAAGTGACCATAGTATAATTAAAACTACATCCTTGACAAGTTTTCTTTCTTTTAATTTTATTTTTTACGAACCAGAGTATTTATTACTGTAAATACAATTTAAGTGCACACTTCATTGGCATTTATTGCTTGTTTTATTTGCATTATTTAATATGCATCGTGCATGGTATAGAAGACGCTGAATTTGGAGTCTCTCATTTTTTCTTATTCTAGTGATTCGGGGGGAGCACAGTTTTGATAGCTGTGAATGTTGGAAACATAAAACTACTTTGTAAATTTATTCATTTCAAATTTGGAAGCAATGAAAGCAATGATGAAAAAAGAGTATCTCTTAAATAGATCAAAATAGCGACAAAAAATCAAAACAAAATATTTCAATTTCGAAACACACTTCAGAGAATATTACACAGTTCCAATTTACTGTACCAATTTTGGTATGCAGATCGGGAGATTTTTACATGCAGACTGCACGAAATTGTAAAACGATCAATGCACACATCTTAGGTCCTAGAAACTAGACAGTAGTTGTTTATAGGTCTGTTCTAAACAGTCATCGTGTAAGTGTTTATGTTTCCACGTTCACTTCCTCAAAACTGCATGTCCGGACTTAACGTATCATAAGGACACATTTAAAACCCTCCATTCGCTTACTGGCGCGACTTGGAAATGTGTGATACACAATCTGCATATTAAGAAACTACAATTTACACTCGTCAGCTCTTCTGCATTAATGGAACTCATTTCTACGCAACACTTCCAGAATCTTCTCTTAGAAAGCTGAGTAAAAATTCATTTATTTTATTTGTGGTATCTAAACCTTTACAGGCTAGTGGTCCACTCTCCGGAAAGGCTATGTTGCCATTTCTATGCCGCTACTAACAGCGTAGGTTATGCATTAAGACTTACGTACAAGCACATTAACAGCCATAACAAGAATTATAAAACTGTTAATTTGACGCACAAACGAAACAGCTTCACTTGAACCAACACAAAAGAATTGGACGCATGTGCTTCGGCTAAAACAGAATTGGCAACAGTGCAGTGTGCAGCACGAGAGGACCGGCGGTTGCTGTTAGCAGATTTACTTTCACCAGCAATGCGGGAAGTAATCACCAGAACGCGAACTGGAATTAATTAGTAGAACTCGAAGCTGGTAACAGAAACTTTTGTTATTAAAAACATTACAGGATATCCAGAGAGCCGGTTTTATATTTATTGATTAAAACGTATCTAGAATTTAGATGTGCTATTCAGGCCTTAGGTTGGCAGTGCTGATATCCACCCTCACGAAACGTCAGAGTCGGAGACTTAACGGGTAGACTGTAAAAGGTGCCGCGAACTCATGGAACCAGTTGCCGGTAAAGGCCTAGGAGTGTGGACGGTCGCACCTACTTGCGGCCGACTTGCTATTGGAAGTTTTTAAATGCATCTCATCGACTGTTTACATCACTTGAAAATGAACTTTTCTGCGTTTATCATCTTATTGAAAAATACAGGAAATGACAACATATACGAGGCGTTCGAATTTAAACTATAGGCATATTTTGTTTATGCAATCTTAATGGAAAGGGCACGCACGTATTCCTCCACTATTGATGTGGTTCTGTGTTGCAGAGAACTATTTTTCACGGCACACACTTTCTTAATATTGAAATAGCCCACCTATGGGTTTGGATTACACAACTTCCTTTGCTTTTCCCATAATTTGCAGTATTCCTCATTATCTGGCTCGCCCTAGCCTTGGCTGTATGTACTCTCGGGGCTGGCCGATATTTCGCGTGCTACTCGGTTGCTTAAATACACGATAAAGTTTAATTGTTCAATATTTTAATTAACAGTCAATTGGCGTTACATTCATTAGATATTCTTATGAGAAAAAAAAATGTTCTAAGCTTTAAATAGTAACTGCTTGATCAAGTAAATTTATTTTAACAGAAGGCATTTTAAATTCAATTATTGTTTTAAAACGTTCTGGAAAAGCAGAAAGCAGCTAGTGTTTGTTAAGTGCTGAGTGTTTAGATATTAAGTATGCTGTTTCAGAAATATTTGTTTTTGAACCTATACTTAAATAATGATTAATGATATTAGTCATTGTTTGCTAAATAATTTAGCAAAATATAAATTTAAAAATGCGTCAGATTGGTTTAGTACTAATGAACTGTATACTTGCTTGTGTATTCAAATTTTATAATGTAGATCAATAAAATTGCTTAGAATAACAAGTGACAGCTATCATATTAATTATGTTGTACAAGGCTATACAGAACGATTCTATTATTATTTAATTAAATTCAATATGCAAAAATAAAACACACTTCATTTTTTATGTAAGTGTATAGTTTGGTGTGGTTTAATAATATGAGGGAATAACAAGGTCCAACAGGTGCAAAAAAAAAAAAAAAAAAAAAAAAAGGGAATCTTTCATTCATCCACTAGCATCATAACTGCGGTAAAATTTGAGTGTTTATTACTGGTTTTTTAGTAGTGTTTAATGCCCGTGTTTACTATTGAGGCACCACAGGCGGTGGACACTGATAATACATGAGATGAAATGATGTATTGGGAAAGGATATTTTTTAAGGAAGGAAACGTTCCAGGCCAAAGTTTAGGTATTTTCCCGGCATTTGCCATTTATGAAGATTGAAAAAAAACCTCAGTCAGGGAGGATGGTCCTGGCGGGATTTGAACCCCAGACCTCCCGCTCGAGTCCGCGTCTTAACGACCTCGGCCACCCGTGGCGCGTGAGAAGACAGTATGGAGATCTAACCTAATCTAATGGAAATTGTTTTGTTGTTAAGATGAATGAAGCGAAATCTGTTCCTCGTTGCATCTTTAGTAGTAATACCGTAATTTATGGAATTTCTTGCAATTTGTGATACCTTTAAGACAATTTCAGGTAAATTAGGTCTGGGTTACCTGCCTCTCGAATGTAGCAATTCTTTTTCAAAAGCAAAGAGGTGTCATTTGAAATTTCTAAGTTTGGGTGGGTAAGGGACTGAATCGTAAATTGTAATCAACCTTACCCCTTAACATCTAAATTGGCAAGTTTTGCAACGAGACCCTTATGTTTGCGAAATATAGTGCCAGGGATAAAGAGGTTAAGGTTATATGAGATAAGTAGTGCCATTATAGTTTAATTGAAAAATCAGAGATCTGAGCCAGAGTTGAGAGGTTAAACAATTTCAGAAATAAATAAATTGCAGTTTAAACTCTACTTTGGGTAAACAAGTGATTTCAAACACACAAAACAGGTTTGATGAAATAATCCCAGTCTTTCAAAACTCAAGAATAAACAATTTTCTTTAGCGGATAACTTTTATTTTCATAATTGTTTTAATAGTGTTTTTACTACTAGGCAGACACTGATGATACACGAGATGAAATGATAAACTGGGAAATGATTTTTTAAGGAAGGAATCGTTCCAGGCCTAAGCATTTGCCATTTATGAGGATTGAGGAAAACCTGGAAAAAGCCTAAGTCAGGGAGGACTGTCCTGGTGGGATTCGAACCCCAGACATCCCGCTCACCAGTCCGCGCCTTAACGACCTCGGCCACCCGTGGCGGTTTTTCATAAATGAACAAAGTGTTTGTTCATTTATTACTATGCCAGGTTCTTTGACCCAAATAGCCTCGCTTGGAATTATACAACTTGCAAACATTTTATGAGGACACTAGAATTGCCTGACCGGACAAGGCGACATGCTCGTCATATAATGCTATATCTTGTATTAATCATTAATAATTTACAGTGGAGGTTAGGTAACGCTTCCTGTTTCGACGTTAGGCAAGACAAGATTCCACCTTATGACTGACTTTATATCTCGTGACACCTTGACCCACATTTAATATGCAAGCCCTCTCCTGTAATTCGGCTGTCCTGTAGTACACGAGCATTTCTTCGAACATGTGATAACTGGAATTTCCAGTTTTTTTGACGACTAGCCTTGCCTAATTGCAATGGCAGGTCAAGTTTCGCTGATGTAAGAGACATCTAACTAACCTGCTTTGGTTGCAACATTTTATCCAATGTTTAGCTGAAAATTTTCATGTGACATGCGAAGATTTTGGGTCTCACCTAGTTGAATTAAAATGTATGTAAAGCAACCTCGTTTATAAATACATAGTGATAGAAGAATTTCAATTAATTACATGCATCACTTAACCTCTAAATTGATAGATTTTAATGTAAAATGGAAATACACGAACTTCTAAGGATTTCCGTAACTACGTACAGTGAGGTTATTAGAGTTATGGGCCGCACGAGTACCGCTGCTTAATGGGGCAGTGCAGTCGCCGCAAGCGCAAAAAGAATGATAAAGTCCCGGGGCATAAATTTAATTTTAGTATTTATATTTTGTATTGAAATCCTAAAACAATATTATTTAAGTGTGTTATAGAGATGCACCTCAGCGGCAATACATGCCCGGCACCTGCGTGGAAATTCCTATTATTTCATGTAGTTTTTTCTTTCGTAAGAACATGGCGATTCGGAACACGTTTCTTGCCATTGCCTTGTCTTCACTTGGAATACAATTACCAGGATATTTTCATAAACTTTGCACAAAGGTTCATTACTAAATAAATTCTATAAGGAAACACAAAGTTCAGAATATATACAACTGTGCAGAAAAAGTGCATCAATTTTAAACATGAATCATTTTTGCTCATTTTATGTTTGCACTGCTAAAATTTGTTAAATAGGGGGATGTTCTAAAATTTCTCGCCCTGACTCGGAGATATTGTGAAGATGGACAAATTACCATGATAGTTTAGTATCCTCAAGTTTCAGACGCGTTAGTGCAGTCACTGGTTTGGACGAACGTGTAAACAACCTGGTGTTAACATTTCCTACAAACGGATAAAACTAAAATACGCGTGATGAAAACTTCAGCCCTACAGAAATACAAAAAGAATTAGATTTCATATTAAAGGATTTCCCTTTCGTTTACGGCGGTTAAAAAAGGGGTTGCTGAATTTAAGGCGTGGTTGTACATTTATTCAAGATGAGCGCTCAGGGCGTACGACTGCCGATAGTGACAAAACTTTACAATGCCTCAATGATAGCTGATTGAAGTGGACATTGCAAAGACCTCGATAGACCGCATATATTTTACACAAAATTTTAAATGAGAAAAAACTCACTCTCGATGGGTGCCACGTTTGTTAAAAAAAAAAGTATTTCGCAAGAGTGTTTAGATTTGTTTCCACGCATTCCAGCGATTTTCTACAATATTTCAAAACAGTAGATGAAATATGGATCATCACTAAACACCAGAGACGAAGGAGCAGTCCAAACAGTGAGTGGCAACAGGTGAAAGTGCATCAAAGAAAGCAAACACTGTTCCATCTGCACGAAAAGTCATGGCTAAGGTTTTCTGGGATTCTCATGGTATGGTGCTCGTAGACTACCTGCAGAAGGGTAGAACCATCACCAGTGAGTATTACGCTTCACTACTGGACCAACTGAAGGATGATATTCAGGCTAAACGTCCACGCCGTGCGATAAGAAAGTTCTCTTTCACCACAATAATGCACCTTCACACACATCTGGGATTGTTGCTGCAAAACTGCATGACCTTAGCTTTCGAGTGCTCCCACATCCGCCATATTCGCCGGTTTTGGCTCCCAGAGATTACTTTCAGTTCCCAAACCTGAAGAGATGGCTGAATGGACAAAGATTCACATAAAATGATGGGGTTGAAGCTCAGACAAATACTTATTTTCACAGATGGACAAATCTTATTTTACTGAGGGTATTAAAAAATTGAATTAAATGCATTGATTTACAAGGTGATTATGTTGGAAAAAAACCTCCTAAATCTTGTGGGTTTCTTGGTCAGAATATGGTAAATCTTGGCTCATAACAGTAAAAAGTTGTTACTAATTACATCCGGCGAATAAATTCCAACATGGAATAGAAAATCTGATCTAGAAACAAAGAAAAGGAATGCAGAGTTAAAAATTACATTTTTGTTAATATGAAAGGACAAATTTTTTAGAAAGGAAAATTAGTAGGAAGTATGAATTCATTTCACAATTTAAATAACTGCATACAACCAGTACAAAATTTCTTCTAAAACTTCCGAAACGTTGTAATTTCAACGTTGAGTGATTGATTTTATGAGAATCGTTCACCTGGTGTCACAATCAAGGACTGGTGCAAAATTTCTAATAGCCAAAGCTTAGAACAGAGAAGAACATGGAAAACAAAGAATGTTCTTAGATATTTACCCTCAGCAAATGACTTATTGGGACTAAAAATGACAACATTTTGTATCAAGTGTTTCGTTTATACATTATCACAGGTATCGTTTTGTTTTTTATTCATTTGTAACATTAATAATAGTGAAAACGTACTGTTTACAATGCTTCATATATTCTGAAGACTGGAACTTAATTTTTTTTTAAAAATACTTCATAATTATAACATTGTAAAGTCAACTGTGCAAAATATGTACACAATTTCAAATTTATTTATTTTACAGCTATCAGTTAAACTATGTTTGTTTGTTTTCTTCTTAAGAACGATCAAACATTTCAATAATTTATGCTGCTACCTGCACATGCATTATATCGTCTTGACGATTGGATTCTCCCAATATAAAGCCGAGTTTTGCCGGCCCGTACTCAAATAACTTTACTGTAATGCTACATAGCTTTGGCACTATTTTCATACACGAAAACAGAGTACTTAAATGTTTTTTCTCTCTCCTTTGACCAAAAAAATATGTTTAGAAATTATTTTCTGAACTTAATGCAGTTTTTAAAGTCAAAATCAATGAATCAAAGGAAAATTTCTCACAACAAAATAAATTTACAGAATATTTTTAAGGAACGGTAGTATTATAATATTAAATAAATTATTTTCTATTCATATTAGATGACAAAAAGTTTTTATGCGATTAAATTCCCAGGTTCAGATACATTATTTGTGATATGACATTATTTTACCACGACATTTACCAGGTCTAATTCCTCGTTGCACTCTACCATCTCCCCAATTGAGCCCCCAATGCCTGCAGCAGTGTTGAGAAACATTCTCTTAGGAGGCGGCCACCTTTAGCATTGACAAAGCAGATTACTCGATCCCAGCTATTATAGCTGTCTGTTTGATGACTTTGACAGCCCTGAACCTAGAGAAGAGCATCAGGCGCTGCTAACTCCGCAAGTTAGGTCCATACCGAACAGAAATCCCGCATAAACTCGTTTGAGCAGCCAGCTGAGAGATTCCGGACAGGTCTGCACACGAAGAGAGAAGAAATATTCCTCTGCCGCTGTCGGGAATCGAACACGGATCACTCATATCCGTAGACACTTAACAAAACTCTTTCAGTTGTCGAACTGAACGTTTAAGACTTGCGATGTGCTTTCTCGATGAGCAGTCAATAATTAAATGTGGTGCTCTGACAAATATGTAGTCAATAAAACAACACATGACACAATTGTTTTTGTGAAATATGAAAACCTTAGTTAAAAATTAGCTAAAAGTTATCATATTTTATTAAAATTGTCTCTTTTTTTCAGACATAGCTTAACCAATCCTTCAAATAGAAAACCTGATAATATTTTTTATGCCTATTTGAATAATTTCTTCACAAAAGTAATGAAATATTTGGCAGAATTGCAAATTATTAAGACACAGTTTTCAGATTTATACTTCAAGGCCAACGAGATGGTATATAAATAATTTCATATTTAGAAATAGAATCTTTAAATTTATGTTGCAAACATGCGGTTATCAACTTTTATGACTGAACCAGCACTCTCAAGACAAAGTACGACAGCTGGCAGCCCACAATCAACTACCAAGACCTACTTGTTCCAAATATAAGTTAACGGAATTATTTTTTATGAACGTTCTGCTTGATGGAGCGTAAAAGGTGGACATCTTTTGTCAGAGAGAGAGAGAGAGAGAGAGAGAGAGAGAGAGAAATTAACCGAAAATTTTCTGTTTGCTGTTTTCCATGGGGAGGACAGTAAAATATGAATTATATTGTTAAATTTTTACATTTAACACGACATAAATATTTATGCAATTCGTGTATAATATAAACTTTTCGTTGAAATGCATACTTTTAGTCCTTTTGGGTTTATGTTTTTCGAAATTGTTACGATTATTCTTCACAAGTAATATCACAAGAGGGTCTGAATTTATCTAGAAAGCTCAGATCCTCGAGTGATATTTATTAGGACTATTTCATTACTAAAATAAGAATTTAAATATAATTCCTATAAACTTATCTTACAAAATTGTAATAATTGTATATTTGTACTTAACCTTTTTAAGCAATCTTGCGACAGAAGAATGCCGAATTTCATTGATTCCAATATAGAAGAGCAAAATACCGGTTTAGGACTATTTCACTATATATTTGAAATTGGCGAACAGAATATGAATACTTATATAAAATGTTATACTTAAGAATATCTACTCTATTCAGAAATCGTGAGAATGAAATGGACAAAAGTCATCTATTACAATCCTACCATTCAATTTTAATACCAACCTAGGAAAAAAAAAAGATAACACACAGTGTATCTATTATTTTTCTTTGTATTCTGTGGTTTGGGATTCCTAATGATGAGATCAATTTGACGAATCACCAAAACGCTTTGAAGAATCCTCCATTTTGCGTTATGATTGTCGATTGTTCATGCTTTTGTTGGTATCAATAGCTCCCCACCGCTTCTAGTGGTCAGTGATGCGTGCTCAGGAATTATACAGTGGAGGTATACAGCTGGGTACACTGACCACAAGACAAATGCACTAATCACTCAGTAATCCGGCTGTTATTGGTCAAAATTCAACATTTTGTTCAATTTCATTGGTCGATTTTAAGATGACGTCACATGAGTGAAATAGTCATACTAAAATAAAAATAAAATGTAGCACTTTTTGGTGTCTGTGGAACTGCCCTAGCTGATCTTTTGCGATAAATGACCAAATAACAGGTCCACCTTGTACCTTTCCCCAATTCTCACATCTGTGTGCCCATCAATGACAAGAAACATTTTCTTAAATTCTTGACATGCTATTTTTGGATGCCACTGCGGCCTGTGTTTCATCCCAAAACGCTTAGGCGTTCCTTCATAAACAAGTAAGCGTTTATCTCCAACTACATTTGTGCTCTTCTGTAAAATCGGCCCTAGTGGTTAAATGGTAACCATATGGGCCTCATATATCCAAGATTGCGGGTTCAATCCCGGCCCGGGTCGAGGATTTTTTCGGGCGTAAAATCATAAGTATGGCTCCCTTCGGAAGGGAAGTAAAACCTTCAGATATTAAACAGGCAAATAATTAAAATAAGTACACAAAAATTATATGCAAAGAGACATGGGCTGTATGTGCACCTGCAGAGTCCTGTTGGAAAGTACCGAATCTGCGTTACCTCACAGTTAATTCACGGAAAAAGGGTTGCGAATTATCCCTTATATACCTACCACTATTATTGTTTCATAAAACAAAACAGGGCCTATTATTTTCTGGTCGCTAATGTTTTGATCAATTGTGTGTCCCACGTAAAACATATTCGGTTTTTCTTAGCTCCAGTAACATCTTTGATAGAACCAAGCAAGATTCGTCCGTAATGAAAATTAGATTAGGGTCAATTTCTCCGTGTATTTAGAACCCTTTCACAAAATCTAATCCTGAATGCAGGGTCACCCGGTTTAAGCTCTTGCACTACAGTGGTTTCATAGGATTTTAGCCGTTCGAACAGAGGAATAGGAGAAGTTCTAGTTTGCTAAGACAACGTCGAACTGATTTTTAGGGGAATGTTCTAGAGTATGCCCTAACGTTTCTTCTGCATGTGGCTATGTACGCCTTTTATCAATAATACTTTCCGTTTCACGAACTTTATTAACGAATCTTAAACCGAAATTCGAGTTGGAAGTTGAATATTAGGGAATCTCTCTTGAAACATCACAAGCTGATTCTGTAGACACGTACAAACTATAAACAAATATTCTTTGGGGAATAAATACCTGAATTGGATCGTATTTATGTAATTAATACAGTGTATTACGCCGCCTAATGAATACTTAATACACTGCCACACAACACTCAAGAATACTCCGTAGTTACTAGAATTAAACTCGTACTGACCTCTCCTCCAGCTCCCCAGCCGAAGCGTGGGGACGAGAAGACGAAACTGTAGAGATCGTTAACTGCACGTGGAGCGGTCCGCGCAGGAAAAATCACCCAGCATACGCTGTCGGCAGTCGAAATTACAAGTCTAACCAATTTTTGGTACTTTCTACCATTTTATAAAAGCTTATAAGTACTTTTTGTGACAATATCAATTACAATTTGTTCTATTAACAAAGTATCGAGCTCAGGTGTGCATGTATCGAGAGTATCGAATATATATTGCGAATTATTATTTTTTACAAAAGACTATGCACCGGTTATATAAATGATGGCGATGATATATCGATACCTCGTGCTAGTAGGTTTTTCAATATGTTTCGCCTAAGTGCTATCCTTGCTCTATAGCCTTGAATGTCAGAACCGACATACCGGTTTGTTACCCAGAAGCCAGTAAAACAAGCAAAGAGTAGGGGAAAAACTTGTTCAAGGTAAAACTTTTTCTGCTGATAAAGGTTACGAAAATTATTGTTGAGACATGAGATAACAAATAAATTCAAAGACCATTAAGAACAATTATTCATTCCCTGTGTTTCTTTCGTTGATTGATCCTTTAGGCACTGTTTTGCAACTTTACCAAGGCTGTTAATATATATATATATACACATGTAGATGACAGAAACAATATTTGACATTTTTTCTGATGTTCCCTAATCATGCAGCACGCTAATGTGTGCTATTGTTTCTTAGTTAGCACGCAATAAAGGTGTAATTAACTTTATTTTCTACCTGGCAGTATGAACTCCTGGTGTCTGATGTTTTCAGGAATTACAAATACACATTTTCATCCTCGTCATTTAATTTTTAATTTAAATACCATGGTTCTTCGGTGACAATTTAGCAATGAGGTCATTAGTGGGTGACATCCTGTTTTGGGCAATATACTTTGCTCTTCATATTTCATCATAGGTGAATCTTCCACCGTCTATATTGTTCTAAGCTTATATTAACGTTTCTATGCACAACTCATTGCTTATTTCTGTTTTTTATACAATCTTCACTCTATTATCGTAAGAAGGAATCATATTTCTGCTGAACCTGTTCCTTTATTATTTATTCAGTGTCCAGTTTTCGGAGACATTTAATAAAGTTAGTTTATAAACTTTGAAAGTGCATTTTAATAGTTTTTCATTAATGTCTATTTAATTTTCACATTTCTATTGTTATAGCATACATTGTGAATTTAAATTTTAAGCGTAATTTTTTTTTTCAAAAAAAATTAAAGCACTTTTCTGTTTAAGAATAAATTTTCTTAATAAAATCATCGTATACTCTATGAAATATATATATATATATATATATATATATATATATATATATCTTTCTATTGAAAAAAATAAATAAATTTCAACTATTTAGCATCTGTAGTTTATATCTTATTTCTATTATTTATATCTATTCTTCCCTAACAAATTTCAAATAGTTCTAAAACGACGTATTAGCACACATTAATGACAGCTAATTTACACATTAACCATTTAAACATCTACCATTAATTGAACAGCTTGTTTTAAAATGTCTTAATAACAATTGGCATGTTTCTGTACATATCAACAAGACTTTTCAACCATATTTTGCAAATGGTTACAGAGAATATCAAAAGCTATACTGATCTTTCTGAAACTGTTAATATACTCCAGTAATTAAAATAATACAGAAGCAAAAAAGAATACAAGTTGTAAGCTCACTAAAATATACTATACATAATATGAACGCAAAACTACTGGTAAATAAAAAGAAAAACTACCATTTACTGTTATATCAAACACGCAACACAAATACGCTACGCTACTTAAAGTTTACATTTTGTATTACGTATTTCTTCTGAAAGGGGTTTAAATGTTGTAGTTAGATTACAACCGTAAAACAAAAGAACACTTGCTACCCAACAGAAATTTTAATTTTAGCGACTAAATGCGAAATATTCTCATACATTATCTGGAATAAGGACAGCATTTTTTTCTTTTACTAATATTTGCAGAATATTAGGCAAGTATTACTGTTTAGTGTAACAAATCATTGATGTAATACGATTGGTGACACTAGGAAACCATATGTACCTATGCCGGGACTAGTTCTCAAACCAAGGCGTAACAAAATGCGATGTCAGTTAACCAGAGTATAGGGCAGTGTCAAGTCTGCCTGCTACTTGCCGTATTTACTCTCCTCCTACGCCCCCTGAGATTTACACACCAATAGTCGCATATGGGGAGCTACTCTAGCCGCATACTCTGAATGGATGGTTAAACCTATGTCAGAGCCGCTTCGATGACATCACAAACAGAAGACTTAAAGCCCTTAAGAAGGCTTAAAAATTATATTAAAAAACCTTACAGACCTGTTTTACTGCATACGACATGAGAACGATAAACGACCGACGTCTACAATTCAACGAAGATATTAAGAATTAAAGTACCTGGCGTTCTTGTTTGTACTATTGTGGGCTCTTATCTATGAGGAAAATCCAGAAAATAGAGCTATGTGCTGATGGAATTTTTTAACTAACAACAGGATTACTTTTCCAGCCCACCACAAAAGAGATTTCAAAGAATGGAAATAGAGATATAAAATGTAAAATCCTGCACGGCCATACTTGACTTTACGGTAGGAAAAATGAAAAAGAAACAGAATGAGAGCAGTTTAAAAGTACCGCAGCTGAGAACGGCCGTCCAGCGGTCCCAACTCCCTCCATGTGCTGAGATTCTGCACACGGCGCCATTTCTCTGTTCCATTCGGTTACAAGCGGGATATCGTCAGTGTAGGGCAGAGTGAGATTTCATTAAATAGTGCATAGCATTATGCAATGGTGAGATATTCACTGCGTCGTTGTATATTCGTCTTCAAGGTGCACAAGGTAAACGAGCCAGACTGGCAGCTCGGTTTCATTACGAAAAACATCATAGTATAATTAAAAGGTTCTGTGACTGACCAGAAAAAACATCAATTCATGTCGTAATTGTGCCACACATTTCATTCCAGAATTTTTGACCCTCGTTTATGGCCTCCTCGTTCCCTAGATCGTACGGTTTGTGACTATATTTGGAGAACATTGAAAAATAAAGAGTATTTTGTACTAACCGCTACACACTGGAGGAACTAAAACACTTTAAACGAAGTAGGTTCATTAGGAATGGGATATTTTTTTTATTTGGTTTATTTAAGGACGCTTTTTAACATCTTAGGTCATCAACGTCCCATTCAATTCAAGGCGTGAAACGGCCGACAAATTTTGCTCAGAGACTTCTTTTTTTCAGGCTTGAGGTTCATTATCGTGCCGTAAATGTACGACACGGGACCCACGACTTTACTTCCCTTCCGAAGGAAGTCATACTTAGGACTTTTACGCCTGAAAAAAATCCATCGATCCTGGGTTTAGAAGTCAAGTATGGTTACCACTACACCACCAGAACCGACAAGAAGATGTGGATATATGTTATGAAAAATGGGAAACATTTCCATATTAGGCGGGGTCTAAAGTCGACAATTTGGGTCAGTATCGGGACTTTTAAACTGCTGGGAACTATAGAAGATGATCAAGCATATCTGTGAATATGCAACTCGATTTCCAAATATTTGCCATATAGTTGCATACTTAATGCCTTCCTAACAACTGACTTAAGTGTTTAGCCCGTTTAAATGCTACCGTTGTTATGCACATACATAAAAGTATCTGGTGCACCATTCCGAATCCACAAAAACTTATGTTTGGGTTATAAACAGAACGTTAGAAGAATATTTACTACTCACATTGTTCATGTGTTCGCGCCTTGCAGAAAATGTTAGTGAGTTAGATTTTAGGTTCAACATTACCTGTAGAGCACACATTTGACAGACAGACTACTCAGTTACCTTTCTTTGTCATTTTTTCTGTGCATACGACCAGCTTACTCTGATCTCCTGAAATGCAACAAAAAGATTATATACCTTGTTCCTTATGTACCAATAGAAACATATGTGTCGGTGCAAGCGGTAAACGAATTAGCTACATTCAAGATTCTCAGCTTATGACCAAAGGATATCTGTTTCTAATGCACCCAATTAAAGCTCACAATGCATCATTTCTTTCAGTATAAAGGATGCCACCCCCATATTTAATTAGAGTAATTACAGCATGTAACTTAATGTTACTTCCCGATACAGTGATGAGTTTAATGTCATTTCATTTTCTGTACAAGTGTGTGTGTAATTCATATTTTCTTGCCAGGATGCAGAAAGCTAACCCAGTCATAAAATCTGACCTGAGAATGTCTATTGTAACAATATTTGTAAAGATGACCCAAGCAAACTGATGTTTCCTGGAGAAATTTCTAAAGGAGAAGATGTTTATTTGTGTTCTGTTAGGAAATTGTAAAGCAGACTGAGCACAATAAAACATATGGCGACAACAGGGATGAAAAGACATGCCGATAACCTCTTCAAGGGAAGAAGCTAGCAGCTTGAGTTGATATCTACAGGTAAAAAGTCACGTAGGCCATATTTATTTACTCTTCAAATTTTGCGGCCCGTAGTTAGTTTTGGAAGAGTATTCAGTGTGCAAGATAGGCACAGTCAGTGGAAGAGTATTAAGTTCAGTTGCGTCTCAAGATTAGTTGATATCAGGATGTCTTTATCAAATTAAGAAACGTCAGAGTGATCGTCATAGTGCGAAAGTGGCACATATTCTCCAGGAAATAATGGCAATAGTTTATGAACAATAAATTGTGTTTCATCTCCCATAACGAAAAATTTTATCAATTTCCATATACTCCTTCCCTTATGGTCACAGGATCATAAAAGTATCCAGCAGCAGAGTCTCAACAGCCGTGCCGAACCGATGTCGAAGAGGAAGAAACAACATTAATCCTAAGATTCCATATAACCTATCAAATTAATTTCGTTTATCCAAATCCATCCGTTACATATTATTTTCTTAACGCTGCAAGGAAGTATAAACTGGGGAAGAGACCTTCATGCATTTTGTTAAGCCTCTAGTGCTAACCCAAAGGCCGCTTCTTTCTCCCTCACCAACTGGAAATTCCTAAAAATAATTTACGTCTCTTGCGCCACATTTCAGGCAAACCTCTACCTTTACAACCAGCTTCCTTGTGAGACTCTAAAATCCACTTATCCACATACAAGTGGTTCGTGGAATCGCTGATGAGAGTGCGGCGGGAGCACGATAAAGGAAGTTAATACACCACCTAACAGAAATCTGCCAGAGCACATACAATCACTGTTTTCGTAAATGCAATTAGGAAAGCCTTCAAGCACGGCAGAGTTATTAGTAAGAGTTTTTTATACGAAGCAAAACGCGTGGACAATAAAATACTCAAGTTTTAGCACCTGTTTTTCTAAAACGAGCAAGTTAAGTACTTTCCTCAAGTGGTTTTATCTCATAAATTGTCAAGGATGGCGTTTTTGTTCTGCATATAACCGGCAAACGCGCCTACAGAGATTCTAGGTATCACTTTTCATCATGAAGATAAACAAATAATTGAATAATCACTCAAAATTGATGGAAAGTTTACCTCTGCGTATTTCTCTACAGAGACAAGAATATAGCTAGTGTTAATGTAGAATAAGGTAGTCATTTTTATATTTTAATCAGTTGGTATGCATATGTGCTTACAACTTAACCGGAGTCTGAATTATCGCTTATGGTAAATACCCTTTCATCCCTGTATAGCTCATTATTTAAGGGATACTGGGATTGAATGCAACCTTGCAGTGTTTCGTTTACATGTATTCCTAGGTTCCTCTCAAGTTGGGCTTAATGTCTAATTCACAGATATAACTGAAGGTATAGGTTATATAATACGTTTATTATATTTTTGTTTAGGATTAGAGCCAAGTAAGCTAAACTTTACAAATCTCGAAATTAAACCTGCAAAAGTTTTAATTTAAGACAACCCAAGTAAATTAAGAAAGTCCTTTGTTCATAACATCCCCTAAGTATTGCGTTATCTTTCCGGTAGGCGGTAGAGCGCGTAGTCTTATATGGGTGCAGCTCATGCCGGTCATAAAAATACATTAAGTACAATGGCCACAGGACATTATATTCGGCATATAGGCTAGAAATTGACTAGCTTCCAAAATATAACGTCTGGTATCAAGTCATTAGGCGAGAATCCTGCATTCTTATATCGGTTAATATCTGCAAACAAGCTGTGATAGCAAACACGCTAACACCTAACCTTAAAATAAACTTTTAACATAAGCACCTACAGTGTTCTTTTATACCAACCTTTTTCAATTTCCATAGTGAAATAAAATTATTATATCTTTTATCCTTCAAAGAGTGGCCTTTTGATTCATTTATTTATAGAAAAAAACCAAGTTTCTGCCACGAATACATAATTGCAAAGTTCCGCATAAGACTTTCGATTGTCATTATTGATAGCTGATCATGGAGAACAACTGAATGACAAAAATATTTGACTTTGTGAATAAGAATTAAATAACTTTTAATCATGAATTTTTCTATATTCTTGACTAATAATTCAACATTTTTGAATACATTTAAATAGTTTATTCAAAACTCTCATTTACTTAAGTAAAAAAGGCCAGCGTAGTTTGTCAGTTGTCTGAACAATTGAAAGTCGTTGATTTTTCGTATGAAAAATTATTGGTACGTTTACGTTTCTTTATATTATGTTTAATGCGAATGTTTGCTTATAAAGAGTCTGCTATATTTCTAAAAATATAATTTATGACATTGAGATCGTCTTTATATATATATATATATATCAGAAATTACAAAGAAGGTAGTTAAACTCGAACTATAACTTATTACTAAGGATTATTTAAGGATGCATTTTAACATCAGGTTATTGGCGTCCTATTCAGTTCAGGACGTGAAACGGCAGTTAAATTTTGCTCAGAGCCCTCTTCTTTCAGACTTGAGGTTCTTTTATATTTTTGGCCTGCATCCGTGGCTGAACCAAATCGCGCCTATCCAAGATCGAGTCAGGTGCCTACTTCGATTAACATGTTCTACTCGCACAAATTTAACAAATAATGGAATAGGATGTAAGCAATATTAGTTTATTTCATACTAAATATTAAACTGAATTATTAAAGTTGTTTGAAAGTTAGAGGGATTAATCTTGTAGACATTTTTTCTCTGTTCTAGTAACACTCAGTAAAACGCTTCAGTAAATTTTACTTTGGTAACAAAACATGAAAGACGGAATTATATTGACCTCTTAACACCAAAGTGCGATATAATACAAGAATTAATGCTTGCAAACAGGTGACAGCGTGACCTTGGCGCTGCGCTCAGCTGAGGATGCAAACCTTAAATAACTATCGGTATTAAAAAGTAAAGTTGTAACTTTACAGCAGAGTGCTTACATCGGGAAAATGACTAGCAATATGCAAGAGTGTGGCTACAACTGCCTTTATCAAAAACAAATAATATTAATAGCTACAAGCTACAAATTTAGTGTCTTAGTAAAGGTTGTTTTTATGTTTATATGAACATAAAGAGTTGGTTTAAATGCTTTATTATAAATATTGTATTTTTTCTTAAGCAATCTTGGTTTATTTTATTTATTTTAATAACAATTTACTGCAAAGATGTGTACGCCGATTAACCGTGGAAATACCATCTTATATTCAGAGAAGTAAGCATAAATCCGCGTTTCAAACAGCGAGAAACTTTACAATTGTGCAACATTGTCAAAAGTGAATAGGAAGGCGTGGAACATTCGTACTACAGCTGTCAAGGTCACTGACATCAAGGTGTCTGTGGGAAATAATGAAGGTTAAACGACAAACAAGACTTCTTTTCTGACAACAGAACTAAACCGCCGTTAAAAACGTTTACCTAAGATAAACTACAGTCAAAATACCCAAAAATAATGAAAAGATTATTAAATATTTAAAATCATATTTCAGTTAAAAGCTTTTCCAGAGGCATTAAAAACTTTATGATTTTCTGAAAAAAAAATACATATAGTAATATTATTTATTATAAAAAGTGTATATTTTATCGCTAAAATAGTAGCTTAATAATGCCTTCTATAATAATCCATTATGAGACAATAAACTTCAATGCAATTCAGTAGTTATAACGATAATGAAAAATATGATCCTAAACTATTGCATGTCTGAAGTACTCCAGAGAAACTGGAGATTATAAAATTGTTGAACCTATATTGCGCAAGGTATAATGAAATATACAGAACTTTCATTTCAAATCTTGCCTATATGAACTACCTACATATTTAAAATAAATTTTATTTAAGCAAAAATATATTAATTTAGATATTGCAGAGGAAGTTTAAAGTCAATGTAAATTATGTTTTAGATTTCACCGTCTCACTACCAGTCAGTCGTCTTTCTTTGAAATTTCAAATAACAATCATATCTTTATTATATTTATTTTTTTAAAACAGAATTCAACAGCTACAACACATTTCTCTTCCCTATTGTTTCTTAGCAATCTGAATTATTATTTTTTGAATTTAGACACAATAAAACTACAAACTCTATTGAGCAATTGTTTCAAAATGGTATATACCCCGTAAGGAACAATTGGATTAGTCAGCGGTTCCGAAACAGGCTGTATTATTATTATATTGTCCAGAATAAATTGTATAATTATTCTAAAACTGACTTACTTTTTATTTGTTTAAATTTAAACAACAACAGCTATCCCGGATAACGATAAAAAAATCTGTGAATAGAATTAAACCCTCTTTAAATTATATGCTACAATTACTATTTGAAAACTTAAATGGGGTGAGGGAGTGAAATCTGAGTTTAATCAAAATTTGTTTTAAACTTAATCCCTTAAAAATCAAATTTAGTTTTTTTTTGTTTGTAAAACTTTTAAATAGTGAGCTATTCAACCTTGCCAGTTTTGAAACTATCTTGTGTTAACGTTAAGGCTTCCTGTTATATCGTAAAAATAATAACTTAAAGTGTTTTCTAAAGAATGCACGTTTCTGAAAGTCAGTTGATAATTACATTATTTAATATGAATTACATATTGTTTAGAGATCTTAGAGGCTAAAACAGATTCAGTTAAACGCTTCTTCCGCCGAATTTATCAATCTCCTATGAAACTATTGTGAAATTTTAATAAGGGTACGCAATTTGTATAAATGGTAATATAGCGAAATAATAGGGAAATTCGTGTTTAGAGCGAGTTGATGTTCAGCTGTTCAACCTAAGAAAATATATAATTATTCAGTTTTCTCTCCTAGACACGTTTTTTCCTTAATATGTATTCAAACATGGATAAGGAAAAGTCGAATCGAACGCGAGTGGCAAATTTTAGCAAACTGAGAAAAGTATTATTATTGATCTGGTGCTAAAATATATGAGAATAATTATTAAAAAAAATTCGATCTCAAATAAGAATGAAGGATGTACATGGCGGAAACTTTCCAAAAAGCATAATTCTATTATGAAGATTGCTGCATTATAATCCCCATGCGAAATAGTGCGTGTGTGTCATCTAAAACTCCAGGAAAGTTGCAAATGTTATAGAGGCCTAGCTCACTTTCCTTATATCCCTTTTCGGTTGGTATTTTAATGAACTCAGGTCTCAGAGCTGCAATTAATGTAGTACGTTTATGGATGATTCTACTTTGAATATATCTACAACAACTATTTTGAAACTCCATGTTGAGCCATAAAGTTATTGGTATGATGAAAATTAAATTCAAAGCATGATTTCATTAAGTTTGTGACTGTAATCGGGGACGTAATATCTGCTCCAGTTCTTCGACATCTTTTGCTATGGAAAAGAGCATTTTGAATTGTCTAGGCACGGATTATTTCTCTCATGAAATACACGAGCAGCACGGTGAAATTCATTATCGAATGTGATGTCGGAAATCAGAAAGCTGTACAATATACCGCTTGTAAGGTTAACCTAACATAACCTGCAATTGAACGCAAATATGTTATTACATGGAAATGAAAAGTGAAACATCGAAGAAACCTTATCTACATGAATTTAAAATAAACGTGATTTACCATTTTAACTATAAACGAAGTTGTTATGCTTATGTACTCTGAGAAATATTTTATTTAACAATTAATAAACTATAGTTAGTGCTTAAATTGCGAAATTTCGCGAGTTTTAATTTGAGGTTAAAATGAAACAATCTTAAGATAATGTTTATTCGACCAAAATTTCCAAGCTAAGTATCACTGATGGCTAATCTTATTCTATAACAATTTTCCATTGTACCACAATGGTGTATGGTAAGCAATCTATGGTATGTGGTAAAATAATATAACTATTGGCAATTCTGAAAAATAAAAGACGAACCGCTAAAAATGCTGCATAGATGCCACCTGGTGGGAGAACATGGCGATGTGTAATATTGCTCTATTAATAACGCCAACTCTATGTTTAAACTCCAAACTATTAACGTGGTACTTTAAGAATGCCTCCACTTAATTTTCCGTCGTTTTAGGTACGTTTAAAGGTTAAAACTACTCTTGCGTGCATGCCAATACTCAAGCTTCAATAAAATATGTTATCTACTTATTGTTTAGAACCGTTAATATTTTCGTGGTAGGCAAGCGTGGATTTGGCATTCAGAACGCTTTACTTAAATGGAATGTGTTAGGCTATTATTTGAGTTAAAGTAATAAAAGAAGTTTTAATGTGAAACATTCATGATTTGCAAGTAGTGTTCGTCTCTTTTATACAAAGGGTTAACTTTACCCTGCTACAATGTTTCAGTATTTCTGTCCAAAATTGAACACGATTAACTGCTTTACTTTTTTCATATTAATATCAAAATCCATACTATTCATTTCATGGTCCAGAAGTTTTGCTTTAAAGCAGTTTATAGTTGTACCAAAAATCAGTTTCAGTTTCATTCCGAATTAACACTGTAAACCCTTTCATTTAAATCTAAGTGTTCCATAACTTAACATTGTTAATAACTACAACGGAAACATTAACTCTTAACTCAGCCAGTTTCATGTATTATTATATTCTATTTAGCTTTTAATTTATTTCACTTGTCTATTACTTCTTAAAAACCTCTCTGCCTCAGTGATTTCTTTGCAGGATTTTTACAATGGGTATATTTCATTATGTGATTTACGATCCAAATTGGTGTTAGTAAGTAAAAATTGCCTTCAGTCGCAGAAATCTTTGTTATATCTTATGTTGGCCATGCTTCATTCTTTATTTTGGGTTATATTACGTGAAATTTCGGCACGAAATCCCATTGCATGACGAGAAAATATTTCCCTTTTGAACAAATCGGAAAGAAACCTAGTTCTCTACCTATCAGTTGTCGGTCTTGGTGGTGTAGTGGTAACCATACTTGCCTTCTAAACCAACGATCGCGGGTTCAAATCCGACCAGGATTGATAGAAAAATCCTAAGTATGGCTTCCCTCGAAAGGGAAGTAAAGCCGTGGGTTCCGTGTCGGCATTTACGGCACGATAAAGAACCTCAAGCCTGAAAGAAGAGACCTCTGAGCAAACTTTGTCGGCCGTTTCGTGCCCTGAATAGAATGGGACGCTGATAACCTGAGATGTTAAAGAGCGTCTGGAAGTAAATTAAATGAACAACCTAGATCAGTTGGCATGGCCTGCTACGGGTCATGACTACTTACAGTCACCTGTTTAGAACTGAACTGACTGAAACAGATGCACGCCCTCAATGCAACCATGGCGTATCCAAGCGCCTCAGCATTTGCCCTGCTGTTCTTTGCTTTTACTGACAATACGTTTGCTAATTTTTATCATTCTCCTTTGTATTGGGCTGCTCGTCGACTTATGACCGAGACGCATAGGATAAAAAAATCAACACAGAATAAGCGCGGTTCAAGTACTCATATTATTATCGTTACGTAACATCAAATTCGCGCCAATATCACACGCCTGCATCTCTCGGACAACAATTACCTGAAATGCCTTCAACTCACTTTCTCAGTTAACTCAGTTTCATAGGATGAAATGATGAGTGTAAACAATCTTTTAAATAGATGCCAGATATGTAGCAACACAATATTTCCAGCATCTTCCGTCATAAGGTACAGGCTTATTTCATTGCGAGAACTTCAATCACTTATTTCATCCGCTTTGCCGTTCTGAATCTGACGTGAAACCAGAACAAAACTCGGTATTAAGCTAACATCATCTCTGTAAAGAGATGCAATATCATTTCTAAATTATTAATAAATAGATCATATTTCTTATTGATTTATGCATCTATAGTTACCACAAAAACATTCCTACCGACCCCAAATTGTGCTCTAGCATTAAATTTTTTCTTCTTTACAGTAGGGGCTAATATCTCTCTCTCTCGCATTAAAAATTCCGTTAATGCATAACACAGAAACTGATAGAAATTATGTCCACGCGATTTAGTTCTGTTTCAGTCAGTTGGTAGTTTTAATGTTATATCGATACGAATTTTGCATATTAATTTCTAATATAATTTCATTTCATACACATTCTATATTCTGGTGAAAAAGTTCAAATTAAAATATTATGATCTGCTTATGGGGAAATAGGCTTTTCTATTTTTCATTTTATATGGTAATTCAAATGTTTCTCTTCAAAACAAAGCTAGAGTTTTTTAAATGTCTCTATTGGAAGGGCATTACATTTTTTTTTAAATTACTGCACGCTGTGATGATTTTTCAACGTATAAAAATATTTTTTTTAGCTTCACTTGCCTAAGAAACTGAAATTTTCAGGTAGTCATTCATTGAAATGTTTTACACAAGGTGAAATAACACTTAGTATAGGTAAATGTGAGTTTTTAAGCACTTTATAAACTAATTTGCTTTTTAAATTAAAAAAATAATAAATAAAACACTCAGAACTACTAAATGAAAAAAGTGTAATATAAACTTATATTTAAATATTGTACACAGCAGCTGTAAAATTTCCAAGTAGTAGCTTCCATAGTTTTTAAGAAAATGTTTTTTAAACATGCTATAATTTAACATTAACCATTATGGGGCATTCCATTTGCTAAGAAATATTGTACGTATACCTATGAGAAATTTTCAGTATTTTGTTTTACTTTTAGGTTGAGCCAGTGATAAATTTTTGATAACATCAACTAACAAAGCAAAAACACACTTCAGAAATAATCTACAATAGGAATCACGTAAAAAAAAGTTTAGTTTACTGAAATGTAAAATTACTAACTAAAGCGTTTATGTTTCCTGTGTTATACTTTCTCCTCAATATATCCCTGCACAGTTTACTAGTTCTGCTTAAATATGGTTGAGGTCCTCTCTTGTTTTTTAAAATTCTTTTCCATAATGATAGCCAACTTTTAAGATTTATGCCCTTTTCGGAATAACTTACATATAATGGAGAACGAATTAAAACAACTAAAACCATTAACATGAAACACATTACAAAATTTAAAATAACTTTAATTTAAATCGATATATTCAGACATGACTCTCTAACAGTATAATAAAGTCAAGTTTTGCTTTCTTCAATGAGTTACTCTTTTAGATTTATTGCTTCGAAGGCATATGTAACCCTTAAACCATTTCAGAGAGAACTGCACCAAAGATCTCCAAAATAAATTGATAGTTATTTAATTCGTGATAATTTAAGCTACTAAAACTACGTATTTATTTTGAATCGTTTATTTTTAGCTGATGGAGTATATTTTAGTTTATCTAAAATATATGCACAAAAGTGTTCTCATTTGTACGTCTAAATGTCGAGGAATTATCGATTTTTGAGAAATATTATACTAAATGAAGAAGATGGTGTTAGATAAATAATTGTAAATGGCCTTTGTCTTTCCCACTTGATGTTTCCGCCGGTATTTATTTTTGTGTGTGTAAGCCACGCTGATTGTTGTTTAAAACAAGCTAAAACTGACAGCTGCACATTAACTGCTTCGAGAGACAAGAAGCGCAGAAATAAAAACAGTCACAACCAACATTCAACTGTCATTTAAATCAGTCGGTTAACTGGTTTAGAGAATTAGGTAATGGGGTCTCGATTTATGTACGTAAATAGAATTTAAAGCACTCTAAGTTAAGCAACAACTGTATTTTCGCCTGCACAAGTTAATGTGGCTGTTTTTGTACCGTCAAAATTGCAGGCTGTTGGAATAATTGACTGATAAATACGTTTTCGATGCTACTTTTATTAACGTCACATCGTTTCACTTAAAATGTAAATATCATGGCATATGAAAGAAATCATTAAAGTATTAACTTCATTATAGCTCATGTTTTGAAACTTATTTTTATGTACTTGCCCATTTCTAGGTTTCCGCCTTCGGCAGTCATTATTCGACGTCAACAGTCAGTCACACTTCAAACACTACAACCTGTTGGGGAGGTAGAGACAGACTGGCCAAATCATCGCGTCAGCTGCTTACCTTTACGTTTCTGTTACGTGCTTTGCCCACCGGTGGCAGCAGCATAGATAGGCAAGAAAAACAAGGCAGGTGCACAGCTGGAGGGGAATGTCATGGAGCTCTCGGGTCACGAAATTTCTTCAGATTGACCTCTACAGATCCTTGACCTCTCCTCGTGAAGGGAAAACAGGGACATAAAAAAAAAAGCATTGAGAGTTTCTAGGCGAGATGGTTCATATAGACGCTTATTAGTAACCATAGTAACACGCAACGAACGCCATTTCAAAGTTTATTTTTCGATTCCTAACATGATTAAAACAGTTCTAAGTCTGTATATAATAATGGAAAGTTGGAATATAATTTCAGAAAGATTTCAAACATCATTGTTCAGGAAAGTCCAAAATTGATTTGTTTCGCTTTAGAAGTTTTCCCAACCACACCTAGATCTTCCTATATCTCGTTTTCCTTTCGGTCGATATTTTAAGATTGGTTTCAAGGAAATGTGTTCCATCCAGCTTCCTTTATTCTGTTATATTTTGCTGTTTTTATAAAATATTATATTTTTCTCTTATTTCAATTTCACTTTTTGATATGGTATTTTAAAGTATACGCACTACATATCTCAAAAATCTAGTTCAGCATTTTGTATTATTATTATTATTATTATTATTATTATTATTTATGATCCAATTTTCAGATTGATTTTTTTTTCAATGATGCTTAACGCCCGTGTTTACTATTGAAGCCTCCACAGACGGTGAACACTGATAATACATGAGATGAAATGATATATTGGGAAAGGATTTTTTTTAGGAAAGAAACTTTCTAGGCCTAAGTTTAGGGTACCTCCCCCGGCATTTGCCATTTATGAGGACCGGGGAAAACCTGAAAAAAAAAAACCTGTCAGGGAGGACGGTCCTGGCGGGTTTCGAGCCCCAGACATCCCGCTCACGAGTCCGCGCCTTAACGATCTCGGCCACCCGTGGCGGTGCCTTGCGTGTGCTCAATATATAATTTGCCTATTCTATTGTTATAGGATCGACTACATATTCTTTATTTATTAGTGTTAGTTCATTTCCAGTGCGATAGGACCCAAGAAGTTTAAACTATATTAACCAGTTGTCTTTTAATAAATTGTTCATTCAATGTATCTCTTTCTGATATTTAAAGTATTTCATTATTTTATATGCTGTTTGAACTCCAGAATATTATATTCTATACTAGTTATATATCTGTCCCAACTTTGTAGATGTAATTTTATGATTTCTCTCTTCAATAATGCACATCGCTTGCTATATTCAATTAAGTCATTTTCAGATTTACTATTTAAGTATGTTAATGAACTTCTTTTTTTTTCCCTTGATAAGCGTTTGCAGTTTTTCATTCCATACATTAAATCCTCTCCTTCTTTGTTTTTTTATTTCTTTTGCCAAGCGCTTCAATTCCTGAGCTTTTTTTTTTTTTTTAAAGGTCATTTCATGTTAATATTTAAAGCCCTTAAAATTTTCGCGGGGCAAATAAAATAAATACAATTTTTAACCTAACCATATTTTATATTCTGCTAAAATGATTTATTGATAACATAACAATTTAGCTTCAGCTGCACTGATTGTTGAGACTGTCTGCGCATAATGTTGGCAATTACTGTCGTGTTTTATCTTACAATCATTTTCGATGTTATTAATTTGGCGGGCTATTGTAGTGTTTTATTGTTGTCATTAATGATTGCATTACATTTTGCAGTATGCCTGTATTTTATAAATAAATAGTTGCCCCAAAGATGTAAAGTTAGTTAATATGTTTTTTGAGAGAAAATGCAGCAGAGTTAAATTAAAAGAATGAAAATCTACAGATAGTAAGTTATATTCCCGATTGTTGGTAAATAATTTTTACAATTATTATTATTATTATTATTATTATTATTATTATTGTTGTTGTTGTTGTTGTTGTTGTTGTTGTTGTGGAGCAACGTTTTTCCTTCCTTTCCCGCTTCCATATATCCCCGCTGGCCGCCAAAGTCTCTCTTTCTTGTGCAATTATTGCCAGCACATCGTTGATTACAGTTTTTTCGACACTATCATGGACGTGGTAGAACTATTTCTTAAGTTACACGCCAATTTAGGACATGTAAACATTTCAGAAAGAGTGCGCGATCCATTCGCAATTATTAATAATAAGGAAACTAGTTTTGTTGTTGATGAAAATCTGAATTATGTGTTGTGGATGCTAGAATATTTTTTGAAAATCTACAAAAATCCCTCAAAAACACAAATTTTAACCTCATCGAGTCTATAACATGGATAAGACAGGGGTGTCAACTATTCCAGATTAGTTCCCTAACGTTTCTTGAAAATCGCAAAAGGCAACCCGAAAAAATAAATTCGTCTGAAAGGGGAGAGATTGTTAAGGAGTAAATCTTACTGGCAACTGGCAACACTTCCATCAGCTGTGATTTATCCAAAGAAAAGAATGAAGACGTGACTTTTAAAAAATGCTACTGCAAGAACAGAAAATATGAACAGTGCATTTGTTTTGAACCGGTTAAACCTACCGCCGATGATATGCTGAATAACGGGTCTCACATTTCTACCAACTGTACAAGCTTGCAGAAATCACCACGAATTCTGTGCCTTTTCACTCCATATGTATGATGCAACCACTTAACAAGACTTTACACTAGTAAATGCAGATTGAAGGATTATTTCAGACTTCCTTCAATAATACTGCTACCGCAGAAAAGGCTGTGCGTTCATTTTCTTACACGGAAATTCACCCCTATAACCCCAACATCTTCTTTGAATAGGATTTTATTCCAGCCAATATAACGCACATTGACTTGACCGAGAAAAAACACTAATGATGACAAAAATGATAATGATGAATAACACAATCAAGGTTAGGTGACTTTTGTAAGTGAAAATCAGAAGAGTATTCAAGAAATAGGACTGGGTAAGGTGTAATGGGAGTTGCGAATAGTAGGAGTATTGTTAACTTTTCATAATACGGTAATATCTGTTTAAACAAATCTTACGCGATTTGCGATTTTTTAACTTAAAATGTGTAATTTATGTCAATATAATATTCTATGTTCAATCAGTTATACTCTTAATAGATAATAGTAAAGAAATGGTTTGGAAATATAATAATCATTGAAATTTATAGTTTATACACAAAAATATTTCAGTTACGAACAAGATTTTTGTTTGTGTACTTGTACGTGCGCAGAGATAGACCAATAGTGCTCAATGATTTAACACAACAGTTTTATAGTTCTAAAATACGTGAATTAACTTAAATTTTAACAGTAATGTATTGTACATTTAATCAGTATCTTTAAATTTATATTGTCAAAGCATCCCGTACTATTTGCGGAAAAATTGTAAAGCATTCTTAGCCTACTCTAATAAAGTATTCATTTTTGTGGAGGCCATGAATTTTAAAAGCGTAAAAACACAGTATACCGTGTGTCCGGTAAAATCCCTAACAAATTTTCACTCAGTTAAGTTAGAAATGAGCTTTCAACTTATCTCCAAGTGTTGCAACAGTGAACATTATGACGCCATTCGCCTGAGCGTGGTGTGACAACACAAAGTTAAAATGGCGGAATTCGCAGTTCCGCATAAAGGGAAATGTTGTTAGTGGGATTAAAAGTTCCCAATTGCAGTGCAAAGAAGATTCGGGCAGTATGCTCTAGAGCGATATACCATTGTGAAATTACATCATCAACTGTTAGCAGCAGGTTCTGTGTTAAGGAAGGGAAGCGAGGTGGGGAAAATGCCTGCAGCTAAATTTGAAGATGTTAGGCAAGTAAGAGGGGCTAGTTCAGGTCTGGGTATTCCAAAGTCCGAGCCCCTCCACATTACGCCAATCATGCTCTCGAGAACGTTTCTATCAGCTGATTATGATACTGTGTTGCCAGACCATGCACTAGCGTCATAATTTTCATTGTTACAAACTTAAAGAGTTTCTACACAAGATAAGGTGAAAGTAATATTTCTAACTTTAGTGGGTGAGAAGATATTCACATTTATTATTGGTAGTGATTATACCAGACACACTGTACATAATAGGGACGGCTTGGCTATTTTGCGGGAATCAATTCTGAGTGCGCATATCAGGAATTCGACTATTATTACCTGCATTCTCTTTCAGATAGCTGTGCACAAATAGCTGAATACAAACCGAGAATATTTATTACTATTCCTTTAATTAATATTAGGTATGTGTCGAAATCCTTAGAATTATTATTGCTGAATGTAAGACGCCAAAGTTCAAGTCACCAGATGGGTGACGGTTGGTGGTTATGTTGGCACTACCCGCTCCCGTAAATTTAAGTTTGCGATAATTTTCTGGTTGCACAGGTTAGGGCAATAACCCATTAAAAACAATAAAACCGTTTCACCGAACAATAATTAGTATCTAATACTAATTCAGGTTTTGTTAGGCTGTTATTATGTAGTAAAACACTGTCAAGAAAATGATATAGAAAAATTTGCAACCCAAGATGGTATTTGTGCAGTGAAATTTGCTCTTGGATAATGGCTTATGTTATATAATAATATTGCAGAACACTATTCACATCTCTTAAATATATTCTTCCCTCATTCGCCTACTAGATTGTCGATTAATGGGCATCATATAGCAAAACTGCTGTGCAGTACGCAAAACAAAATATACACTGTTCAGAGATCTGTGTTTACGGTTATTATAAAACTACACTCTCTAGCCAGCTCCTTAACCTAATTATTTTAATATCGAAAACATAATTAAAAATGAACTGAGATAATCGTAAAATAGCAATTTAGGATAAAAAGATATAGTATTACTTAAAAATGCTTGGCGGTCATTCAGAAGTCACAAATAAACGATTAAAACACCATTTACCCAAATAATTAATGTGGTGTTCTACATAAATACCCTCCTTTATTTCAATATCAAATATGGAAATTTCATGTATATTTTATACATATGTTACGAAAAGAAAAACGTTCATTTTCATTACGGTTAAAGTTTAAATTGACGAATTTGTAAGCTGCACATTTACAGCTGATTGTTAAATATAATTTAGCTGAAGTGATAAAGGGTCATCTAATTAATTATTTACAACTACAGCAATTAGGGATTTTAGGACAATGAATATTGACACGTCGACACAAGCTGTCCCTACTGTATATACTGTAGTAATAGTTTAAAAATAGCGTGATAAGCCAGCACGTCTACAAAGATCATAAATGTACCTAGTTACGATTGTAGGTCCATAAGTAGGTATGATAAAGATAAAAACTATATTTCACTTTTCAATATAGTTACCCTTTATTCCATACATTTCTCACATCTTCAAATTAACATTTCAATCCCCCCTCCCGAAAATAGTCAGAAGTCTTGTCTGCAAAATGGCATAAACAGCATCCATCACTTCTTCGTCACACTTAAATTTCCTTCCTCGAAGGTACTTCTTGATTTTTAGAAGAGGAAATAATCACTGGGAGCTAGATCTGGGCTGTAGGGTTGATGGTCTATCTCCTTGATGCCACATTTCTTTACAGCTTCCTTGAAACAAGAGCTGTGCGCACAGGCGCGTTTTCGTGAAGAAGGCGCACATCACCACTCAGCTTTGCTCGCCTTTTCTCTTTGATGGAAGTACGTAGTCTGTGCAGTAAGGCAGCATAGTACTCCCCATTTACTGTGGTGTTCCTCTCCTTGAAGTCAATGAAGAGTATTCCTTCACAGTCGCAAAAGATTGTAGCCATGATCTTCTTGGTTGACTTAGTGACCTTGGGCTTTAGAGGCGGTGCTTCGTCTGGTTTACGCCAATCCATTGATTCTCTTTTGGACAAGGATCAAGTAGTGGACCATAGTTTCATCTCCTGTAACGATAGTTTGCAAAACTTCTCTGCCGTTGCCACGGCAGAACTCCAAAAGGGCCTGACAACAGATAACTCGTTACTGCTTTTGTACTGAGGAAAGAAGTCTAGGCACCCATCTTGCAATAACCTTATTCGTGTTTAAATGTCATGAATAATTTAAAGGACTGTTGTGTTAGAACGGTCCAACCTTGCTGCTATTTCTGTAACTTTGAGCCGCAGGCCATCCATAATTTCTCCTTCCACAAGAGCGAGCGATATTTTCAGCAGTGAGCAGCTCCAAGGACCGACTTGCATGCTCTTCGTCTTCAATGCTTTCTCGACACATTCGAAAAAGTTTGGCCCATTCTTTTACGGTAGAATATGAGGGGGATGCTTCCCCATATACGCCGTTCAATCTCTGTTTAACTTCATTTGGAGTACGTCCTTCTTTTGTGAAGAACTTAATAACGGATCGAAATTCCATTTTGAACATGTCACAATCTTCTACACATAGCCTTCTTTATGCAACTATGCCCGAACAACAGCTGAGCGGAATTTACAGCTGCAATTATTTACTTAAGAGATAAGGTATCACACCAGATAAGGGTTTTGTGAAGGCGGTAATACATATCGGCGAGGCCGGAAATTTATGGACCTACGTTCGACCTAAGTAATGAGCCTTTATATAGCAAATTTCTTTCTCTTAAAACCTGAAAGTATTTTTGTTTTATTTTAAATCATTGTATGGCTCTCTACAATCGGTGCAAAGAGTTGACATATTTCCTCACTATATTAAGATACTTTTAGAAACAATAAGTGTTATGAACGAGAGCTATTTGTTGGAAAGTATGCCGATGTTGACACCACCATTAACTGGATTTCCTAATTGCAAACGAATTAGAAAACAGTTCTACAGTGTTTTCGTTTCTTCTCCCCGAGTCCTTAAAGGGTTCTGTTGTAAGAAGTAAATTTCTCTAAACTGCTGCCTTTAAATTAGAACGTGGAACAGAAAAAGTTCATCAGGCAAAGGAATTTCTAAATAAATAGCACAGCTGATTACCAGTTGAAGCTTAGCGGCTTGTATTGGGGACTACGTAACAAATACAGAATCTATATTTATTTGCATGTTCTAAAAATACTTACTTTCTATTGGGTATGAACATGTGTGGGTAAATCTATTGACATTCACTTTTCACTAACCTGTTAGACCAAGTAATAAAAGCTCTTTATAGACTAATTTTACTTATTAAACTGATTACCTATTAAATGTTTAGAACAATTATTACAGATGATTTCTCGGTACTCAAGCGGTATCGATATCGAACATGAGCTTGATACTTCGCTAATACAGTAGTTTTTAAATAATACTGTCACAAGTAGTATATTTTAAAGTGGCTGCAAGAAATACGTCTCTTATTCATAAATTACTAAATAGTAAATAGGCAGGTACCAACAAATTGGGTGCGGTTCTAAGCCCGAGCCCCCCCCCCCCCCCCCCTCCGCCAATAGTAAAATCGAACCTTCTTTATTTTTCTGCCGATTTGCTGCCAGTATATATCACCTGCAAATTTCTTTAAAAATCACTTACCAAGGTAATGAAATGTGGTGAATTGCAGTTTGTAGTAGATATTTTTGAACGTGATATTGCATTAACTTCTAGTATCTATTCGCTTTTCGCGAATATGGAAACAACGCTCTATCTATTAAATAATTTTAGTTCTTATCCTGACAGACACTGCTGATAAGCATATCATATGATCTGTTAAATTATCCAACCACAAATAACTTAAATTAAAAATATCGCACTTGTGTCTTTTAAAGCTGATTTTATATTACTGCCAATTGTTATTTTGAAACTGCAGAAGACGGTGTGTTTAGTGATCTACATTTTTTTTTTTTTGATAATATGAAACTATTTTCAGTTTGAATGATAATCGCACCATTTTCCGCATTAAAAAAAGCTTTCACAAGGATAGTACTAGCAACCTAATGAAACACATCCATTCAATTGATAAAAAGTCTATACAGAACATCACAGCTCGGTATGTGAGGAAATTCGGATTCTATGTGTTTGATATATTAATATTTTCAAAACAATAAAAGATGAAATGTTTATTTAATGGGAAAAATATAACTAAAAGTATCAAGTATCGAAATGGCGGACTAAACACGATTAGGTATCGAGTATCGACAAATATTGTTCTTGCTGCTTTGGTTTATTTACGGATACTCTTTAACATCTCAGGTGTTCAGGTCCCATTCAATTCAGGGCGTGAAACGGCCGATAAATTTTGCTCAGAGACCTCTTCTTTCAGGCTTGAGTTCTTTATCGTGCCGTAAATGTACGACACGAGGGTTTGATTTCCACCAGGATTGTCTTCCCTGAGTGAGTTTTTTTTTTTTTTTTTTTCCAGGTTTTCCCAGTTTTTAAATGGTAAATGGCAAATGCCGGGGAGACACCCTAAACTTAGGTCTGGAATACCTCCTCCCTTAAAAAAATCATTTTCCACTTTATCACATTTCATGTATCACCAGTGTCCACCACCTGTGTTGCCTCAGTAGTAAAAAATGGACGTTAAACATTATTAAAACAGATGTTGCATTTTTTAAACTTTAAACGGTGCCAGAAATCCACAACATCGATTCCAAAACGACTAGACAATAAATGTGGATGCAATATTGTATAAAATAATAACAAAAATACACTTTTACAGTAACAGCATTGCTTTTAAACTTTGAGAGATGTCATTCTAATGATTCGTGCCAGAAGAAAGTGAGCAAGATTTGCAGTTCTGTGATTGAGAGACTTCCTGATAGAGGTGTGGCATTCTTTCGATCTCGTAACCCTAACACGAACTTCAGGGAGGTAACAATGTTATTGTAGGTAAGATTAAAACTTGTGTTCTTTGCGTAAACACTTAGCTATTTCAAGAGTACATCGCTTAGTACAGTACTTTACATTCAATGATTTATATCTCAGATTTATGGTCAAATTATTCTTCGGTTTAAAACCAACTGGGTGACTTTTTGGCTCCAGCTATTACAGTATATCAGCACACAGCGTCTGCAACTTTGCACGTTTAAAGTGTGGTGGACAAGTACCAGGGTAGGTCCATAAGTTTCCGGCCTAATCATTTTCTTAGTATGATAAAAACAAAAACTATATTTCACTTTTCAATATAGTTACCCTTTATTGCAATGCACTTCTCATATCTTTGAATTAACATTTAATTTCCCCCCCCCAAAAAAAAATTAGTCCGAAATCTTGTCTGCAAAATGGGCACAAACAGCATCCATCACTTCTTTTCATACTTAAATTTCTTTCCTCGAAAGCCCTTCTTGATTCTTGAGAAGAGGAAACAGTCACTGGGAGCTAGATCTGGGCTGTAGGGTGGATGGTCGATCTCCTTGAAGTCAAATTTTTTCACAGCTTTCTTTGTAACAAGAGCTGTGTGCACAGTCGCGTTGTCGTGAAGAAGGCGCGCACCACCACTCAGCTTTCCTCGCCTTTTCTCTTTGATGAAAGCATGTGGTCTGTGCAGTAGACCACCATAGTACTCCCCGTTTACTGTGGTGTTCCTCTCCTTGAAGTTAATGAAGAGTATTCCTTCACAGTCCCAAAAGAATGTGGCCATGATCATCTTGGTTGACTGAGTGACCTTGACTTTTAGAGGCGTTGCTTCGCCAGGTTTACGCCACTCCATGAATCACTTTTGGATAAGGGATCATAGTTTCATCTCCTGTAACAATGGTTTGCACAACTTCTCTAGCGTTGCCTAACCTTATCCGTGTTTAAATGTTCATGAATAATTTGAAGGACTGTTGTTTTAGAAAGACCCAACCTTGCTGCTATTTCTGTAACTTTGATCCGCCGGTCTTTCATAATTTCTCCTTACACAAGAGCGAGCGATACTTTCAGGAGTGAGCACCTTCAAGGGCTGACCTGCACGCTCTCCGTCTTCAATGCTTTCTCGACCCATTCGAAAAAGTTTGGCCCATTCTTTTACGGTAGAATATGAGGGGGATGCTTTCCCATATACACCGTCCAATCACTGTTTAATTTCATTTGGAGTAAGTCCTTCTTTTGTGAAGAACTTAATAACAGCTCGATGCTCCATTTTGAACAGGTCACAATCTTCAACACATAGCCTTCTTTATGCAACTATATCTGAACAACTGAACACAGCGGAGCGAAAGTTGCAGCTGCAATTGTTTTCTTAACAGATCAGGTATGACACCATATAAGGCTTTTTTGAAGGCGATAACCCTTATCGGGGAGGCCGGAAACTTATGGACCTACCCTCGTCTGTATTTATGCTCACAATATACAAACACTTTATGACGACATTTTAAGTTTTAGCGAATGAAACACAATCTATCCGTAACGAGTTACTGGAGTCTGCCAATCAAGAACTTGTGTTGGAAATTCAATGAGACAAAGAGCTAGAGCATATTCAGACAGGGGATGGTCATAAATAGCTGCAAGGCAAACATTTACGGATCCAAGGTGATATAACATATTTTTGTTTTCTGCATGTGAGAAATCCAATCTTGAACTTATACCTTGTATTTTTTATGCACACTTATTGTTCATTTTTTCTACAATATTTGCAACTTATTAAATAACATTTCCTTAAACTATAGAAAATACAGTGTAATTAAAGCTCTAATATTTGTGAAAAACAACAGCCTTTTACAATCGCATTTTGGTTGGTTCTTAGGTATAATTTCTGGGAATACACCTTAGTATTAGGTTAATATGAAAATAAACTCGGACACTAATTTCTAAGGTGTTTGCACGCTGAGTTCTATTTGCTAGCCCCTTTCCAGAAAAAAATACGGCGTGTGCTATCAAGACAGATATCGTGACGGTTGGGACAGGGGGAAGAGGATATGTTTTCTCCCGTCTGGTAACTATGGATCTGTCAGTATGATCCAGAGACCAAAACCATGAGCATGGAGGGGAAGAATATCTATTCTCCCTCCCCCAATTAAGCAAAGGTTCAAAAGTCAGCAGGGAAGTTGGTGGTCTCAGTTTTTTGGGACTGTCGTGGAGTAAACCTGACAGATTACTTTGCAAAGGGACGAACCATCGCTGGATGAACATACTACAGCAATCTTCTGGACAAACTGCGAGATACTTTGAAAAACAAACATCGCGGTGTGTCTACAGAGACATTCTTCTCCTAGCTGACAATACACCAGCTCACTCGTCTCAAGTTGCAATTGACAAAACAAGCAGCATCCGCCTTACACTCCCGATCTCGCACCAAGTGACTTTTTCTTGGTCCCCGATGACGTCATTAAAGAAATAGAAAAGTAGTTTAAGACACAATCTACAGGTTTCTACAACAACGGTCGGGCCAAAAACCGCTGGCAAAACAACTTTTCTGTCAAGCTTTAAAAAGTGATAATTAAACACTACGATAGATATCCTTCTACCTATCTCAATTATACTATGTGCAGGGATTTTCTGAAGCCCCAATAATCGTTTTGGAAAGCTCTGTATTCAAAATTCTGACAGTTAGCGATACTTGGTCTTCTGTAAAAATTACAGCAATACTATTAATGAGAACCTGCGTGAAGGCAATCATACCTGCAGGTCCATCAATTACTTGCTACCGTTGAACATTTTATTACCGACAACAGTGAAGTTTGCTGTGCCATTAAACAAAACACGATTTGTTGAAAGAGAAGCAAAAATTAATTAATTAAATTATTTATTTTTACTGCCAATTCTGAGAAAAGAAATCCCAACTTGAAGTTTGAGCCGGAAGAAAATTGAAGGAAAGAGGAATTATGCTAATAACATTTTACCACCAAGATTAAGCGATTTAAATCAAAATCCATAATTATTGAACACTCTCACAAAAAGTGACACTTACACACTAAGACAAGCTACAAATTGTAGTTTTATGTGTTTCTTTTCTCTCTCTCAGGCAACATTATTGCATCAATGTGGTTAGCCTTGCTGTGGCAACGATTTGTCACGTGATTGATCTATGCACGCATATTAAATGCATGTATATACACTATGTATGTATCTAATATGTTTCATAAGCTCCCGTTTCAACTTGGCGGTAGAAAACGGTCTTGTGTAGGTAGAACACTGCTTCAGTAGCGAGATTTCAGTAGCCAAAATAGGCGAAAGTGGTAGTAATAGTAGTAGTAGTAGTAATAGTAGTAGTGATAGTAGTAATAGTAGCAGCAGTTGTAGTAGTAATAGTAGTAGTAGTAGTAGTAGTAGTAGTAGTAGTAGTAGTAGTAGTAGTAGTAGTAGTAGTAGTAGTAGTAGTAGCAGTAGCAATAGTAGTAGTAGTAGTAGTAGTAGTAGTAGTAGTAGTAGTAGTAGTAGTAGTAGTAGTAGTAGTAGTAGTAGTAGTAGTAGTAGTAGTAGCAGTAGCAATAGTAGTAGTAGTAGTAGTAGTAGTAGTAGTAGTAGTAGTAGTAGTAGTAGTAGTAGTAGTAGCAATAGTAGTAGTAGTAGTAGTAGTAGTAGTAGTAGTAGTAGTAGTAGTAGTAGTAGTAGTAGTAGTAGTAGTAGTAGTAGTAGTAGTAGTAGTAGTAGTAGTAGTAGCAGTAGCAATAGTAGTAGTAGTAGTAGTAGTAGTAGTAGTAGTAGTAGTAGTAGTAGTAGTAGCAATAGTAGTAGTAGTAGTAGTAGTAGTAGTAGTAGTAGTAGTAGTAGTAGTAGTAGTAGTAGTAGTAGTAGTAGTAGTAGTAGTAGCAGTAGCAGTAGCAGTAGCAGTAGCAGTAGCAGTAGCAGTAGCAGTAGCAGTAGCAGTAGCAGTAGCAGTAGCAGTAGCAGTAGCAGTAGTAGTAGTAGTAGTAGTAGTAGTAGTAGTAGTAGTAGTAGTAGTAGTAGTAGTAGTAATAGTAGTAGTAGTAGTAGTAGTAGTAGTAGTAGTAGTAGTAGTAGTAGTAGTAGCAGTAGCAATAGTAGTAGTAGTAGTAGTAGTAGTAGTAGTAGTAGTAGTAGTAGTAGTAGTAGTAGTAGTAGTAGTAGTAGTAGTAGTAATAGTAGTAGTAGTAGTAGTAGTAGTAGTAGTAGTAGTAGTAGTAGTAGTAGTAGTAGTAGTAGTAGTAGTAGTAGTAGTAATAATAGTTATTATTATTCCAGTTAAACTAGGTATACACAGTCTCAAGACCGTTCTTGCTCTTGTAAAATATTTCATTTCTGAAATTAATGATAACAAAAGAAACCAACAAAAACATTAATTTGGAACTCTCAATTCTTCAATTCTAAAGATACAATGGACAAGAGGTATCAGAATATTGCTTATCCTATATTAGATTTTATTTTTTAAAACACTAATCACATACACATATAAACAGTCACACGTACAATAATCCTATTATTTACGTTTCTTGTCTCTAAAACTGTGTATTTCATATAAGAAAATGCCCAGGTTTAGTCCCTTTTGTCTATTTACAATTAAATCCCAGCAGCCAGCCTTTCCATACTGGAAGTCAAAAATAAATCTTAGAGAAATTTTATTCTAGCTTCTTCTGACTACACTTAGCCAAAAAATGTGCACCCAGTCTTCCGGTTCCGAGCATAATGGGCAAATTCTCATGATGTCCTCGTCAACAACCTTGTGTGCCTTCCAGCCTCCCAGTCTAAGTCATGCTATTCCCGACCTCTTGTTTCATGCCTAGCTCCATGATTAGGTCTCTTTACCCCATCTAGCTATAGTTTCGCTCTGCAGGGCCAGAGATGACATCTGCATGCATCGCGCTTCTATTTCCTTCCGGTTTAATGCAAAAAGAGTCTTTTGACTTTTTTCACTACACCATACCATTTTTTCAATACTCTCTGCCAAATATGGTTTAAACCAATTTTTGGATAATACATGTTTAGCTAAAATAAAATGCATACTTTTTTGCCGCTGTTGAACAAAAGGACGCCGCCAATTGATATTGCAGTGTTCATCTCTTTCTTTGGCATTGTCACATTGGTGCCGTGATTTTCAAGTTTCATTTTATTGGTCAACACATATTTTGTCTGCAGTGGTCGGGGCTCAGTACCTCGCTTTGTGTCAGTGACGCGTTTTCTTCTCTGAACTGCCAAGTGATAGGACGTAGGTAAGAAGTTCCGGGGAACGAGTCTTGTTTCGCTTTTCTATTAGAAATTCAATGATACCTCTTGCCTACTTTGTTTATCAAGTTTTGTCATAATATTTTAGGATTATTATTATATGTATATAACGTAAAGTCTTAAAGTATTTAATATTAACATTCTTAAGAGAAATTATGTCATTTGCTTCACATTTACTGGGCGCTAATGTTATAAAGAACTTATGTCAGATGACTGTTGGTATGTTACGAGAGTTTGTTATCTGCTTAGTTGCATTATGTAATTTGCTTGATAGGTGTATATACAATTTTACATGCCCAGTAGGTAGTTTTCTGTATCCCATTGTGAAGCAACTTTCGCGGCAGATGGGATATTTGGTAGAAAACTTTAAAGATTTAATTGCATACATTTCTTATTTATTGTTTAAATGCGTAACCTTTATGTGCAAGTTAATTTTCTGCACCTCAACACATGTTTTGAATTCAGGGTTTCGAGTCATTAATTGTTACAATAGAAGTGAAGTAATTATTATTTTCTCTTAAACACTTATTTCCATTTTGCAAACCACACACACACACTTTTCCAAGGTTCCTCTAGGTCTTTTAAGTTTGTTTTTCTTTACCACGTTAATTAGCGACAAGTAAAAGTAGAGTGATATGGATAAATTATATAGGCATAAAAGATCCCAACCCAACCACTAAATACAACGCTACAAGTGAGTGTAATTAAAAAAAAAAAAAAAAAAAAAAAAAAAGGAAGTTGTTTCTTAACAAGTAGTTACTGGCGCTACAGATAGCGGTTATTAAAGATACGATATAATAATATAAAACTTATGACGATATAAGTGCAATATATTAAGTATGAAGCGTGAAGTGCAAATTCAAGATTTTTTGTGCATTCGTTAAGCTTTCCATTTTTTTTTCTGCATGTAACTTAAGTTACATACTATATGGCATACGGCATGTACTCTTTTTGTTTCATATTCCCACAAGGCCAGCAATAACATATCCAAGTTCCGGAAACTGTATTTGGGCATTTAGTCCTTCCTTACTGCCTTAAAAAGGAGTGGATTAAGACTTTAATTGTGAAATAATAAATGGGCTTGTGTAACACTGCTAATGCTGACTACAGGGACAGAAACAAAAGAATGTATGTACGAGTGAAATGGCTGAAGCAACGGAGAATTGGAGAAAAAGATTTATAACCTTAAATCTCAACACAATCAAGAAGCCGGGAGGAAAAAAAAAAAGGATTTTTAAATACACTTTACTTCATTCTTACACAATCTCTTAAGTGCTTATAAGTATGAGACAATACTTTCAAGACTGTTTTGTATTCAACACGTTTCAGCAGAAAGTTTCATGCCTACTATAATTCTTAAGTTAATCGTATACTTTTATACATCAAAAGTAAGTGACGGTTTGAGAATAAAAATATCACTTGTAAGAAGAACGAGTTACGGAGTATCGGGCAAGTTACAGATTTTTATAAGAAATAAAGGGGTATTGCCAAAGGAAGTTCAAATTTACGCACAAAGGTTACTGATATTACAATGAAAGCGATGGTGTTAAATGTCAGAGAGGCATTGAGAAGGTTTCTTTCGCGTAATCTAATGGGAAATACTCTATAGTCATTGGGAAATTCTATGAAACACTCATATATTTTACGTCATTCTTTCTGAGGTATCCCATAACCTGTGCAATTCTGACGTAAATAAAAGTGTTACCTTTGATATATGGATGTTAGTTGGAATTGAATGCAACCTTTTGTATATCACCACTATTTGCTCCGAATAATTTCTTTTTCCATTAAAATCAAGTGCTTTTAAATGTATTTTTCCTTCTAATATGCCTTGAACTAAAAAGCATTTTTACATATTTATGATAAAATATTTAAGTTCTTATTTTTTAAGGCACCAATTCCTAGAATGCTACTATAATGAGTGCGTTTTTATTCCATGGATGCTTTCTTTTTGGCATTTTGTTTTCAATACCTATTTATAATTAAAATTTACTTCACACAAATTTGATCTAGTGCCAACTATTTACACCTGTAAACAAATTATTGTACTTTTTATAAGCCTTGCCCTTTAAAAGTGTTCCATAACATTAAAAATTATACAGAATTTTCTCGTAAAAATAATAAATACTTAGAAGTCGAACAATAACTTCAGTATTGCCACAAAATATTGTACTTATATAACCTTTTTTAAATTAATAAACCATCGTCTATAACTACAAGTTTTAGACCCAAGGTCTGTCCTGGGCCCTAACGGATTATATAAACTATTTAAATTTAGTTACACTTCGCTCCTGCAGATGTCAGAAGGATAGATGGAAAGCCCATTGCTTTACTGTCATCTAAGGTGTTACTTGGAGGTGAAATGGCTAATAATTTTGTCCAGGAAATCTTTTTTTTTTTTTTCAAATATTGAGTTCCTTAACGTGCTGTAAATCTACGACATGGGACCCATGAACTTAAGTACTTTTTACGTTCCGAAAAATCTACGATCTCGACCGGGTTTGTATATAAGACACAAAATTAGGAGAGGAGTTGAACAAGACAAAATGTGAAGGAAAGCGGAACAAATTGGAACATTGCAGATAAGAATAAATGAAAGCATCAATATAACTCCGGAATATGCATCTGCCATTGATTACTGTGATTTTTTTTCCCTAGAGGGTACCACTGTTCCCTTGAACAAATTGGAATTTCCTCTAGCATGGCGGTATTGTAGCGGATTTCTGAAGCCGGGATGCCCATAAGGCTTGGCTACGTTTTCCCAGTGGAAATGATGAGGGTAATATGGGTGTAGTGCACTAGGGGGGGGGTCCTTAAAATATGAGTACCTAAACATACGAGTAGCCTATATGGCTGAATGAAATGAATTAACGGTAGGAAATAAACTCGGAATTCTTGGAGCCTTAAAGCTATCTGGCATGCACTTTCTTTGGATAAGGAAAACTCCAAGAAACGTTAATTTGATCAGGAATCGAACCCAGGACCTCCGAGTTACTAGTCGCAAACGCTACCACTAAACTACGGAAAGGTCTGATTGCTCTTAAGTTAGTAATAGAAAGGCTACTTATATTGTGGCAGCTTCTGCAAAATCATTTGGACAAGATCCACGGTAATTAGCAAGAATTGACCAGGAAAGCCCCCTAACGTCATCGTAAAAGCTAAGACATATTTTGTAACACAAATATTACCCGTTGCAACTACATTGTGTGACAAAGTAGTGGTGGGTGTAATCGTCCATTCCAGACTGCTGATCACACTTTATATCCTCCTTACTTTCGCTTGTATGTTTTAGTGTTGATTGTGAGTGTATTTATGTAATTACGGCGTACTGCTCTGCACCATTGCTCAAATAATTCTGCAGGAGGTGTCCACTTGTTTCGGTTTCCCTCTGATCATTGCAAAAGGGTAATCTGGCTACAAAACTGCAGACGAGATAAGTGGAGGCCTACATCAAACACCCAGCCTTTGTGAGGTTAGTTATTCATTTATTTTTAATTCTTTATGTTGTGTTACTAAGTTACTTGATTTAAACCGTCATTACAATAGAGCAGGTACTAACGGAAAAGGAAACATCGTAACCTAAGCGAATTCCTCATCTAGTAGAGTAACTTTAAAAAAAGAATACAAAATCCAAATTGTGGCCTGAGAAATTAATGAAGTAAAATAAGTTATGACATTACTGTATGGTATTAGGGGAACAAAATTAGAATTCTTGCAATCTATAAGTATAACAAAAGAGTGGGAAAATTATTATTATGATGATGATTATTATTATTATTATTATTATTATTATTATTATTATTATTATTATTATTATTATTATTATAGTAGTTGTTGAGATTAAACCACAAAAATTTATATAGTATTCATTATGTGAAACATATGATCACTGGCAAACAAATTTATACTGTGTGGAACTTTTTAAACATCTTTAAATGTAACCATGTTCATTTTTTTTAATGATTTTTTTAAGGACGCTCTTTAACAACTCAGGTCCTCAGCGTCCCATTCAACTCAGGGCGTGAAACGGCCGACAAATTTTGCTCAGAGGCCTCTCTTTCAGGCTTGAGGTTCTTTTTCGTGCCGTAAATGTACAACACGGAAACCACGGCTTTACTTCCCTTCCGAAGGAAGCCATACTTAGGATTTTTACGCCCCGAAAAAAATCCATCGCTCCTGTCCCTGTTCATGAACTGAGCCCTTGATATCATCTTTACATTCACTAAAATAGAGAGAAATAACAGAAAGTTTCGAGTTACGTTGTGTATTTAAGATGATGTTCATATGTTTCAATAAAACAAAAACATGTTACTATTTAAAAACAGTTGCAGTGTACTAAGTAAATAAAAACAGTCGAAAGTTACATCGATTTTCATTGGATTTGAAATTTAATTTAAATGTTGTAGCAAAAATATTTAACGGAAACGTTTTCTTAAGAGCGCTCTTACATAAAAATAAATTCTCAAACATACTAGAAAATATTTCACAGCTGCTATCTTTGCGAGGGTGCTTTTATTAAATGTAAAACATATGCATCGTTTTAAACACGGTTTATATGTGAATTAATTATTCTTTTATTTTAAAGAATATAGAGAAAATTAAACGCAAGAGGCTTTTTAAATTTCGGTTTCCAAATATCCCCTACTCCTAATGGTCCAATTTCCCTAATTTTCAGAAATGATTTGTCTTTTTTTTTTAAACGTTATATACCGTATTTTGTTGTGAAGAAACTATTTAAATTATTTTATTTCAATGATATATATCAAGTTTACTCTTAAAAAAATTAATTTGCGGCAGCTAGGGCGATTTTTAAATTTCGCTTTAACCCCCACTTTATTTTCAGGTATACCCTCACTTCTAATGTCCCGATTGCCCTGATTTTCAAAAACTATTTTTATCAATTTATTTTAAAGAAATATACCGAGATTTTCTGAGGAAAAGCCAAAATTGTTGCCGCTAGAGCGATTTATCATTTCATAATCATCATCATCATCATCATCATCATCATCATCATCATCATCGTTTTAAATTTTCGCTTTAGGTTAATCTCCAACACCACTGGTTCAATTTTGCTGGTTAACTACTCGACGAATAGTTTATTAAATTATATATGTATATATACTTTTTTCATAGTCATTTTTAGTGTCTAATAGGTAGGATCGATGAAGATTTGAAGAACATTTTCAAAAAACCTTTCATGGATACAATCGCAACAGTTTACATTCGTTAGAAATTCGCTATAAAGCTGTAATTCAAATTATACTGAATGTTAAACTTGGGATAACATATCAGAAGAGGAGAATTATGTAATCAGTAAATGAAAGAGTAAAAGGGAAGTCGTGAAAGAAAAAATCCGAATCCTTTTTGTGAAAATAATGGTGACTGAGGTGATTTACATCTGCAGGTTGTGCATTCGGCTTCATGTAATATGTTAATATGTGGTTTATTGGTAAATGAACCCAGGGGCAATGTTTATCTTCCTAGAGCATTGCCTTTTAAGTATAATGAGAGTAATAGGGTAGCAAAAAAAAAAGCAACGTTAAAAAGAGGACAAAAATCAGGTTGTCTTTTGTAATCTCCGAAGTGTATAATAATTGTTTGCTGAACATGAAAATAAAATTATTATTTTGGAACTTTCTGTAAGCACCTGAGAGCATATGCTTTTCTGTGATTTTATATTGCTTTCTTGAAATAAATACAACATATTATATTAATTTCATTTGGCTCACCTCGTTTAATTTTTATGCTTTTACAAAACAAGAACGAGCATATAACGACATTGCTTTCATGAAAGCCTTTTTATATGATGCTGAAAAGAAAAACAGCTGAAAGATATTCAGACATTAAATAGCAGTAGTAGTAATGGACGTTTATTGTACCAATTTTATAATACATTCAAAAAATACAACTGTCGCATGGGTCTTACGGCCGTACATGCTAATATCGCCCTTATAACAATCAAAATGACAATATACATACATGCACATATCCCTACGTACATACAAATACTTCCATATATTTACATTTTCTATCAATAATTTTATATATAAATACATAAACATGAATGGAACCCTTACTATTGAGCCCCCCTTCCATTTATTCACACCTACTCCCCAACTCCCCTCTATTCTCTATAGCCATTAACCTCCTTTGTCGGGTCTTCTCTAGAAATATTCCCAAATTGTGTGAGTATCTCGCATGTACCAACACTTACCGGCAAATGTACAAACTTCTATTGGAATTCAGAAATTGCGGTGATAAGTGTTCATTTCTTAAAATCTCCGGTTCCAATATATACCTCCAGGCACCGCTTTCTCCACACAATGGACAAATTCTTTCCTCAAGAGCATTAACTGTTTTGTTTCTTTTCCAAGCCCCTAATCTGAGCAATGCGAGATCACTTCTGTCTTCCCTGCCACAGATATCTTAATAAAATATTTCTTTTATACTTGGTTTTGACGTAGACAGCGATAAACAGAACGACATTCCACCAACTGCTGCAGTGTAGCATGTTCCAGCGGCTATTTTACTTAGGGCCGGTTATATAAAAGTTGCCAACTGGAAATTACTTTTAACTGTAATTTAAATGTTGGAGGTTAGTCATCATTTCTGTAGCATAAAAACAAGCTCAAACTACACAACCTTGAGTTTGCACTAACCGTGCAACCTTTGGCAACATCGCGAAACAATAGAGAAATTCGTGTTCACAGCGAGTTGAACTTCAACTGTTTAACCCGAGAAAATCAACAACTATTCAATTTTTCCGTCTTGTCTTCAAACATGGATAAGGAAAAGTCAAAGCGAATGCGAACGGCAAATTTTAGCAATGTTAAAAGGATATTATTATTGATCTGGTGTTAAAATATAAGGAAATAATTGAAAATAAAACGGATTCGACCTCAAATAAAGATAAAAAGTACATGAGGAGAAATTGTCAAAGGGTATAATTCTACTCTCAAGACTTCTGCATTATACCCCCATGCGTATGCAGCCTATAGCAACTAAAACTGCAGGAAAGTTGCGAATGTTATAGAACACTAGCATCACTTTCCTTACATCACTCTCTTCGGTTGCCATTTTAATGAAATGAGTTGCTCTAGTAACTTTGTGGATGGTTCTGCTGGCCGTTCCTTTCTCCACTTTAATATATCTCCAATAACTATTTGAACCTTAAAATGATCATATAATGAGCATCCAATTTAAATCAGATTTCGCTTAATTTGTGATTACAATCGGAGTTCCAGCTCTTCGACATCTTTTGCTAAGCGAAATCCCATTTTGAATTATTTGTCATTCAGTTCTAGAAATGAAATTTTCTCTCTCATGAAATACACGGGCAGCACAGTGAAATTCATCAGATGAAATGTACAAATAATCAGAAATGTGTACAGCATACAGCTCGTAAGGTTAACCTAACATAACCTATAATTAAACGCAACTCTCTTGTTATTATTACGAGGAAATGAAAAATGAAACGGTGAAGAACCTTTAAAATTAAAATAAATGTTACTCAGCATTTTATTTATAAATTTTAAATTTTTATTACGCTCTTGTACACTGGGAAATGATTTATTTAACAATTACTAATCTATAGTTAGTGTTTTAACGTGTGAAATTTCGATTAATTTGAGATTAAGACGAAATAATCTTTGATTAGTGTTTATACAACCAAACGATGGTTACTTTTATGTCCTAAACTCTATTTAACTCTTTGTACAACCGGCCCTTAAAGGATTACGTGTATACGCTTAGCTTTTCCATATACTTTATACTCTAACCCACGTTTTGCAGATTACTTCCATTTCAAGTAATATCTCGCTATCTTCAACCTTAAGTAGACGTGACTGCATGGAGCCTCGAGAAATATGAATGACGGACGGACTGTTGCTTAATAGCACTAGCCACTAGTTGACCATGTCCTAAACTTCCTTAGCAGAACAGGTTGTATGACATACTGCAAGGGTATCCACCTACAGTAATAAGGTGTACGTTACATTTGTCCAGTTCATGAAGACGTATTCTCTGCTTTCTGAGTTTGCTTCCTCTTTCAGGGTTGCATTCTATACTTCATCATCATTTCTAGCTGATATAACTTTTTATTTCATGTCTAGACAGCAGATTTTTAAATTAGTGTCTATTTTTTCCTTGATAAATATGATGAAGAAAATCATAATATTTATGTTTTGTAGAATTAAAACCTAAAAAATTGTAGTTTTATAGCACATATTGATATTAGTTCCGTGTTATTTACGTAGCCAAAATACACATGTTTTATTTATTTCATAATTTTATTTTTATTGACTGAATTTAGTTGGCTGAAAGTTAGAGTTCATGCAAGTAAATAAACTTGTCTACCCATTTTACGTATTCCCTATTGCTTTTTCTTTGGAATTTGGTGCTTTAAAGGGAATAATAAAATTAATTACATATGTATAAAAGTATATAAATTGAGAGACAAGTTCGGTGAAGTTCACATGCCTACAATACGAGATGTGATCAAATAATAACGGAAGTGCTCGTTTTTCTTAAAGATTCATCAGCATAAATTCTGTTCCCTTCAAAGTGATACCCTCCGGATATGATACACTTATGTCAGCACTTTTTTCAATCTTGGAAAAATTTTTGGAACCCACTTTTTGGTATGCTCTTCAGCTCCTTCAGCGATCGTGTTTTTACCTCATCAATGGTGGCAAAACGTCTCCTTTCATGGTTTTCTTCGGCCTCGGGAATAGAAAAAAGTCGCAGGGGGCCATGTCCGGCGAATATGGTGGCTGAGACAACATAACGAACAGGCAGTGAGGTGTGGGCAGCAATCTCGGACAAACTTTGCTGCCACACGTTTCATGCCCAAAACACCCGAAAAAATTGCTTGGTATGAACCAAATGATATACCGACATCATCAGCAACATCTCTGATAGTGAAGCGGCGATTTTCCAGAACATTTTCTTCACTTCTTCGACGGTTATTGACGTGCTAGGACGGTAGTCATCTTCAACGTCTTCACGACCCTCTTTGAAACGTCTGTACCACTCGTAAGCTCTTGTCTTGCTCACAGTACATTTGCCAAAAGCCACAGTCAACATTTCGAATACTTTGTTGCATTTTATTCCATTTTTCAAGTAAAATTTAATACACATTCTCATTATTGTAGTAGTTGCAAATATTTTAACAGGAAACAAAACTGAACTTGACTGTACTCTCATTTATTCAAGATGATATATACTCCAATGTAGACTTTTTTGCCTTAAAGTTTATTGTTACACACATAAAAAAAAATACTTTTGGAAAATGACTTGTAACTTATTGTGAGGCCACAATATGAAATGAGTTGTTCATATAGTGTGTTGGTGATTTTTTCCTAGTTATCTAAACGATGGTCTATGTACTCATTAAAGATATTTTTGTAGTTTACTTGAAAAATTGAAGCAAACTACACGTAATTGTACCAGAATTTCATATGAAAAAATTGTAATTGCCTTTTTCAGGTACCGAATTCAAATTGCATATTAGTTGTATTAATTTAAATGCGTTTTATACATTTTTTATCCGAAAACACTGTGCTAACAAAACAGAAACTACATATGGAAATGTAATGATTTAAACGCATAATTAAATAAATGAACAAACTACAAAAATGTTTATGAAATTTTATAATGCACCTTTCTAACTTTATACAGTTTATGTTAGGCTCCTAAAAACACAGTTTTTATACCTAAAAGTTGCATGTCTATTCAATACGAAAAACGTCTGAATTGTATAATCAATGCGTGCTAATTTCAAGTTTACAGTTGGCAGCTATTGAAACCATGAAAGCTGAAACGCAAGGTAAACAGAGCGTGTCGAGCAAAGAGCAGTGATTAAGTACCTCAACATGAAAATAATAGTAGGAGAATATGCTGAATGTAATATACATAATAAAAAGATGGTTTATGAGCCTTTTTTTTTGAGCAGTGTTTAACGCCCGTTTTTGCTACTGAGGCACCACAGGCGATGGACGCTGATGATACATGACATGAAATTATATATTGGGAAAGGATATTTTTTAAGGAAAGAAGCGTTCTAGGCCTGAGTTTAGGGTACCTCCCCGTCATTTGCCAGTTATGAGGACTGAAGAAAACCTCAGTCAGGGAGGACGGTCCTGGCCCACACCTCCCGCTCACGAGTCCGCGCCTTAACGACCTCGGTCACCCGTGGCGGTTTTGTGAGTTTAAATGCAGACAACATGGGGATAAAACTTGACTGGTTCTTGAAACTTTTCCCAAAAGAAAACAAACAAAGTTCATAATTTAGGGTTGCAACATCTAATAGCGACATCAAGTGGAGTGGTTAATGCTGTTAAGTTTGGGACTTACTTCGGGAAGTCTCGAGTTCAAATCCTTTGGAACCAGTACCTGGTCTTGGATAGTTTTCCTGGTTTTCCCTGGTCACTTAAGCGTTTGATCTTTCCTTCCCACGAATGTTCTGCTCTTCAATTTCATTTTATTCCGTTGGGTCTGTTACACAGTCAAAAGTGTCAGGGCAAGGTTGTTTGTGCAGTACGCTTTGATATAGAAGCTTTACCATGAGAGGTAAAAATACGACTTTCAGATTAACTAGAAATAAATCAGGGGTGGAGCAAAGGATGATGCCATTAAAAAGAGAGTTGCACTTCATTATCACAAATTTTCTGCCCAACAATTATTCAACATGAATACTAGGTCAGTAAAACGTTCTTATTGCTGCTTTAACTTCTTTTCGCTAGGTTAATTCATAACAACTGATAATGCTTTTTCGTCACTTAGGTTATTTCTAGATGTTCCATTGTTTTTCTTGGTTCATTTACATGTAGTGATTGCTTCCATAGTTTATTGATTAGAGTTATGTCTTTTTTCGATTTTGAGTAGTGGCTAGCACCCATTTCTACTACTGGAGCACACAGACGGTAGACACATGAAATGAAATGAAAAATTTCCTACATTGGGACTGAGGAAAAACTGGAGGAAACCTCAGTAACAGAGCAAGATTCTGGTAGGAACTGAATCCCAGACGTCTCTCAAGAGTCCGCGCCTTAACGACCTCGGTCACTTGTCTCGGTGTGTGATTAGCATTATTGAATGCTGGTCGGGAGGTTCCGGCTTCGATTTCCGGTACCTGCTTGGAAAATGTCTATACTAGGGAAGTGTGGAATGGGGTCCATTCAATCTCATAATGACAATTGGTGAGCTATCTGGTGGATAATCTCGGCAGTCCGTGTTGGTAACTGGGTGGGGAAGTGTTCTTTACTAGAGTTCCAAATTTTATGTCAACAGATATCTCTCTCTCTCTATTATGTATATGCCTAAAAACTAAAAATGTTCACGTATTAGGGTATTAGGACTAGTGTATTATTTAAACACACTACCTCGAGCCGGAATATGACTTTACTTCTATTCCTCGTCACCGAACACATTCAGCGTGTCAGCTCCCAGAATCTGGAACTCCCTTCCTCCTGATTGTCAGACAATAAAGCAATTTAAACGCCTTCTCAACTCTAGTCATAACAATTAGCCTTTCGCTTCTTATTTTCTTCTTCTTCTTCCTCCTCCTTCCTCCCCTCTTGTATTCGAGAAAACTTATTGAAGAACAAATGGAATTCTAACGCTACATTTATCAACTTTCTAACTGTATTACAAATATATAATATTTACATGCAGTGCAAAACTTTAATTTGGTTCTTTCTGTATTTTTGTTTTTTTTTTTTTTTCGCCCGGTAGAATGGAAAAGAACCTCATGACCTTAACTCTTGCCAGGGTAAATAAATATATTAATATTCATGTCAAATACTGTGTAATTAAATATGTTGAATTTAGGAAACTATAAAATATTCTTTTAAGTTAGATAATTATACACTGAAAGCTTTCGATACATAATTTTAAGCTTTGACGCCAGGTCCACCATCCAAGTATAGCCTGGCATTTCCGTGTAAACCTTGCAGCTCCCCCTGAACTGTTGAAAAAAGAACTAGCTTATTAACAGATCTGCATATGACAGCGTCACTTTATCGCTTGAGGGCAGCTTAACTTTGTTACTTGGTGTTTGCAATACAATGAATGCGCATTTAGGATATTCGCTAGAAGTGTAGCAGGTAGGTTTTGTAATACTGCACCAACATTTACGTGAATATTTCATCGCCATCAATATATGCTGCTCTCTTATTTGATACTATTCCAGTTTTGTAGGTGTACATGGAACAGTTGTGAATTTCAAGTGTGTAACAGACTGTACTGAGAAGTCTTAATTGTGCGCTTCACAAGAAAATAGACAGACGCGCTCAGTTAAAAAGCAAATTTATACAAAGATTCCTCTCAAAATTAGTTTCATAAAGACACATGTGAGGCTATGATCGCTGCAACATACCATGAAACAAAGTCCAGGTGCCAAAAATACCGTGCTTTTCTCGAGAAGTGTGCCGTTTTCAAGTTCCTAACGAATCTGCTTTTTGCATTAAAAATAAATATTTTTAATAGTGTTTAACGCCCGTTTTTACTACTGAGGTATCACAAGCGGGGGACACTGATGATACACGAGATGAAATTATGTATATTGGGAAAGGAATGTTTTAAGGAAGGAAACGTACCAGGCCTAAGTTTAGGGTACCTCCCCGGCATTTGCTATTTATGAGGACTGAGGAAAACCTGGGAAAAAAAACCCAAGTCAGGGAGGATGGTCCTGGCGAGATTCGAACCCCAGACCTCCCGCGCACGAGTCCGCGCCTAAACAACCTCGGCCACCTATAGCGGTAAAAATAAGTGTACTAATTTTCTACATTGAGTAAATTTAATTTTTTTAAATGTATTAAATGTAAGTAATTAAGTACATTAATTCTAAGTTGACATTTTAATGTTAAAACATACTCACAACTGACAAACTGTACACCAGAGTTAAATACGAAGAGTGTGACAGTTTCATTAAATTTATATATCGTAAGTGCATGACGAAATCTACATCCTAGAGTTAGATTAACTCTTGTAGAGATGGTTATAGGAAAAAACCTCAGTCAGGAACAACAGTCATGGTGGTAATCGAACCCCAGAACTTTCGCTCACGACTCAGCGCCTAAATGACCTCGGCCACCTATGGCGGTATGCACAGATTCAAGTAATTGACATGATAACGTGTTGCGAGCCAGCTGTAGGCTCTTCTCACATCTGACTTACTGTGGATGCAAACTTGGCCGTGAGGTAGTGTAACGAAACCATGTCATTGCCGGCACAGATCACGCAGCACTCCGTTAATGACAGGTTAAACGTGTTGTGGCCTGCGGGGTTTACAAAAGAAAAGTTCTTGTAATGCACACTGACGCAGTTGAAGGCTGCAACTGCACGTTTTGTCCTGTTCATCAGCGAACATCCAGAACATTCCTACCAACCACACTGATCTCTTTAAGCATGTACCAATGACGTCATGTGAGGTCGAGAGATCGTTATAAGAACTTTCCATCACCGACGGAATCTTAGCTACTGAAAATAAGGAGAAATATCTAGTGACATATGGTGATTGCTGCCTTGATCTACTTTCGGCTAGCATACAATTTGTGTAAATTAATATTTTTTATATTTACTTTAAATAAAACCATTTTGTGAACTAAGTCTGTTCATTCCATATTTAGAGCTTTTTGTTACATGTTTATGCAGTTGTTTTTAAGATGATAATCGATTAAAATCCGGACTGTACTCATCACATATGAGGTGTGATAAAAAAAATAACGGTAATTTTTTTTATTTCACGAGATTTATAAATCCCATTTTAATTTTTTTAGCTTGTTGGTACACATGTTTATGATCAATGTTGGCGTTTTTCAGCTGTTTTTAATGTTTAGTTCATGTTGAACGTCGAGAAGGTTAGGCGTGTTTTGGTGGGCGATTTTTTACTTTCGAAAAAGATGGATCAAAGAATTTGTATTAAATTTTACTTGCAAAATGGAATAAAGTGCAACAAAGTATTCCAAATGTTGACTGTGGCTTTTGGCGGATCTACTGTGAGCAAGACAAGAGCTTACGAGTGGTACAGACGTTTCAAAGAGAGCCGTGAAGACGTTGAAGCTGACTACCGTCCTAGCACATCAATAACCGCCGACAACGCCGAAGAAGTGAAGAAATCGATTCTGTAAAATCGCTGAATCATATCAGAGAGGTTGCTGATGATGTCGGATATCATTTGGTTCATATCAAGCAATTTTTTTGGATGTTTTGGGCAGGAAACGTGTGGCAGCAAAGTTTGTTCCGAGATTGCTGCCCACACCTCACGGCTTGTTCATGACTTTTTGGTAAAAAACAAAACCGTTATGTTGTCTCAGCCACCATATTCGTCCTGCACATCTTTCTATTCCCTAGGCTGAAGAAAACCATCACCACGTTTTGCCACCATTGATGAGGTAAACACACAATCGCTGAAGGAGCTGAAGGGCATACCAAAAAGTGAGCTCCAGATGTGCTTCTAAGTTGGAAAAAGCGCTGGCACAAGTCTCTTATATCCGGAGGGGATCACTTTGAAGGGGACAGAACTGATGTTGATGAATAAATAAAGATTCTTTCAGAAAAACTAATATTGCCATTGTTTTTGATCACACCTTGTACGTACCTGCAAAAACAGAGGACGCAGAATGCTCAGCGTGCATTCTTCTTCCAGCATCTTATTTAAGAAGTTGACTATACAATTCACTTATTATATTTGTAGTATGCAAGTTTTAACAGATGAAGTTTTGTTACAATGTGAGTTTGCGCGGTCAAATGCTTCAGTATTTCTCACCTCACCCTACAAGTAAATTCCTTATGTGTTGTCTGCAAGACAATGTTTGAAATTGCCGCAGTTTTCTCCGTAAAACAAGACGAATATGTATCAGGAACAGCTCTGTGGTAGGGAGCAGCATTAACAGCCCAGCCCTGAGGAACTGCATGTACGAGGGTCATACTGAAAGTCGTGAGCAACCCATTGTTAAAATTCAAATTCCAACAATGTAACAAAAAAGACTGCAGGACCGTAATCTACAGTCTTTACACCACATGTTACTATATTGTGACGTCATTAGCTTATATCACGTAATAATCACAGGCAGTATTTCCAAACTGGCGTACATCAATGTTTCGTTTCGACAGCGCATTATCATTGAATTCCTTGTTAAAGAGGGAAAATCTGCTGCTGAACTTCACCTCAGACTTCAATGTACCTATGGAGATGTCTGCATGGGTGCTATCAGTGTTAGGAGATGGGGGAAACATTTCAAAGATGGGGAAAGAGTATCCAAGATGAGCCTCGGAACGGTCCCCCGGGAACTGCAACAAGGAAAGAGTTGATGAGCTCATTAGGCCTATCACTGTGGATGAAATCGTTGCAAAACTTGAAGTAGGACATAGTGCAGTGCAAGAAGTGATAAAAGGCTTAGATTATAGAAAAGTTGGGTTCCACGTTTATTGACCGAAGACCACAAACTTCAGAGAATAACCATCAGTCAAAACCATCTTCAGATATTTCAAAATGAAGGTGATGCTTTTTTGACGAGTTGTGACAGGCGAAGACAGCTGAGTACATCATTACGAGCCTGAAACAAACCGCCAGAGTATGGAATGACACCATTTGGATTCGTCATCGAAGAAGAAAGCGAAGACAGTGCGATCTGCTGGGAAGATTATGGTAGCGTCTTCTGGGATGCCCAGGGTTGCATTCTGGTTGATTTTCTCGAACCTGGACAAAGCATAAATGCTGCTCGCTGTATCCAGACACTTTGGAAGCTCCGACGTGCATTGCGCGATAAGCGCCCTGAAAAGAATATCATCCTGCAACAGAATAATGCACCCTTGTCACAATGGAGAAGATGAGAACATTTGGGTGGGAAAACTTGCACATCCTCCCTACAGTCCTGACATGCAGTCTTGACATGCATCTTGAACCAAAAAGATGGTAGTCAACAATGGATATTCGGAAAGCAGTGCGTCAGTGTCTTCGTGCAGCTGGAATGGGGTTCTATCGTAAGGGTATTTTCAAACTTATAAAAAGATAGGAAAAATGTGTGCAAAGAAATGGAGACTATATTGAAAAGTGAGAGAAAAGTCTGTAGATTACGATGATGTACTTGGTTTATCTAAAACTTTAATATTAAGAGGTTTAATTGTTGCTCACTACGTTCAGTATGACCCTCGCACATCATATCACTATCACTTTCACATTTCCGAATTCTTGGCTTAGACATTTGGATCGGGGTAATAGATGTTTGCGCTCGTGTTCAATTCAGTGCAAAGATCCTATCAATGTCCGCACCATCTTCACTGGTTGTAACGTTTCAAAGGTTGTCCAAAAGTAACGGTCTCATTTCTGAAAATCTGCGAGGCATCCAATGCGATGCAGTTCTGAGATTCCCGAATAAATTTTTCGACACGTTCAACACTCTCGGATGGGTTATTCCCACGTGTGCAGCCTTCTACCTCATTCCATCATCTACGCACCTCTACCAGATATTTAATCAACTCTATACGGTGTGCTGCAATGCTAGGGCGATCCGCACCTGATGCAAACTCCACAGTAATCACGTGTTTGCCGAAGTACTAATACCCAACGTGTCACCGTTTCACGTAGATTCACATAGTTTTCTTTGACATTCTTTCCATATGATGTGCCAATTTTGATCCGTGCTCATTGTTAATACTTAAAACAAATATTTTTATGGCTGTTCTCTTTGTCACTATTCGTAAGTGCCCGTCTATAAGCTCTGCAATGGCGACAGTGACAGTGTTCTTATTAGTGGCGAATGTTTTGCTTCTAAAATTTCCCCGAAACTGTAACAAGAATCCTTAAAAAATATAGTGAGGGTGCACTAAGTGGGAGAATAACAAGGAGAAGAAATAGAAGATGAGAAAGATAAAATTGAGGAAAATTAGAATAATAAAATGAAAACGCAACAGAGAAGAAGGGACACGTGCAAAGTAAAATTAAAGAAAAGAGGAGAATATAAAGCAAGAGGCAAGAAACAGTGACAGAAAATGAATAATAGAAGTATGAAGTATGAGAAAAATATGAGGGTAGATAAGGAAATAAAAGCAAGAAGAAAGAAAAAGAGAGAAGAAGAAAAAGGAAGAAGATGAGGAAAAGACGGAAAGAATGACAGAACAAGAAAAGAAAAAGGGCGAAAATAAGTTGAAATGAGAAGATAGAAAAGTAAAAGGAGGAAGAGAAAAAAAAAAAAAAAGCAAGGAAGGGGAAGAGCATGAAAACAAGGAAGTGAGCAATAAGGGCAATAAAAGGGTAAACAGAGTAAAACAATTGAAGGACAAAGAGGAGGAAGTAACTTCTTTCAGAAATCAAGACCTTAGCCCAAAAACAGGAGGTCATCCGTGTTTGAAGAGTAATCGGGGAAGGTCATGTGTGGCTTTATTATCTAGCACAAATATAATCAAGGAGACACATTCACACCGCATTAGGAAGTTCTTAAACTACACCTCATTTCTGCTAAAAGCAACATTTGATTGCAGTGTTATGACAGGCATTTTTTTTCTTTATTTGTTTTATTTACGGATGCTCTTTAATATCTCAGGTCATCAACGTCCCATTCTATTCAGGGCGTGAAACGGCCGAAAATTTTTGCTCAGAGGCCTCTTCTTTCAGGCTTGAGGTTCTTTATCGTGCCGTAAATGTACGACACGGGACCCACGGCTTTAATTCCCTTCTGAAGGAAGCCATACTTAGGGTTTTTACGCCCGAAAAAATACATCGATCCTTACCGGGTTTGAACCCGCGATCTTGGGTTTAGGAGGCAAGTCTGGTAACCACTACACCACCAGGATCGACTTATGACAGGCATATCTTGTTCAGAAAGAAAATATGAAAACGATCAAGCAAACCTTACACATGGCAGTATATGCCAATTAAGTGATTATTCTAACACTCATTACCAGTTGTGGAGAATGGGCAGTACACTGAATGAATAAAAACAAAAGACGAGACACTAAACGAGAAACACAAAATGTAAATGTATACTTTTCACATTCGTTTAATTTTAAATAATAAGTCAAAAATTACATATTATATTCTAGAATTGTCGGAGGATAGTAACAGACCCTTAGCTACAATTTTGTAAGCTGTGGCACATGATTCCAAAGACTGGGTTACGGTTGACACAAAATAAACCTCGTTTTCGAGCCATGCAGGTAGAAGCAAATCTATTAACACAGCTACAGATCATATTTTAGGATTAATTGTTAAAACACGTTTCTTGATATTTACTGAGACTATTTCACTCATGTGACGTCATCATAAAATCGACCTATGAAATGAAACAAAATTTTGAATTTCGACCACTTATAACCCGATATCCCAGTGAAATTATCGTAATAATTTATCAACCACCTTTATCATTTTTTTAATAGTGTTTAACGTCCGTTTTAACTACTGAGACATCACAGGCGGTGGACATGATGGGGGTTTAATAATTGAGGATTTAATATAGCTTTTGTTTTAATATGTGAGATGAAACGATAAAGTGGGAATGAATTTTTTTGAGGAGGAAAGTGTTCAGGCCTAAGTTTAAGGACCCCTCCCCGGCATTTGCCAGTTATAAGGACTGAAAAAGCCTCAGCCAGGTGGGAATCGAACCCCAGACCTCCCGCTCACGAGTCCGCGTCTTAACGGCTCGGCCACCCATGTCGGTACTCTTTATCATGCTAAGTGCATTTGTCTAATGATCAGTAGCCAACTCTATACCCCCATCTTAATTTCTGAGCAATATTAAATAAAATGAAGAATTCTGCTTCCGCATCTTCATATACTAATTCCTAAGTGTCCTTTGTACCCAATGAAATTGCAGCTCCTTCACTCAAATTTGATATCTGTGTTTTCAATGACTGTATATTCAACAAGCTAACACATTTTTTTTCTTTTGCGTTTTCAGTCAAACAGCCTGAAATCATTTTGTAAATTATGTAACAATGTCTGGCTAAGCAACCATATATTTTAATAAACACTTTGTTCGGAATGATAAAATGCTATCTGTTTTGTTTTTCTCAGTTGGTATTAGTAGTAGTGCTTTTATTTACAAAATAAATTTGTTACAAATCTAACTTATGCATGTCGCACGGGTCCTGGGACCATACGTGCTTTCCCACGATGCTATCTGACCGGCAAAGAGGACGACGTGTTTCTTGGTGTCTGCAAGTGTGAGAATGAAGACGGTCAAGATGCTGATTAAGTGCTTAAGGGAGGAGATGCAGCGTGGGTACCAGAAGAAACTGGAGGAGGAGGAGATGGGAAATCGCTCACGGAGAAATAATATTGTAACATATAATGCACAAGAGGAGGGAGCGAGAACTAATTATGCTTGGAGTCATTGCACAAATAGCTATCGAAGTAAGAGATTTTGACATTGAAAGAGCACACCGGATAGGAAAATGATAGTGCAGGAAAGAGACCATTAGTGTGCAAATTGGCCCACTAAAAACTGAAGGTGGTGTTTGTAAATCGAACTGTAGTGGTTGTAACAGTTGATTTTCATCTGTTTCAGTCTCACGTTTTGTGATTAGATAGTTCTTCATAAATAAGTATAACATTTTATACAATTGTTAATAATCTTTGTGCGAATTTCAAATATACAGAGGGTGCCAAAAATGTACACACACTTCATGCAAAGAAAAACCCGTGTTAACATAACAAAACTGAATTCACACAAACATAAAATGATGAACACTAATCATCTTAGACTTTTACAGTTACAAAAGTCGCTGAAAATGCCCTCCATCGGCGTCGATACACTTCTGAGAACGTTGAACTACTGATTGAGCAACGTTTGTGAAAGTGTCCTCAGCGATTGCAGTACATGCCGTTTCAATTAGATCCGGAGAACGCGGTAGAAACTCAATCGGACCTCTTCGTTCTACCCAATGCCTTGGAAGACTGTCATCAAGGTACGCATGTATACCTCGGTGCTAATGTGGTGGTATACCATCCTGTTGAAAGTAAAATTCCTCATTTCATTAGAGTGTCTGAATGGCGGGTAAGAGGGAATTGTTACTAGCGTTGGTGGTTCTGTTCTGTATACACGTCTCCATTGCCTTTGAACTTCAACAACATTCTCGGTTTTCCACTATCACTTCAGCATTTCCGCTGCTATACGACAATCTTGGCTCCATATTGTTGTAGCAACGCTAACATAACGTAATGTGAGTGACATCTGTTACAGAACATTATACGATAATCTTGGCTTCATTTGTTCATTGTTGATATACCTGTAACGTAGCAACGATATCATAATATATGTGAGTCACATCTTTTTACAGAGCATCATACTACACATTACTGTTGTTTTACGGTTCAACTTTGAAATATATTAAATAAATATCTACTGTGAAAGTATATGTACATTTTTTGGCACCCACGGTATATTACTTTTCTTTTATTTTATTCTATTCTATTCATGAAATTGCCCTAAACCCCACACTCTTATCTATTGGCCTTACTGACAATCGACATTCGTCTGTTGCAAGATGGTTTGAAAAGTTAAGTATTCATAATACAAATGTACAACTATTACACTTTTGTAATACAAGATTAGAGGAATTATATTTTAACTCTTATTTCATTCTTGAAATTGTCCTAATAAACTCGCTTGAAGGTCTGATCTTTCCAGATTCATTACGTTATCCGTAATCTCAGACTTTCTTATGAAATTACATGTGATAATTCCACATTTTGACAAAATAAAGTGCATCATGCTAAAATATAGGAGGCCTTTTTTTCTATCAGTTCATTGACATGAAATTATCGTAGAAAGGAACAAATGAGTAAATTTTTTCGTATATTCATGCCACTTGACCGAATTGATTAACTTACGATAAAGTTACAGCAAGTTTAATTACAGGATATGGTGCAAGGAATTATTATAACAATTCGGAGTTCGTGTCCCAAGTATCTAGTGGTAAACTATGTTGCGTTGCGAATGTAGTTAATTTCCTCATTATTATGTTCGCGTGCTTGCATTTCGTTTTTCTCCACCAGGGCGGTTCTACGAATGATTAGTCGTTTATTTTTCAGAATTACCAATGCCTATATACTTTTACCACAGTGCTATTCCAATTTGTGTAATATTTTTCAGCACCAGGGCGAACCTTTTCCTCAACTTCAGAATTTCCTCAGCAGTTGTGCATCTGTTTGAGCGATTTCATGTGTTTTTCAAAGTTGCCAACGCAACAGTTATATACTTTTACGATGTACCTGCATGTTCACACTATATTTTTTTCTTAATTTTTCTCCACCAGAGCGACTCCTTTAGCGGTTTTTCCTTTATTTTTTTAATTCTGCCATATAAGCTAAGACTCGTTTTTTCTAAAAGTTTGCACCTATGGGAATGTGTACACCTGTTAGAACAGTATGAACTTTTCAGTTTTTACTGAGAAGTGTACAAGTATAGGAAATTAGTATGCATGTTTGCCAAAAGCAGTTGTCAATTTAACAATCTATGGTTAAGAAAAGGAGGCGAGCGGAGGCCGTTGGGCGTAGCGAGTCTCCGGTGTCTAGGATTTACCGAAGGTTAGGCTTAGGTTAGTGTGATTGATTACAATATGCATTTTTTCGTTTGTTGTATTTTTTGTGCTTATACACTGATAGTAAATCATATATAAAAGATTGAAGAATTTTATAATATAGTATTTAATGTGTAATTTTAAATTTATCTATTTGTATTGACATTGATACACTGGATAGTCACAAGCAATAAATCCATTTATTAAAAAATTAAACAAAACGTCTTATTCAAATTGCTGAAATATAATTTCCGAGTATGATAATTTTTAAGTGTCCTTGTTATAAATTTTTTGGAAACATATTTTATACACAAATATAGACATGCTTTTGTATCAAACGATGAAGTGCATTTGTATTCGACAAGAAACAATAACAAACTTCACATTGAGTATAACACGCACGCACGTGCACACACACAGGAATTAACATGTATTAACACCACGACAAATATATTTAAAAAATGTGGTCTATTTAAGAAAAAGTTTTTGTAAGAGAAAATCGAATATTCTGTAAATTAATTTATGAAAGAATGTGAGAGGAAAATCTCCTATAAAATACTTTATTTGTTATATGTCACAATACTATTGCTACGACCTTCCAATGTTTTATTTTTAGACATGTGTCCTATATCAATATACGTTGATGAAACGGACGCATAAATAAATAACAAAACATAAATACTTAATGTTGTGGGTTACTTCGTTCTTTGGAGTCGCGATTTAGCGTTGCGATAGTCAGGTATACAGATGGTTTTTGCCATTAATTTGAGGGAATTTTACTGATTTTGTGCCAACACTTTATTGTTTAGCTAAACTTAATTTGAAGACACTAATACGCACAGTATAGAACTATTAATGTGCAAGAATTTAACAAACTAATTTATTTTTAACAATTGAAATGTTATTTTTAGTTCGAATAGTTTCCTCTTAAACATTACTAAAAGTGTCATTTTTTGTACTTCTGCTGTTTTAAGTGTTATTATGTACAATTGTGGTGACTTTTACGCATTCCTTCCATTTCACATTAGTTTTACTTCTAAACAGCACAATTGCTAGCACTCTTGAACAAAGAGCAGAGACATGTTATAGGCCGAGAGCTAGAAGTATTAAAAATAACGGAATTTTTAAAGTAAAACGTGTGGGTCGAATGGCTCTTTCACTCCTGCTGGCACGTTAGATCCGGCAGGTCTAGTGTTAATCCTTGACTTTCCGCTGTAATTTTCCACTTTACCATCGGAAATTTTTCTGAATTTTGTTGCCTTGTGGCGGTAGCTGTAGGTCACAATTTGATGGCCTGTGCCATTGTTTGCAAACGCTGATCACAAAAATTTGATAATGACGACGAATCTAATGCTAGGAGCAACGTTACATTAAGGTGAAGAAAAAATAGTACACGAGGTCAATAAACCATAAACTACTTAATTGCTCACGCATATTCTTGTACTAGATTAATTGTTGTCATTTCCTGGTGGTCGTAATTAGAACGCTATCATTATATTGTTAGTTGACTGCCCAGTCATCTCCGTAATAATTGTTCATTGTGTTTACGAGCAAGTCAAACGACTGTACAAGGTAAGGCTATAATTGTATGTTGACTTGATCTAATAAGATTCGTTAAACTGTGTTTCAACATTTGATACCAGCTTTTTTTACTCGTAAATATCTGCACGTGCGCGGGTAAAAAGGCGTCAACAATGGGCTTCACAATAACGAAACACCTCCTACAACAAACGCAAACATTAGCTCTACTGTATTTAAAGTAGATTACATTAGATACATGCTATTTGTAGCACATAAAATATTTAAATATAAGGTTATAACATTTAACAGGAGATCTACATCCAGTTTGATTGTCTTAGCTTGCCTTTCTTTAAGTCCGTCATATTGATCATCTGAAACACGCAGAGTAAAATTACTTCAATTGAAACTAATTATATTTAAAGTTTAGATTTTGTAGACGCTTATCAATGAATATGCTATTTTAAGCATAAAGCACAACTGTAAAAGAAATAAAAGAAAACACTGTAAGGGAAAGAAACTAGCATTAATACTTCCCTAGAACATTAACTGTGAAGCAAATACACTCTTTAAAATTACAACGAGAAACTTTCCTTTCAGGCTATGTGTGGGTAAAGCCTTAAAATATGGTTGACTATTTCACTTATGACACGTTAGAATCGTACTCCCTGTGGTGTCTCAGTACTAACAACGGGCGTTAAACACCATTTAAAAAAATCATAAAATCAACCAATGAAGCGAAAAACAAAATTTTGAAATTTGACCAATCATGGCCAGATATCGCAGTGAAATTATCGAAAAAAATTATCAAATCCGTTTTATCACGCAGCATGCATGTGTTTTGTGTCCAGTGTAGCCAACTTTATAACTCCAGTATATAATTTCCGAACACGCATTACTGACCACTTTTGCTAGCAGGCGGTGGAAATCTATTGATAGCAACAAAAGCACGGACAATCGACAGTCATTACGCAAAATGCAAGGTTCTTTAAATAGGTATAAACTTTTATACAAATGTTAATATCCTGTACGCGAATTTCAAATATATATATATATAATTTTTATTCTTACTTTATTCATGAAATAGTCCTAAACCCATATTTTGCTCTTCTCTATTGGTATTACTGACAACCGGCATTCTTCTGTTGCAAGATTGCATCGTATTTTGCTCCTATCTATTGGCATTATTGACAATCGGCATTCTTCTGTTGCAAGATTGCATCGTATTTTGCTCTTCTCTATTGGCATTATTGACAATCAGCATTCCTCTGTCGCAAGATTGCTTGAAAAGGTTAAGTACAAATATACAATTATTACAATTTTGTAAGCCAAGTTTAGTGAAATTATATTTACATTCTTACTTTATTCGTGAAATAGTCCTAATAAATATCACTAGAAGGTCTGAGCTTTCGTGAATTTATCAGTATCTCAGACCCTCTTGTGATAGTCCCACACAAATTGTTTTCATGAATGTACGGTCCCAATGATACCGTTATTCACCAATCAGAACTGAACTTAATCGATAGTTTTAAAGCACGGTGCCTATAAACAAATAACTGATAGTTTTTCTCCTACGTTTATTTTTTTTTCCTGTTATTATAACCTAAACTTTTTATTTGTTTTTAATTGTGGCATCGTTCTCGCATTGCAATTATCTTATGGACCCTCCTTGTTGTTTGTAATTTTTCTTAGGTAATTTAATCGAGCTTTCAAACTCATGCCTGTTGTCGACCTTCAGTTTCGAAATAAATTATCACTACAACAAAAACAAACATTCGTTAACCTCAATCAAATTAACGAAAAATGATCAACCCTCGCGGTATTATTATTAAAGACAGTGTGCCTGTTATTGTTTATGAGGAGATCTATTTGTTTCTTTTCCTTTGTCCCGCAAATATTATTCTATAAATTATCAATCTGTATTTCTTCAATTTTGTAAATGAATTGCATTAAGAAGGTGTAAAATCTACAACATAGTTTATGTGTAACTGGGGAAGCCAGCCATCTGTTGGTCGATTTCTGGAATAAGTACTACAAGGAAATAATGACTGAAAATGATCAAAGTGACTAAACATGGTGGTATTTACAAATCTTAAAAGAAAATCAGAAAACATGAAAGCCTCATTACACAGCTTTGCTTTTTAATTAAAAAAAAACATTTATATTCTCTTAAGTTTGTATTTATGTTGACTTTTTGCTTAGGGTACAAGGTCATTTCAGAATTAACCTTGGCTTGCAGCTCTGTCTTCATCTGATCGGCAGGCTGTTTGTTTGTCATCTGTCAAGACATGAGAGTAGATTGAAAATAGAGAATTAGAGAAAGCATAGACACTAGAACGATATTCAAAATGATATTAGGAATTCACAGTATTTGCTAGTATCTGTATTATTATTATTATTATTATTATTATTATTATTATTATAATTATTATTATTATTGCCGTTGTCCCGAAATTGCCAATAAATTTTACTCAGAGGAACTTTCCTTCAGGTTTAAGGTATTTTACGTGACGTAAATCTATGAAAGGGGACTAACGGCTTTAATTCCCGTCCGAAAGATACTTATGCATTACTTGCATTCTTATGCTCTAAAAATCCACAATCCTGGACGGGTTTGAACCCGCGACTTTGGGTTTACGATTCAAAATAATAATAATAATAATAAGAAGAAGAAGAAGAAGAAGAAGAAGAAGAAGAAGAAGAAGAAGAAAGAAGACAGACAGACAGACAGACAGACAGACAGACAGACAGATAGACAGATAGATAGATAGATAGATAGATAGATAGATAGATAGATAGATAGATAGATAGATAGATAGATAGATAGATAGATAGAGTCCTTTGTTATTTTTTAAAAACTGGAAGCATTTTGACTGAAAAAGTTCCGTGTTGATCATTTGACTTTGCAAAATTAGGTGTGACATCAAAGAACTTAAAAATTGTTGTCAAAGAGTTGATATTAACAAAGATTAAAGGGAAAAAAGTGAGCAACGGTAGGTATAAACTTGTTTTCATATTACGGTTGAGCAAACATATATTCAGTATATGCAATTGGTACATTCTAAATTTATAAGTTAGCCTTGCAGAGCAGTAAGCAGTGTTGCCATATGTTTCAGGTTAAAATATTTATTTTCTCGAAAATCTATTCCCAGCCTTATTTATGACAATCTGTATTAAATATCTTATTCAAGAGCTTTGTTAACGAGCCCTAATACAATGGCATATTAAGACACGAAATATTAAGGATGTATCATTAATTAATATGATCATTGGTAATTAATATTTGACTATCGCTTTTGAAATATTTGCGTAATGCTGCAATGTTATAGAATGAACATTGTTGACAAATATTCTTTCTCCCTCCCTTTCTTTGTTTCTTTCTCCTTCTCTCGCTTCTTTTCTTCCTTTCTTCCTTCCTGCCTTCCTCCCCCTCTCCTTTTCTTTCTTTCTTTCTTCGTTTGTTTGTTTGTTTCTTTTTTCTTATTTTGCTACCTGTTGTTTTACTATTGCACTTCTAATGTGACGCACTTTTAAAGTTGTACTCGTATGATGTTTTCCCAGCGTTGACCTTTCTTACCGGTAAAATTGGCATATGTTAATTAGGTACATATATAAGCTTGTTTGTGATTGGTGTGACCCAAATTGATCATTGAAAAAAAGCGACAAAAAAGTGGAAACCAATGTCTATTTTTCTTGGACATATACGTCATCAAGTGAAAATATTTGCTGAGGCTGCGTTCAGATGTCTTGCTCCTAAGGTAAATAGCAAGACAAAAGAAGTGTGTAGTCATTGGAAAGTAACACGGAGTGTTGTCAAGCTAGAAATAATTAGAAGACTGCATGCTGTATGAATCGAAACATACACTTTTTATTATTCATATAAAGAGTAAATTTCATGCTCTGCTCAGCATTTAAAATACATTCATTAACAACTGAGCATCAATTTAGTACATGCGCATTAACTTTCACCTAGTGGAAGGATCCGGATGGAAAATTCCCTTTTTCAATTGTTTCGTCATTAACATCTTCACCGAGTACACTTATGTGCCCAGGTAATACGTTTTAAAGTCGAAGTTTCATCTAAAGTTATTGAAACATATTTAGAACAAAATATACCTTTACGTAGAACAGGGCATTTAAAGGAATAAATATGAAAACTAACCTATAAAAAGAATAACATCTTTGTACTTATTACTGAAGAGAAAGTTTTAATACTTATATATTTTTAAACCGTAAGTCAACAGAAACCACAAACGTTGAATTTTTGTTTGCACATGAATGTAAAATAATATGCAAGGAGATTTCTAAAGTATCTGAAAACATCTACACAGAATGTTGTAAATAGATTTTGCATCATCTGCAGAAATCGTTGTGTTTTTAGACGATACAAACGAATTCGTAATGTCATAAAAAAAAAAAAAAAAAAAAAAAAAAAAAAGGGATAGGCAAATTAAGAAATACATGAAAAGTTCTTCAGAATTTCTTCATACAAGTGGCGCTTCTAAACCGCCTTTTAAATGAAGGTAAATTATCCTGCAGTTCAAGAATTTTCAAGCAAGCAATTGACATACAAGGTAAAATATGGGCTTTTTATTGCCTTACATCAATGTACTGCATGGAAATCTATCTTAATTCAAAACACGGCGCAGGAGGACTACCTGCTTTATAACTATAATAAACAACTTTATTTTTAAATAATTAAGAAATATTATGACACAAATATTTATACGACCTTTCTTTATTAAATATATTTATATTATTGAGAAACTAAAATTTAAAATTATAAATGTTACAATTTTTTTATAAAACTGGATAAATGGATTGTCCGGATTAGGCTTATTATAAATAAAAAAAAAATAAATAAATTTGTTGGAAGAACCGAAAATGATTAGTATATTAAAACAAAAATTGTTCAGAAACTTTCATCATAATAAAATAAAATTTAAAGTTTTTTATTGGGCATTTGCACACGACTTTTTACTATATAATGTTCAATTGTTAAAGAATTGATAATGTGTATTATAATGTGAACCCGAAAAAAACTAATATATTGATGTTACAGGTGTCAAAAATGCTCCATATATAAAATTTAATTGGAATGGGGCGTGTAACCTTCCTGTCCTCTTAGAACGCCCAGTTCTAAAGAATAACCGCGAAAAAGTTCGTTCAATTGGGCCAAAAGATTAAGGAAAATAACACAAACACAAATTGCAGATATATGTACAACAGAGAAACAGGCAGACAATCGTAAGTATGGTTTCCTGAGGAAGGGATATTAAGTTTTTGGTCCCGAGATGTAGATTTACGGCACGTAAAATACCTCAAACTTGAAAGAAGAGGTCTCTGAGCAAAATTTACCGGTTCTTTCACGCCCTGAATAGAATGGGATGCTAATGACCAAAAATGTTAAAGAGCGTTCTTAAATAAAAAAAAGTTAAAAAGTAATGAATGATATTTTACAAAAAATAAACTTAAACAAGGTAGTAATGATGCACAATTTCTGTTGGAATTTTACTCCTCATAAACTAGCTCCTTCTCATTCTTTTTATCAAAGAACTTTTTGAATATATATATATATATATATATATATATATATATATATATATATAAACAAAAAATCAGTGTTTCAATCGTCTTATTTAGGCACTTCATGTTCCCGAAAGCGAACAATTTACCGCTTACGAACCTTGAAGGTAAATAAAATAAAATTTCTATCATCTCAAGGCAAATATGTTTTACCTTGGGTTGAAGGCACTGCTGATCATTTCAGATTTTGGACATTAACACGAAACGTTTCCGGAACGACCCTAAAGACCTCCTCTAAAGTATGACCTTGGTGCCCACTGGATTGAACGTTCACAGTGTACCTTGTTATCCTGCACTTTGAGCTTTATACAGCTGGTATATCACATGGCAGACATCCGGTGAACATGTCATTCAGGAAGTCCCGTGACGTGCTCCAAATTCAGTCCGCATGACGCAAGGAACATAAAAGCTGCACGCTTTGACTGTAACAAACAACTGTTACCTTGCAGGCTTTTGTTTTATGTATACGTAGGTATATTTTGAATGAAATCATTAAAACCTGTTGCACATTTACTGCTGCAATAAGGGATTTAGGTGGAGGATATAAACTTAACATTTTTCTGGATAGAGTGCACTAGTGCATCTCTAAAATTTATTATAAACATTCTATAGGTTAATCTACGCACCTAGCAACGTTGTGTGTTAATTATAAAATACTTTTGATAGTTTATACATATAACGCCTATAATACTCACACAAGTAATATAATTCTACACCCAGTTTTAAATCTATGAATCTTAAAACAAATTATAATTAGGAAAAGGCTGTTTTGAGTTTTTGTTTCAATTTTGAACAGTTGTTCTAAAATTCACAGTGTTCACATTCATTGAATGTACCTGCTTTATGTAAAACACTGTAAAGAGCTAATCTTCTCTCTTTTTCGTGTAGCACTCTACGATTTCTCACTGTTCCAGAGCACCTTATAGTTCTATTCCGACCTCTAAAAGAATATCTAGAGGTAATCTAGGAAATGTTCTCTCTGAAATGCTTTTTAAGAAAGTATTAGGGTTTAAAACATGTCCAAGATTTATTTTATCTATTTGTTTAGTTCTCTTGATTTATATTCTCACTATGCACGTATATTTATTTGTTCGTTTATTCACGTACATTTCCGCTTTTTTATCAATTTTTGGCAAGAATCAACTTTTAAAAACATACATCAACACAGTCCAAACATACATATTACCTTTTAAATGCCTAAGTGCACCATTTTAAACAAAAACCAAAGTAGCAAAAATCATATTTTAACAAACCTTTAAGTAATTTATTAAAATTAAAAGAAAATTGTTCGCTTTAGCTCAAACATGTCATGGGTAAGAGCGTTCCAAACTGAGAAATAAATTACTAATAAATGGAAGCAAGTTAGAACAACTCCTTTGGGGCAGGTCACGTATTTTTTGAGCTCCCATTTCATATCATTTCATTTCGTTGGCTGTGTTACAAGGTCGAAAGCGCCAGGCGAAATGAGCTGGCTTTGGAAAGGTTTCACGCTTCACCACTTCGGATCTTGATTGACCGGTGTCTCCTTACATTCCTACTTTGCAGAGGTGCTCCGTAGGCATAGCAGGCCTCAAGCACGGCTAAAGCACTGAAAATTCCCTCTCCGTTTTACTTATTTGGTTTATTCATGGACGCTCTTTAACATTTCAGATTATCAGCGTCCCATTCAATTCAGAGGGTGAAATGGTCAACAAATTTTGCTCAGAGGCCTCTGCTTTCAGGCTTGAGGTTCTTTATCGTGCCGTAAATGTACGACACGGGATTCGCGGCTTTACTTCCCTTCCGAAGGAAGCCATACTTAGGATTTTTACACCAGAAAAAATCCCTGATCATGATGAACCAGCTATCTTGGGTCTACCAGGCAAGTAAGGTTATCACTACACCACCAGTACTCACATTCCTTCTTCGTTTCTACCAAAGCAATCCAATGGAGAGACTTTGAAACAAACGAATTTGATACATTTACTTGTAAATGTTAGCAATTGCCAATTCTTTTTTTTTTTTCAAATAATAAACGTTTTTTAACACATTACTTTTATTATATCGGAATAATTTTTCTTTTTTAACATCTAAAATTTTATTGAGTGACAAGATGTTTATTAACATTAGTTTTCCTATATTTAAGAAATATTTTTATTCAAAACACAACACCCAAAAATAATTTGAAAGAATGTAATCGGTAAGCAATTTCATCCGCACTTCTCAAGAAGCTCATTCTGTTCTTATTGCTTTTTTTTAACTCTGATATGAACCGCGAGTTCCAATATGATATTACGCATTCTTATCTGTTTCACAAAAATACTGCATGTGATATTTTCTATGTAATACTTTCACACATCTCTCTGTACTTATATAAAGCATCAAGGACAATTAAAAGTACTTTCTCGATATTATATATTTATGAAAATATTGAATAAAACTTCATTTAGCTTTCCAAAAGTTGTTTTTCACTCGTATGAAAATATAAAATTTAAGTGCATTTTATCACAAATGAAAGTCTGTAAACTTTGTTTATGCTATTGTCTAAAAATATGTTGTGATAAACTGTACCTAGCACGGTGGTATAAAAATGCACATTTGCAACATGTAAAACATATGTCCTAGTAATTGAAAATGTAAAAGTGGGTGGCAAAGTTTATAACGGATTAATAGGTTCCATTTGAACATTTCAAAATCTATAGAAAGATTCCTGCTGGGATTATCTTTTACGTGTGATTTGTTTTATTTACGGACGCTCTTTAACATCTCAGGTCATCAGCGTCCCATTCAATTCAGGACGTGAAATGGCCGTTAAATTTTGCTCAGAGGCCTCTTGTTTCAGGCTTGAGGTTCTTTATCGTGGCGTAAATGTACGACACGGGACCCACGGCTTTACTTCCCTAACGAAGGAAGCCATACTTAGGATTTTTACGCCCGATAAAATCCATCGATCCTGGCCCGGATCGAATCTGTGGATCTCTGATTTACGAGGCAAATATGGTTATCACTTCAACACCAGGACCGACTTCTTTTATAATTTATATGTTTAACAAATTGTACATTTTTAAAGTAACAACTATACATTATTTTTTATGTCCAGATCGGCCATATTCTGAAACAGGCCAAGCAAATATCACCTGAAATTGTATGAAGTGAATGAAAAAAAGAAATCGCTAGTGTCATAAGGCAATATATTTTGTAGAAATAGCTTAAACGAAAGGGCTCACTCAGCTATAAAGTTTGGGGGAATATGCGAAAGGTCCCAGGTTCGAATAACGTGAGAAAGAAAATCCTGACAGTGGTTTTCCTTGGTTCCTATTTGTCAAGGTTTTAGAGCCAGCTAAGTGGGTTGACGGTTTGCAGTGTGCGGTGCTGGAATTCGCTCAATGAAAGGCTTGTACCCGAGTGTCTGAGATAAAAAACAAAAAGGACATTTTTAGGGGCTCGAACTCCTCGGAGGGGGAGGGCTTAGCTTGAGTCATGGTATTCAATTAGGAACCGAGTCTGCCGTCCTGACCGCCTGCTTGTTCCTTCTATAGGTTTAGTAAAATGGTTTATGTGTCTGAAGTTTTTCTCCGTCCAAATAAATCCGATCCAATTGAACATTTAAAGTTAAATGTATAGTGATTTAGTATTACTATCACACTCAGTGATTGCCAGTTTCTGTCCACCATTTCCGTTGTTTTCTATCATCTAAATGTATCTTTTATTCGACACTAAAGTGAATTCATTTGTGCTGCAATATACAACAACAATTTTAACACCTTTCAGAAGTGCTTATGTTTATCTTTATATTTATGTAAATATAAAGATTGTTACTATCATCTTATGATAGGCGTTTGAAAATGCCGGTAAATTTTCATGAAATGGAAGAAAAATTAGTAAAGTGGCATCGTTGTTCATTTGTCATAATTTCCGTCAGATGCTACGCGCAAAGATTTGACAGCAATCTCAATCAATACGAGGTGGTATCCACAATATTCGGGACTGGTGCTGCTATCTCAGCATTAGTTGCAGTACAGTTTTGTACCGCTAGGTGGCAACACTAGCACATCTGATCAGTGTATGTTTAAAGTTTCATGTGGCTGGGTACATGTGTAGAGGTTCTATAGTACTTTTCATGATACTCTGTGTGTAGTGTGTGGCGATTTTACGATGGATCCAAGATTAGAACAGAGAGTGTGCATCAAATTCTGTGCAAATCTCGGGGAAAATGCCACGGAGACCCTCGCAATGATTCAACAAGTATTTGGGGGACAAAGCATGAGCCGAACACGTGTGTTTGAGTGGCATGCTCGGTTCAGGGTCGGCCATACAGCTATTGAAGACGATGCTCACACCGGTAGGTCATTCAGCTGCACAACGCCTGACATTGTTGCCAAAGTTGAACACCTCGTTGTGAGGATCGACGTCGAACCACTGAAGACCTTGCTCATGAAGTGGGAATTGCTTATGGACATGCCAACGAATTTTAACTGATGAATTGGACATGCATCGTGTCGCCGCAAAATTTTGTGCCAGGAACCTGACAGCTGATCAGAAGGCGCAGCGTGTTGAAGTATGCACGGAGCTTCGTCAGGCCGTATCCGATGACGACCCACCTTCTTGTCCAGGGTCATCACCGGCGACGAGAGCTGGATGTACGCTTATGACCCTGAGACAAAACAACGGTCCTCCCAATGGAAGAGCCCGAACTCACCAAGACAAAAAAAAAAAAAAAAAAAAAAAAAAAAAAAAAAAAAAAGGCGAGACAAGTGAAGAGCAAAGTCAAGAGCATGCTCCTCGTTTTCTTTGATACCATGGGGATTGTGCACAAAGAGTTCGTCCCACCAAATCAAACGGTCAATTCCACGTACTAGTGTGATGTTTTGCGACGGCTCCGTGAAAATGTGCGGAGATGACGGCCCGAACTTTGGCGACAAGGGAACTGGCTGTTGCATCACAATAATGCGCCCTGTCACAATTCCTTGTTCACCAGGAGCTTTTTGACGAAAAACTACATGACGGTTGTCCCCCACCCACCGTACTCACCTGATTTGGCACCCTGCGACTTCGCTCTATTCCCCAAACTGAAAATAAAGTTGAAAGGACGTCGGTTCGACACAATTGAAAGGATTCAAGAAGAAACACTGTCTGTGCTAAACACCCTCAAAGGACATGACTTCCAAGATGCACTTGGAAAATGGCAGAATCGCCGGGACCGGTGTATACGTGTGGAAGGGAACTACTCCGAGGGTGACAGCGGTCATTAGTATCAAAGTAAGTTTTTGACTAGATGGCAGCACCAGTCCCGAATATTCTGGATACCACCTCGTAACTGTCGCGGCGCCTTAAATGTGAGAAGTAGTTCCGTGCAGTGGTTAAATATTTTTACGTTTTGATGAGAACAGTGCACAGTCGGTAGATTAAAGTTACGTTGAAGTTCGTGGGAACTGTGCACCATCATTTTAAACTAAAACGAAGCGTTTCTGACGTGGTATCGTAATGAAAGACCACCGAAAGAAAATGTCTGGTGTACCTGAACAATGATGCCGACTACTTACTGTCGTTTTGACTGCATTGGTATTCTCACAAGGTCTGTAAATTGTGACGTGAACTTTAAATGTAGGTCTGTAGTCACCAATGAAATGAATTAATGATGACGCAAATTAGCTCGCAGTACTAGGCGCATTAGAACTATCTGACATTTACCTTCCTAGAATAAGGAAAAACTCAGAAAACAAACCTTATCCTGAAAAATTAACCTCACCGAGAATCGGAACTAAGACCTCCGGTTTAGTAGTCACAAATGTTGACACTTGACCACGGTAGCAATCGCCCACCGTTGACTGTAAACTATACATGCATTTGAAAGGAACGTTCAGTGCTGTGTTTAATCGTAATTCTCAACACTTTTTGCAACCATTCATGTCATGGATGAAACCAAAGAATTTAATAAAAGTTCGTCACGCAGGAGCTGCGTAAACTAAGCGAATTCCTCAGTAAGTTTCATTTGTAAAGGGCATCATAGAGTGCTAGAGCAGAGAAGTTACATATTAAGTTTACAAAAAGTAGGAGGAAGCTACCAGGAGCCCACAATTCAAAACACTCACCATTTCCTTTCTCTTGTAGAAGACGGGCCAAGCCAGTTTAATTTTGGACTTAACACAAACTCCATGGATGTTGAATGGCAGCCTATAGTCGCCACGTTTACTTCGGAGCCTTTGAGATATAGCGATAGAGTTTCTGTCTAACCAATAATATTTTAGCTCTAGCCAAAAACGGTCTAGAATTTAACAGAAGACAACCTCTACGTGGAATGGTGTAATAATTTCAGCAAATAACAGTCTAGGATTAACAGTAGGCAAACGCACAGCTGCAGAATGATTTATCAGTGTTATTGTTGGGATATCGAATAACGGTATCAAAAGTTTGCGCGGCTCTTTGATAGGATGAGGTGGCAGTAACAGATGAATATTTCACAGTTCTATTTCATGCCGAGTTTTGTTAAAAAAATGCGGCTGCTAGAACGATTTGTAAGTTTTCGATTTGTTATCCCACACTCTTTAAATTTGGGATTTCAGGTATACCCCAATGGTCCCATTTAACTAATTCCCAGAAGTTATTTTTCTTATTTTATTTAAATAGGACATAATGAGCTTCGTTGCAAAAAATAAGCATAGGTACCGCTAATGAAATTTTTAAAAATTGGGTTTGAGGTAAACCTCCACTCCTTAAAATCTGATTTCACTGATTTTCAGAAACTATTTTGGTTAGAGAAAAACAAACATTCCGGTCATTAGAGCAAATGCCTCGTATATGTAAAGTTATTTTCCTTGTCATTTTTGGTGCCTAGTAGGCAGGATTGATGGAGATTTGAAGAAAAATTTCAAACATTTATTCACGGGTGCAACCACAATATTCCTTCGGAATTCGCTACAAAAATATCGTACTAACGCAGCTATTTAAGGAAGAAAACAATCATTCTTCTGGTATTCAAGGCACCAGCTTGTCGATGACTGATTAAAGTCGGAATGTGCAATTCTGTCTCGACGGAAAATGTTGTGTGCTTTCTCTGTTTTGAAATCGCAGCTTGATTCAAATTAATATTTGTCTACCCAATTTTTAAAATTGTAAATTTCTCATTCTTTGGTCTTAAAGTAAAAGGTTCAAAATGTAAGCTTTGTACAGAGTTCATTTTATTTACATTCAGATAACATAAATCGAAATAAATTAACTACTTCACGACTCCACACGAAAGTGCATTAGTCTGCCATTCACTAACAGCTTGCAAACAACAAAACGACTGATCAAACTGGAGATTGTTTGCATGACCACATTGAATGAAAATATTAGTGTAGATATTTAAACAACTGCAAGCTTTTCCATATGTGATTGTTTTGATATATTTTTTCACTATAACTATCTAACACTATTTTAAAATATGTTATTAAATTTGGTAAAACAGCATTCAGTCCGTATAAAACTCGAGAAAAATTTTTCTGGTAAGGTTTCTGATGGTGTATGCACACAATGGCGCTTATGGGAAAGAGTCTCGGCCTCAGCTGGATCTCATCTTTACGGTCAAAATATTTCTCATTATCGGTATGTTTTCTGCAGATAATAACACCAGGCGCAAGAGAGAATTCTCCTAAATCTCATAGGTGAAACACCGATTTTTAATACATCATCGAGTCGAAACACAGAATGTGTACCGCCATGAGTGGCCGAGGTCATTAAGGCGCGAACTCGTGAGCGGGAAGTCTGGGGTCCGAATCCCGCCAGGACCGTTCTCCCTGACTTTTTTTTCCAGGTTTTCCTCAGTCTTCATACATGGCAAATGCCGGGGAGGTACTCTAAACTCAGGCCTGGAACGTTTACTTCCTTAAAAAAAAATCCTTTCCCAATATATCATTTCATCTCGTGTATCATCAGTGTCCCCCGCCTGTGGTGCCTAAGCAGTAAAAACGGGCGTTAAACACTATTAAAAAATATGAGGACAGAATCTTAAAGAATAAAAATAGGTAGACTTCTTGCAGCCACCACTGTTGGATAGTCTGAAAGAATGAAGGAAAAATGACCCACAGTTGTATGAACTAACTTACCGAGCTTAGTCCCGTTGATTGCCTACTGTTTCTTAAATTAAAACTTTGACTCCGCGGGAAGAAATTGTCTCAAGTAAGGATATCAGACTCTGTAAATGACTTTTACAGAGTAACCAAATAGATTTTTTTTTTCCACTGGGTGAAAACATTTTAAACGTGTTGGTTCTGGATGAAGACTAAAAATACCGACATGTATTTAACTTGTTTTACTACTAATCTTTTTAAATTGCTTTAGAAAACGTTTTTCATTTAAAATAAAAATGAAATACACTGTACTCCAGTAAGGATTATATTTTTTAAGCAATTATGACATTTACAATAGAGAGCCCCGATCAACATGACAAAGCATGTTTTAGCGTCTTTCCTTAATTGCGTAGTCAAATGCAAGTTGGTTTCTACACCACAAACTCCCAAAAAAAACCAGTTTAGAACTAAAAACAATAAAAGGCGGGATAAACAGTACAGGAAAGGGTTACGCAACTAAAGTCGGATGTCAGCAAAGACACGAAATATGGCCCAGGTAGGTGATGTCGCAACAAAGGACATCTGTCCGGGAATACTGACTCAATTTTCAGTGGACAAAGTTGTGTGTGATACAATAAAAATAAAAACATCCCTCATTCTAGGTTTTTGAGCTTTTTCTTCGGCCCTTAGCCGAGTTTACTATTAATTATTTCATTTCGTATCCTTTTTGAAAGATTTTTGGAGAAGCATGATTTTAAATAATTTCACAGTCGTTATTCAACTCACCTACGAAATTAGTTCATGCAGTTAGCTGAAATAAAACTTTATGTTAATCAGTTTCGAAATATTTTTATTACTAAATAGCAACAAGCTTAAAGATTCGTGGTGTAGAAAATAATTCAATAATGGCAGAATTACTTTAACCAGAAATGTATTTCTAAAAATATCAAGTCAATGTACTAAAACTTATAAAATATAATAGATGGTATTAAGCTACCAAACAATGTAACAGAAGGGCCCATATTTAGTAGAAAAGAACAGAATGGTCAAGTACTACAACACGCTAGAAAAAATAAAGCCTTTATTATTTTTCCATTTTGCATTTGGCGTTTTTAAAATTTTGTTAATGATTAAAAACATGAACTTTTTTAATAAGGCAAATACCAAAATAACTCCCAACTTTAAGGAAAGAGGGACCTAACTGTGAACAATTAATAATTGTTGAAAAATGAATAATTCAGCACAATTTCAAACGATATCTTAGGATCCAGTTATCAAGCTGTATTCGACACTGGAAATTTTCAATTCAGGAGACATACAAGGTGTTCTGTTTATCTTGTTCACCCAAAATAACATTCTTTTCTGATGAAATGAAACATATCGTGGTATCTCTCGTGGGTAAAGTAAAGTCGATTCCGTTCTTCGCAAACCTTGACGGATCAATGATCATCAAAGGGCAAGTGAGCTTCAAGAACAAACTAAGGTGTGTTTCACGTGCGAGAGGGCCGTTGGCACGCCTTGGTAGAGTGGTGTCCGGCCTGCAACTCCGCTCATCTTACAACCTTGGTTTACTTTTGTTCGTTCCTCAGTTTGTTAGGAAGTGATTTGCGTGTTTACATGTGGATTTTGTTGTTATAATAATGCACACAGTATAGCAACGGATGTTTATGTTTGATTATATCGCTTTGCACGGAAGTTAGACGCAATTTTTAACAGAATTACCAGGTGTGCGTGCTTCAAGCACAGAAGCCGTGCCAAAAACTGTAAGTATATTTAGGGAAACGGGTTCAATTCTTGATAAGAAGGGAAGAGTGCTTAATGACGATAAATTAGATGAAGTTGGAGAACGATTTGAATAATCTTTTGAAAAATCTCTGCTATGGCTTGCACAGGAAAGAGCAATTTTAACAAACTCAGCCTGGTGAACTACCAGACTCTTAAAATTTAAATAGTTAAGAAGACTGTTGCTCACGTATTGCTACTACATCTAAATAAGAATCGCGTACATTTAACTGGGGTTTGAAGAAACTTAACGATGGGGCAATTGGTGCAAATTTAATTATCATAAACGAATCATGGTTTCATTTACACGGTCGTGTTTCAAATCAGCAATGAACCTCAGAAAAACCCGATTTAGTGCAAAAAACCCTTTATATGACGAGAAAATTGGAGTATGGTGCCTGGTTAACGAGTACAGGATAAGAGAACCATAGATACCGTAAATTCAGAACGTTACAGGAGTGACATACTCGCCCTAGTCTTTGAACAACTGACCTATAATGAATGTCGGTCTGGACATTTCCTGCAAGATTCTGCCACTGCGCATACGCTTCAGAGTACTATATTTCATTGAGGAAATATTTGAAGACAAGGTAATTAGCAGCGAGTTATGGCCCACAAACCTCGTATCTGACATTATGCAGTTTTTATTTATGGCGAAACTTAAAAAACAAAGTGTATAGATCAGACCCCGCACATTACAGGAACTGAAAGACAATATCAAGAGAGAAATTATCTCTATTTCAGAAGCTGAGCTGATCCGCATGAAAGAAAACTGCCTGAAAAGGTACCAGAGTTATGTAGATGCAGGAAGAAGACATATCCAACATTTCTTGTGATAAGGTATACGATTTATTTTCATTATAATTATAGCTATAATTGTGAGAATCTGAGTTGTTATAAGTTAGTGGTTCCAGTTGCCTGATTATTTTTGCCACGTTCAGGTCCGCCGCGCTACTGGCCACCTCGTGCATGAGACCCTGTGATTATGCTAGATATTATTTCGTGAGATAGCAAGGTAAATGTTACACAACTTGACAGTTACTAGGTATTTAGTAGCAGAGCTTTCAGTTAATTTTGTTCCCATGTGATAATAGGGAATTTTGGACTACTTGTGTTGCAATACGAAAGAAAACAAAAACAATATTTTACTTCATTAAATAGTAAGCACAGTTGACACTTATTTCTGTATGACGGTTTTACCTAGAGTGCTGAACATTTTCTTACCTTAATAAAAATACTACGAGAGTAGGTCCATAAGTTTCCGGACTTATCGATAGAGCTTTTTGCCTTTACAAAAGCCTTATCTGGTGTCATACCTTATCTGTAAAGTAAATAATTGCATCTTTAACTTCCGCTCCGCTGTGTTCAGTTATTCAGACAGTTGCATAAAGAAGTCTATGTGTAGAAGATTGTGATATGTTCAAAATGGAGTATCCAGCTGTTATTAAGTTCTTCAACTGTAAAAGCTTTTTCATATGGGTCGAGAAAACATTGAAGACGAAGAGCGTGCAGGTCGACCCTTGAAGGTGCTCACTCCTGAAAACATCGCTCTTGTGGAAGGAGAAATTTTTCAAGACCGGCAGCTCAAAGTTACAGAAATAGCACCAAGGTGGGCCTTGCTATAAAAAAAAAAAAAAAAAAAAAAAAAAAAAAAAAAAAAAAAAAAACACTGTTTCGAATTATTCATGAACATTTAAACACGAATAAGGTTAATGCAAGATGGGTGCCTAGACTTCTTTCCTCAGTCCATAAGCAGCATCAGTTATCTGTTGTTAGGCATTTTTTGAACTCTGCCGTCGCAACAAGAGAGACGTTCTGCAAACCGTTGTTACAGGAGATGAAACTATCATCCTCTACTATGAATCCCTGTCCAAAAGAGAATCAATGGAGTGAATTAAACCGGACGAAGCACCACTTTTAAAGGTCAAGGTCACTCAGTCAACCAAGAAGACCATGACCGCAACTTTTTGGGACTGTGAAGGAATACTCTTCATTAACTGCAAGCAGAGGAACACCACAGTAAATGGGGAGTACTATGCTGGCCTACTGCACAGAATACGTGCTTACATTAAGGAGAAAAGATGAGGAAAGCTGAGATGTGGTGTGTGCCTTCTTTACGATAACGTGCCTGTGTACACAGCTCTTGTTGCAAAGGAAGGTGTGAAGAAATGTGGCTCGAAGAAGATCGATCATCCACCCTACAGCCCAGATCTAGCTCCCAGTGACTATTTCCTCTTCTCAGAACTCAAGAAGATCTTCGAGGAAGGAAATTTAAGTGTGACAAAGAAGTGATGGATGCTGTTTATGCCTGTTTTGCAGACAATGCTTCTATTGAAATATTAATTCAAAGATGCAAGAAGTGTATTGCAATAAAGGATAGTTCTATTGAAAAGTGAAATATAGCTTTTGTCTTTATCATACCTAAAAATGATTAGGCCGGAAACCTATTGACCTACTCTAGTATGTTGTCTTTTGATAATTAACATACTTATTATAAATGTTTTTGTTTCGATAAAGAAATTGTAAATCCTCCAAAGTTTTTTAAACTAGCGTTATTATAATTTATAAATTTTAAAAATGAAATATATATGCTGAATATCACAACACGTGTAAAATTAATGCAAACTTTTTGTGGAAAAGGACACGGAATTCTTTAACAATATCGATTAAAAAACCGTAAGTGCTATGTAATTACTGAACTGATAGATGATCTATCAGTGCAGAAGGCGATTATGCAACTTACGTCATCTATCCAGCAAAAAGTAAACTGAACAGTATTTCAGTTTGCATGTTGTCTGAATAATAGAGAAAGAAAATTACTTCATCTTGTTTTCGCGGTTTAATCCAATCATCTTTTGTATTATGGCAACTGATACCTGACCTAATTTTTCATCGAACCAAATGAACCAATCTCACATACCTTGAGTATTGCAAACAGTTTTTGCCTTCGTCGAAAAAATACTTCATTACATAGGAAAATTATTGTAGTTAATAGAAATACAAGCAACTTATGCAAATAACAGTTTTTCAAACGCAAGTTGCTTTGCTCTCTGTTTTTGTTGATTACGGATATAATTCAATTTTTTTCAGAGGTTTTATGACGGTTGAACCAAATGTTGTTCGCTATCATGACGACAATAAGCTGACAATAGCAAGGTTGCAGTTTAACTATCGAAGTTGCTCCGTCACGCAAAAAAATGTGGTTATGACGCACAGAACAAACGTCAGCCTCTGGACATGGGCTGAATCACTGATCCCTGAAAGGATGCAGGCCTGCAAATTACATGAGCATTTCCGTGCCTGAGAACACATTTATTTACTGCTAACGATATTTACTGGGATTCAAATATAAAATTGACAAAATGAAGAACGTAATCACTTCGAAAAAGTAGCTTTAAAATAAAACTTCAAATGAAAGCGTGTAGTTTGTTATAAACTTTTTTGAATCGTGTTTAACGTCCCGTTTTTACTACTGAGGCACCACAGGCGGTGGACACTGATGATACATGAGATGAAATGATATATTGGGAAAGGATTTTTTTTAAAGGAAGGAAACTTTCCAGGCGTAGGTTTAGGGTACCTCCCCGGCATTTGCCAGTTATGAGGACTGAGGAAAACCTGGAAAAAACCTCAATCAGGGAGGACGGTCCTGGCGGATACCGAACCCCAGACCTCCCGCTCACGAGTCCGCGCATTAACGACCTCGGCCACCCATGGCGGTTTTATGGTGTGACTTAAGTCATCTGGAGTATTGTCATCATTATAGTGTTCTTTTTTTATCTTCCTTTTTAAAATAATTTATTTCATTATTGACCGTTACACTTTTCTAACAGCAAGTGTTGGCAAGTTTATTCTTTCTAATGATACTTTTACTTTTGAATTTTTTTTTTTTCAATTTCCTAGTCCAGTTTTTTCAACGTTAATATCTAGCGTATTTTAGTTATCTCATATTTATGTACCTTTTATCAAAAACCTGTGCTTTTTTTTTAGACGTATTTTTTTTAAAAACTCTCGCATTTTTATTTACACATTTTGCTGTACTAAATGATGTCTGCATAATTTTTGATATTTCAAGTGGTAGTTTAGTTCAGATCTGAGCGTTTTAAAGTCGGGACCCAAATTGAAGGAATTGAAGGATATGACATTTCCCTAGGTTTTTTTCTTTTCCTTTTTCTCTTCTATTATTTTCCTTCCTTGTTTATCTTTACTTTTGTTTCTATCTTTTCCTGTTCTTCTTTTCTCCTTCTGTATCTTATTCTCCTTCTGTTCTTCACGTTCCTTGTTCTTCTCTTCCATAAATTAAATTAGTACATCTAATAAAAAAATTGTTTGCTATTCTAAAAATGAAATTAACATAATTAAGCACATAATAACATTTTATTAAAACATCATAATTTCTGCGTTTTTTTTTTTTTTTTTTTTTTGTAATACTGGGATACTTCATAACCCATCAGCTCCCTCCTCCCTCAGGATCTATTAGTAGTTCGGGACCCATAGGTTGAGAATGCTGGTTTAAAGGACTTTGGAACTTTTACCGAGGTTTTCGCTAATTTTTTATAAAAACACATTTCCAGCAAGTAATTCAATTTATTTGGCCTCGGTGGTCTAGGAGTAGCGTGATCTCTGGACTCAAGGCCCGCCAGTTCAAATCTGGCCGAGGTCGATATATCTTTTTAGGACGTAAAAATATCGAGCCAAGTACTCCGGAGAGACTTTAAATTGTCATAGATCTACGGCACGCTAAAGAACTCCATACATGAACGAGATCTCTGGACAAAATGAGCCTAAAGGCGATGAGCTCACCACAGGTCCTTTGCTCTCTGTTCAGAAATAAACCTCAAATCCACCACCTCCTTGGTCTAGAGGTTAGTGTTGATGACTGCTGGTCCACTTGCCTCCAAAACCCAAGATCGCGGGTTCGAACCCGGCCAGGACCGATGGATTTTTTCGGGGTGTAAAAATCCTAAGTATGGCTTCCTTCGGAAGGGAAGTAAAGCCGGGGTCCCGTGTCGTACATTTACGACACGATAAAGAAACTCAAGCCTGAAAAAAGAGGCCTCTGAGCAAAATTTGTCGGCCATTTCATGTCCTGAGTTGAATGGGACGCTGATGAACTGAGCTGTTAAAGAGCGTCCATAAATAAATCATTCAACTGCTGGCCCGGAGGTCCGGATTCGTTTCCTGGCATCTGCTTAGAATTTTTAATATTTAGGTAGGTCTGAAACAGAGTCCACACAGCTTTGAGATGCTGCCTGATAGAGAGCGATCTAAGAAGCCGCAGGATGGGGACCGGCATACTCCTCATCGCTTACTTCCCTGCAGTACTGAACTCTAAACGGAGGTAGAGGTCGCTGAGCTCACAACGGGCTGTAGCCAATAAAAACAAACATCCCTGATGTTCCGAGATGACATCATGAAAGACATTTTTTTTCCCCAATGTCAGCCAATTGTCTTATCAACTTGTGGGTAATCCTCTCTAGCATGACGGCATTGTAGTGAACTTCTGAGGCTGAGATACCCATTGGGCGTCGCTATGTTGTCTCATTGAAGAAGGTGGTAAAGGCTATAGGTACCTAAACTTAAGTTTGTATGGATGAATGAAACCGCCACGGGTGGCCGAGGTCGTTAAGGCGCGGATTCGTGAGCGGGAGGTCTGGGGTTCGAATCCCGCCAGGACCATCCTCCCTGACTGAGGTTTTTTCAGGTTTTCCTCAGTCCTCATAAATGGCAAATGCCGGGGAAGTACCCTAAACTTACGCATGGAACGTTTCCTTCCTTAAAATATCCATTTCCAATTTATAATTTCATCTCACGTATCATCAATGTTCACCGCCTATGGTGCCTCTGTAGCAAAAACGAGCGTTAAACACCATTCATTCATTCATTCATTCATTCATTCATTCATTCATAACCTGAAATGTGAAAGAGCGTCCGTAAATAAACCAAATCATGAATCAATGACAAGAAACGTGTTCCGAACCGCCATATTATTACGGAAGAAAAGTTAGATGTAATACAGGAACTTCCTATGCAGATGCCGGCAATGTATTGCCGCTGAGGGACATCATTTTAACATCTCTTATAAACATGTTAATGCTTAATTGCAGTATCATTTTATTCTTTCAGTAAAAATATAAATGCTAAATTAAAATTACTAACTTTACCCTCGGTGACTCTTATCTGCCTTTATTCAGTTGCGGCGGCTGCATTTCCCCAGCAAGCAGCCATACCTCAAATAACAGCATTACACCTATAACTTTTATTTCGTTAATTCGTAAATGTTTTCGATTTCGAAGCTATTTGGCCTTGTGATTAGAAATTACCGTATATGTCGGAATAAGTCAAGTCTTATTCATTATATTGGTACCAACAAACGTTCACTTTTACTGTAAAGAGTGTTAAATTTTTAATATTTGCTCTAAATTGAATTACTTCTACACAATTTTTCTCGTATAGTACATTTCTTATAGGAGCATTTAGCTCCCCAACACTTATTTAAAGCCAATAGGCTTCAAGTATATTACTACATTACTGTCCTTTTCTAGGAAATAAAATAATTTCAAATCAACATAAGGATATACATGATAAATATATTTTTTTGCTTCAAGAAACGAGTATTCTTTTTTTTTTTCTTCCCCTTCTTTTTATCCCTCCGTTCTCAGGAAAAAGACAACCGGTTTCATAACCCTTGGATTTAATTAGAGTACTTCAAGGACGCCTACAAGATTCACGGCCTCTCAAGCTGTAGCAAGTAGTTGCCACATTTTAAGAATTCTGTGACTTTCTGAAAATCTTAACCTTGCCTGCCTCTATCGCTTCCTCGACTAGATGTTAACCTTAGCCGATTTGCCAATGTCGTTGTTGCACACCACAAGGAGAGCAGAATTTCAGACTTTCAGTTTACGTTAGAAGATCTGAACAGATGAAAAGTTAGACAGATTTTCAGGCACTGGTAGGACGACAGAATTATCGCGCTATTTGCTTCTGAACATGCACACCATTCAAGATTTCAGTGACCTTGCTTTATGTCTAGAGAAACTAGAAAACAGTTTCGAAATTATGCGTGCACGTCAACAACATTGTTTTGTAGCTGTTGTGGAACTTTCTTGCAGGTTTTTCAGGCAAACAAAATGTTTGAAATATTTGGTGAAAAGTGACAAGCATTAATGAAGCAGACAGAATTCACAAACATTTTATCAAATACATTAGCAGTAAAATGGGGGAAAACACTGTTTCTTAAATACCTTTGAACACTTTCTCCTTTAAAAGAATATAAAAGAAACGGTTAAAGGCTAATACGAAAATTAAATAGAAAAAGTAATAGTCACAAAATCAGAATGCTAATAAATAAAATTAGAAACAAATTTGCACAACAGAAGAGGGTAACAAATGAGTGAAACAAACAAATAGCAATAAAGAAACCACAAAATAAATTAGGAAAATGAAAAGAGAGCGAGAAGCGAACGTACTGAATAAAGTGAAACAGAAAATAGTATATGAATAAACGATAAAATTGGGATAGTAAACAAATGAACACACATCCATGCAAATAAGGAATGGGCATATAACATCTATAAGAACTAAGCGAAATAGAAAACATTAAAAAAACGAAAGAAAGTTAGAAAGTAAACAGAAAGCAAAAACAAGACAAAACAAAAGCTAAAGAAAGAATTGAAAATGACAGGAAAGGGAGAGGGCGGACATGAAGGAAGTAAACAAACCTATATAAAGCCACGTAAAGAAGAACAATATAAAGTAACACGCAATGTAATAAAGGTCAAACAACAAGCGAAGAAAATGGCAGAAATGCAGTAGTACCAACCGCCTACCGTTCTTCGTTAAAGAAAAACCATATTAATTATTAAAAAAAATCCGTGTAAACAGAAGTCAGTGCTCTAAAACAATAATAATTACTTTCGGATGATCTAACGCCATTAAAGAAAATAAAATTCAATTTGAAATATTATTATAAAACGCTCACTAAACTGCAAAATTGTTTCGGAAAAAAATCTTCGTTCTGAAGGTGATTTATACAACACACAGCAACAGTTTAACTTTTAACTGAATATATGGCACAATATATAAGTACACGAAGTGTTATTTAATTTAATTTAGTCATTGAAACTGGAATATAAAATTTGACGGACTCGTCAAACTGAATCAAATATTACACTCAACATTTCGATATTATTCCGAAGTCTTCGCAACCACAAAATTGCAAGCACACACAAATGTTTTATTGTTAGGATCAACTTTCCTTGGTCATTTCATTCGAAAGAAAGGTTTCCGTGCTACCGTAGGAAAAGATAACATATTACGTTCGGATATGCTTTTCCGGTTTTGTTTCGTAAGAAAACGTGTCAACCTGTGCACTAAGGGAAATTTCGTTCTTTTGTTACCTGGAGCAGACGGCACGAAGAAGACTTGCATACGTTCCTGGTCCATGTCGATTGGCTACAGTTGATTAAGGTGAACCAGTGTCTGCAATATGTACGCGCTACAGAAATGATTGCCAAAGCTCCGGTACACCGTTCACCATGACCTTACAACTGTCGCAGCCCGATGTTGCTTGTAAAATCACTTTCTCACGACACACTCATTACGAAAGAAAACACTGTCACATGGCTCCAAACATTCAGTGTGGGCGGTGCCGTTAGCATTACTAATACTGCCGCAGCGCTGCTCTCTGCTGCGGTTGTTCTTCCAACTGCTTAGCAGACGAGATCGATGCAGTTTGTATAGCGCGCTACTGTTCTTGATGAAATTAAAAAATGAATGAGAAGCCCTAATGCTTACCCTGAGTCTTTACAATAAGACAAAAGTGCTCTTATCCATATTTGTTTAACAAGAAATTAAAAGTAATTTGTATTAACCGAAAATGAAGTTCGAAATTGCACTTACTCATGTACCGTTTTTTTTTTTTTTTTAATGATTTATTTATGGACGCTCTTTAACAGCTCAGGTCATCAGCGTCCCATTCAACTCAGGGCGTGAAAGGGCCGACAAATTTTGCTCAGAGGCCTCTCTTTCAGGCTTGAGGTTCTTTTTCGTGCCGTAAATGTACGACACGGGGCCCACGGCTTTACTTCCCTTCCGAAGGAAGCCATACTTAGGATTTTTACGCCCCGAAAAAATCCATCGGTCCTGGCCGGGTTCGAACCCGCGATCTTGGGTTTAGGAGGCAAGTATGGTAACCACTACACCACCAGGACCGACTCATGTACCGTGTACATTTAGGTAGGCGACTACATTATTTGCATAGAATAAATAAAACATTAAAAGTACTGGAGAAGTGAACAGGAAGAAAATATTTGCTCTAATAATTTGCTTCACTCTCCACTTAATGAACGAACATTGGCAGAAAAATAACTTAAAAATGGCAAAAATTAGTCGTATATTATTAAAAAAAAAAATGCCAAGTTGCAGCTGCAGCTGAAATAATATTCTACGAGCACCGTCTAAAAAGTACTTGAGCCCGACCACGCGTGGTTAAGATCACGCCATTGTTTCAAACAGCTTACTTATAAGGGTAGATCAAAAGTTTCCGTATTATCGCTTTATCGGGTGTCATAACTTTCTGTTAAGTAAATAATTGAAATGTAACTTCCACTCCACTGTGTTCAGTTGTTCAGACATAGTTGCATATGTGTAGAAAATTGTGACATGTTCAAAAGGGAGTATCCAGCTGTTATTAAGTTCTTCGAAAAAGTAGCATTTACCCCAAAAGAAATTAAACAGCGACTAGACGGTGTATATGGGGAAGCATTCCCCTCATATTCTACCGTAAAAGAATGGGACAAACTTTATCGAATGGGTCGAGAAAGCATTGAAAACGAAGAGCGCGCAGGTCCGCCCTTGGAGGTGCTCACTCCTGAAAACATCCTCTTGTGGAAGGAGAAATTATGGAAGACCGGCGGCTCAAAGTTACAGAAATGAAGTTTTGGATAATATTTTACACAAGGAAATGCACGTGAAAAATCTTTATTGCAGGTCAAAAATACATATGCATGAAAACAACACATTGAACGTGAACAGCAATATAAGTGATTTTGTGTGTCAGTTTGTAATTGTAGATGAGACATCAGAAAAAACAGTTGACAGTAGACGGTTGTTCAGTGCCAAAGAAGACAAGAGTCGGTTCTGTCTGCAGGAAAGGCTATGCCATCAGTCTTTTGAAACACTAAAGAAATTTTACTAATTATAAGTGTAAAACCATAACCGAAAAATGCTATTCTAATCTTTTAAACCCAAATAGATGTAAACTATTCGCCAGAAAAGACCCGGTTTGCATTTTTTCCCCATAAAGACAACGTACCTGATCATAAAAGTGTTTTAGCTATGAGATTTGAAGTATGAATTGTTCACCACCCACCTTACCCCCTAGGTTTGGTTCCTTCGGGCATCCGTTCCCAAATTCTTCGTCACTGGTCAGCATTTTTCATAAACTCAAGTGGCGATTGCAGCTGTAGAAGAATATTTTGCAAAACTCAACCTGTTCACGTCACAACTATCCCACAAAACAAGTTCCCGCGGCACACGAATGTACGAGTTGGCAACAGTGCGTGGGACTATCTTGAGTGCACTCAACTTGCCTACAGCAGTCAGCTGTTTGTAGGTTTACAGTCGTAGCGCCATTTCGTTCCTGTTCTGACATATTTCGTTATGTATACTATATATTATATATAAATGTGTTAATTTTTGTTTGTTAAAAATCTACGTTCAGTACGGATAATTTTCTCATTTAAATAACAATTTTAATCACTTCCCAGTTCTTAAAAATAACATAGCAAAATATTTTCCTCCATCAATGTTCCTAAGTGTGACTGGGTAACACCGTACACTAGCAAAGATTGACACAAAAACCGAATCAGCAATAGTAAAAGGTGTTTCAAGATATTTACATAATTGTAATGCGCTAAAATAAATATCTAAGACGTCTTTCTTAAAAATAAACAAAAACAATAAAAATGAAATACATAACAGGAACAAATTAAATTAAACAACTACAGTAAGTAAAAACCGAAAAAAATATTTCCCCCCCGTAATCTTTAAGACTCCAGAATCTACCCCGACTCCCTCTGGAGAAAGAAGGCAACTTGTCAAACTGAAAACTTCATCTGAAATACGGCGAACTGCCCTTCTCAAGTTTTGTACGTTAGCGAAGGAAGACACTTATACCCCGCTATAGTTTTCAACCATTTATTAATTTGCGCGAACTGGGCTTTCGGACTGACAAATATAAAAAATAATAAATACACGGGATTGCTATCAGAAAAAGAGATGCTTAGGTGTTCGTCTTCAATTCCACCTCGAATTTAACTTTTGTATAAGAAAAGACAAACTCCAATTGCTGATTAATAACTCAAATCTTTTATTTTAAGGCGTATAAAATACTCCAAAAATAAATATGTATATTTTTCGAATAGTTCTATCGAATTCTTTTTTACAATAAATATTAAGCGAGATAAATTTAATTACTTATACCAGTAATATCATAGGCTCGCATTTCTCGGGCCGCTTAGCGAAGAAATGAGAACATTTGATGTAGGGTATTATGTGCACGCACAGACTGGACTTTTGTGGAGAGTGGGCAAGTTGCAGGCCGCCTTGCCGGCATAGCTACGCCCACAGAATGGATATGAGTCAGTCTGGGTGCCACTGTATTAAGTGTGCCGACTAGAATTATGTAACATTTTTGTGATGTCGGTTGATGGAAGCTAAGGAAGGAATCTTTACGGTTAGTAGGGAGTCCATCCATTAAGTTCTGCGCGGTATAATTCTAGCCTGAAGAACGAGAAGTAAGTTTACAGATTGACTGCAGTTTTTATCGTACGGAAAATACACTTGGCGCTCAACAAAGCTTTCGATGAAATGGATATGTCCAAACATTATGAGCAACAGTACGCAGAACTAAATGAATGAATGAAAAGATGAAGTGTTGGCCATTTTTCTAGAATGAGAAAGACAGGACTATAAGGTTGGAATTAGAAAAATAAGCAATATATATATATATATATATATATATATATATATTAACACTAATAATAAAAGTAGATAAAGATAAAACACAGAGAAAGAGTCACACTTGAAATTGGTAATTTCGAACTCGCAGTAGTTCGAAATATAGCAATTTCAAGTGTGACTCTTTCTCAGTGTTTTATCTTTATCTACTTTTATTTTTAGTGTTAATTTGTTACATTGTTAATAGTGTTTCTTTATTTTTATTTTTCATATATATATATATATATATATATATATATATATATATCATGGCTATTCCACTTTCCACGACATTTTTCTTAAACCTGTCTTAAATGTAGAAAAATATTAATAGGTTTTTGACGAAATATAGCACCCATGTTACTAAAATATGGAGGAAAAAAAAAAAAAGCAAAAAAGAAATGCTAATTCTCATATTGAAAACATAACATTAAAATTTGAAATACCGAGGAGGCCAAAAATGTATACCCACTTTCACAGTAGATATCTATTTAATATATTTCAAAGTTGGACTGAAAAACAACAGTAATGTGTAGTATGATGTTCTGTAAACAGATGTGATTCACATACATTATGATAGCGTTGCTACATGACAGGTAAATCAGCAAGAATAAATGAAACCAAGATATTGGTATGATGTTCTGTAAAAAGATGTGACTCACGTTACGTTATTTTAGCGTTGCTACAACAAAATGTAGCAAGATTATCGTTTGAACAGCGGAAAGCAATTTTGAAGTGGTCTTGGAAAACCGAGAATGTTGTTGAAGTTCAAAGACAATGGAGACGTGTGTACAGAACAGAAACCCCAACGCCAGTAACAATTGCACGCATTCGAGACAAATTTGAGACTCATGGTACCGTATGCGATGTTCACAAGGGCAGATCTGGGAGGCCTCGCACAGCAACAAACCCCGCGTCCTCGGTTATGGTTTTGGAACGTTTTGAGCACTCACCGTAGAAATCTACAAAGCACTGTGCACGTGAGCCCGGGATTAGCAGAACGAGCGTACGTCGTATTATTAAAACAGCAAAGTTGAAAGTTTTCATCCTAAGACTTTTGCATGCATTAAATGAAGATGGCCCTGATCGCAGAATGAAGTTCTGTGGGTGGTTTCGGAACATGGTGCAAGAGGATGAGGCCTTCGTAGGGAAAGTTGTTTGATCCGATGAAGCACAATTTAAGTTGAACGGAACTGTTAACCGGCATAACTGTCTACTGGTGTGCAAAAAATCCACATGTTTTTTTGGAAAAGGCTGTTTATTTACCTGGGATTAATGTTTGGTGTGGGTTGTCATCTAGGGGTCTAATTGGACCATTCTTTTTTGAAGGAACAGTAACTGACCCAGAGTACTTGAACATGGTACGCACATCCGTCTTACCCGCCATTCAAACACTCTGTGGAAATGAGAAATTTTACTTTCAACAGGATGGTGCACCACCACATTACTGAGATGTACATGCATACCTTGATGACACTCTTTCAAGGCACTGGATAGGACGAAGAGGTCCGATTGAGTTTCCACCGCATTCTCCGGATCTAACTCTGTTGGGCTTCTACCTATGGGGAACTCTTAAGGATAATGTATACCGTAGAAAACCAGCTACACTGGCAGCACTTCGGGAAGAAATTGAAACGGCATGTGCTGCAATCGCTGAGGACGCTTTCGCAAACGTTGCTCAATCAGTAGTTCAACGTACTCAGAAGTGTATCGACGCCGATAGTGGGCATTTTGAGCAACTGTTGTAACTGTAAAAGTCTAAGATGATTAGTGCTCATCATTTTCTGTTTGTGTGAATTCAGAGTTATGTTATGTTAACACAGTTTTTTCTTTGCTTGAAGTGGGTATAATTTTTGGTACCCTCTGTACTTTCATTTACATACATCGACATATTGCATCTTATTAATGTGAGACACACAGACAATTATTTTGAAAGTAAATTATAAACACTTTCAGATATTGTATTGCTTATCAGTGAGAATGTTTTTGTACAATGAAAAGTTGCGCTCTACATCATTTGACGTGATAGGGGCGAACTTATATCTTGTCAGGAGGATTGTTCGATAAATCCGTGCAAAGCTCAAAGGTTGTAGACTAGATTATTTATACGTTACCTTAGCAATGTGCTGACTGCCGAGGAAAGATATGCATGATATGAAGCTTTATTTTGTGTTTCATGCTTAAAGTTGTAAACACGCGTCCAAAATGCAGAAATTGTCATGTTATTAATAAAGCATTCATTATTTTTTTAAAGGGAAAACTCTCGCTGAAAATATGGCGAAGCTGGACAAACATTATGGCGATTCAGCACTTCCGCTTGGAATGACTTGGTTTGAGGGGTTTAGATGTGGCCAAACGAGCACAAGTGATGCAAATCGTTCATCAGAGACTCAATTTGCTGAAGTTGCCAGCATTTCTGTAGATCGGATATATTTGGTACAATCAAATGCCAGTGAAAAAACTATCGGCGAGATGGGAGCTGCGTTTGCTAACAACAGACCAGAAAAGAGGAAGAATTATGACGTAACGCGCAGGAGTTGAGGCTGTTTAAACGAAATCCAAGTGAATTTTGGAAATGATCCGTGACAATTAACTTCAGCACTGTCTGGACACACTTTTTCTTTAAAATTGTCTTATATGGAGCTGTTCTAATGGCATATTTTTATTTTAAAAACTACTCATTTTTAATTTTTTACAACTTTTTAAGTATCAAGTTTTCGATCGGCTTGTAGTAGATTTCAGCTATTTTTACCCCTGAAAAAATGTTTGAAACATTTCAAATTTCTATATTGATTATGGTAGCTCAGGGGGAAGATGTGGCATACAGGAGAATTGTTATTGTTAGCATTAGTAATTGTATATTCGCGCCAAGGGATAAACTCGGTGCCATGAGAAAGAGTATGAGAGTAACATAGTCTGCATATGCTCATGGACTAACCCTTACAGGCTGCGGCGGTTCTGCGGCTTCAGTGCAGAAAGGCAGCGGAAAAATTCGCTGAAATGCTGGAGCTATACGGAGCGATGTACAAATCTGAAAACGATAGTGTTCCTATCATATCAACCTTGGTAGTGTAAAGTGTATATAAATAAATTAAGGTGGAGAGAACACAGGAAAACAAGCAATCGCACACGTAAAGATAAAGATAGTCTATTGTGTCTCTTAAGGGTAAAGGTCTCCTAACAAGTTCGTAAAGCTCGCTTTTTCCTAACGTGGTGAGCTACTCCACGCTAGTTGTTCGTATGCTGTTTTAAGACACTGACTGATTTGTTCTTTGGTTGCTCCATTTCTCACTGCAGTAGTTGCTTCTCGAGAGATTTCTATTTTTCTCTTCCTCTTGCTACTCTTGACCTGTCCCTTGAAGAGGTCTGTCCATCTTCTTCTGGGTCTGCCTTGTGTCCTTTTTCCTATACGGGGGTCCCACATGGAGATGTTGCACGTCCATCTTGCGACGTGTCCGCCCCATTGCTATTTGTTTCTGGTACCTATTTGTGCGATGTCTGTTGCTTGAGATAACTGATTTATTAATACTGTAGGTATATTGTCCTTCAAAGTTATTCCCAGGATCTCGCGTTGCATTTTTCTTTGACATATTTGAATTTTGTTCTTTCATTTTTCTGTTATTGACCATGTCTGGCACACATATAGTAATACAGGATATACACAGGTTTCGAGCGTCTGGAATCTGATTTTCTTAGTTAGTGTTTGGTCTAACAATATAAACTTAAGGGTTCAAAATGCTCTCCAGGTTAACGAGATCCTTCTTTGTACTACTTTTTCCATTTTATCATGGAAGGAAATCTGTTGTCCTAGGTATGTATATTCGCTCACATATGTGAGGACTGTTTCATCTATTTGTATTGGGATTCAAGTCCACTTGAAATTAACTGCGTCTTAAAATGAACTATGTACATAGCTTAAATGACATCCCGTTTCAGTTTTTATATTTCTAAATGCAATTGGAAAAGTTAAACTAACACTATAACACGTCTGTAAGAAATAATGATTCGGGAAAAGCAGACAATTTAAGCCTGAAAGCTATGAATGTTATTAAATACACACACATCAGTTAACGATACTTGTTTACTACTGCATTCTCAACTCAAGCGCTCAACAAATTCAACGTGCTGAGGAATTCGATTAGTTTACGCAGCTGAACTTTCTGTTTTTCCTACCTCGCACTTTTAGTTGTTGCTGAAGTTGAAATTTTGTACATGCAGTTCTTAATTAAAAGGCCTAAAAACATAAAATTTACAGGCTTCTTACTGCTCTTTTAAATTCAAATAGTAATATAATATGTTTGAAAAGCAACAATTTAGTGTTTCGTTTAATTTCATAGTAACGAACTTTAAACTTCCGATTCATTCTTATATGATACAATTTCCTTACCGCCTTTGTTTAAGAAGTCCATGCATTATATATATAAGTTTTTATTGTTTGGGCACAAATGAAATCCATTTTTTCTAAATTTCACAAATTATGTAGATCTTGACGACCTGTTCTGTGGCACAGAGAAACGCCAGTAATATGAATATACAGAGGGCGACAAAAGATGTATATACACTCCTAGCAAAGAAAAAACTGTGTTAACATAACAAAACTGAATTCACACAAACAGAAAATGATGAGCACTAATCATCTTAGACTTTTACAGTTACAACAGTTGCTCAAAATGTCCACCATCGACATCGATACACTTCTGAATATGTTGAACTGCTGATTGAGCAACGTTTGCGAAAGTGTCCTCAGCGATTGCAGCATATGCCGTTTCAATTTCTTCCCGAAGTGTTGTCAGTGTAGCTGGTTTTCTACGGTATACAACATCCTTAAGAGTTCCCCATAGGTAGAAGTCCAACGGAGTTAGATCCGGAGAACGCGATGGAAACTCAATCGGACCTCTTCGTCCTATCCAGTGCCTTGGATCCAGTGCGCGTGGCTTGTTGCTGTGCGAGGTCTCCCAGATCTGCCCTTGTGAACATCGCATACGGTACCACGAGTCTCAAATTTGTCTCGAATGCGTGCAATTGTTACTCGCGTTGGCGGTTCTGTTCTGTACACACGTCTCCATTGCCTTTGAACTTCAACAACATTCTCGATTTTCCAATATTACTTCAAACATCAACGCTGGCATAACGTAATGTGAGTCACATCTGTTTACAGAACATCATACTACACATTTCTGTTGTTTTTCGGTCCAACTTTGAAATATATTAAATAGATATCTACTGTGAAAGTGTATATACATATTTTTGGCACCCTCGGTATTTTGCAATACTTTTCATTAAGTACACATAAATAAATGCATTTATTCATCTCCTTATTTAGTATTTGCGTATCGTGATTTTTTCCATCAATTATACAGTACTTGAAGTTTGAACATCAATCTCTTATGCTTTCTATCGGCATCTTGATGAAAACTGCTAAACAAAATAAAACATGCCAAGTTTTTGCACACTGCTCAAGCATTATTGTCAGAATGTACTACAGCATTGATGTAGGATCGCTTGTGGGCTCTGACTAATTATGTCTTCGGTTTCTGATTACACTTAAAATAATGCAGAAACTTAAACTCAAAATACAATAACTTTTGGTACTGTATATGACGTTCAAAACATCGAATCTCAGACCTACTGTCTCCGAAACATATTAACAGGTTACAACAACCTTAAAGAAGGAAGAAGAGATATGAACTTTTTACAAATATTATGACTTGATAATAATATTAAATTTGTACTGTACAGGAGTTGAATGCTGTGAGGTCACGTGTTTCAGTGTTATGATGTGTTTGTGCTGTTATAATGGCAAAAAGTCTGTATACTTTAGCACACACAATCTTCATGTAGATTTCTATGTGACAAACTCTTGTGGAGAAGTGAGACGGCGATTTATAGGGCAGATTCGTATGCCTCTCAGAGAAATGGCTTGTAATGTTGTGAAGAGAGATTTGTATCTGTTTTTTGATAAGAAACGGAAAGTGTAAAAGTTAAACGCCGTGTTCTTAAAGAGGGAAAACTCGATGACATCATAGAAAAGTTAGAAAGTTAGAACGAAGCCCAAAGAAATCTCTGAGATAGGTTGCACAAGAATCAGGGATTTCGCAAACCTCGACTTGGATGGTCACTAACCTTTTAAAATTAAAACCCTATAAGATAACTGTAGTCAGGAATAGCAATACGCGAAATGTGAGTAGAGTTAATTTCTGAAATTGGTTGTTGCATAAAGCTAATATTCGCTCTATTGACTCGCCTTTAAACTTTTTTACCTACGAAGTATGCTTTTATTAATAGCGATACAAAACAATAGATACTGGAGCGTAGAAACATCCGATCTTGTACACGAAATGCTATTGTATGACCAAAAAAATTTATATTTGGTGTTCTGTAGAAATCTATGTGTCTGAATTTATGGGGCTAAGAATGTCCAACTCCGCCGGCAAACAGCTTGCTTCCCGGTGCTAACCAAACCTCCGAGAGCCGGCCACACGTGCAATCGAAGGCTCTGTAAATTAGGTATGAAGATAATAGGACCATAAGATAAATATTTTAATCGCGTTAACACAATGTTTATTTAACACAACTTAATTGAAAATTATTATGATTAAATGAGTTTACTAAAAACTGTTAGGTAGTTATTTACTGAACTCTAGCTTCGTTGAAATGCTATAAAAAAGTTTGCTGCATGTTTAATGAGAGTATGCGTTTTATTTGCTCTTGAAGTTTATTAAAAAATTGTATACCTCTATTCGACACACCATTTTGCAGTATTTTATATGCAGTTTGTTGTTCTCGGGTGTGGGACAATGGATTTGCTCATTTAGTGCCAAACTATCCTGACTTTAAATTATTATTTATAATATGAAACATTTTTGTATTGTTTTAATGAAAATGCAATCAGAAATAATATTACACTCTTTCCTGAACAGAAGGTATTGGAATTTAAATTATACGTATAATATTAATTAAAATATTGACTTTTAAAAATAAATTCAAAACCAGGATGATATTGCTTTGTGTGAGCACTAATTGTTTATTGAGAGTAGTACCTTTTTGTTTTAAAACTGGAATATACGAATGAATAGCGGTTATTTATTATATGTCAACCAAAAATTGCTATACTATAAGCCGTGAGATAATCCGCAAAACATATTTTGATTACTTTTCTTATAACAGCTATTTTGCCCAAAATCGAATTACTATTTTATATAAAATATTTGTTCGCTATTTATATTGATATTTATACGGGTTTTTGTATGATGCATCCAAATATAAATATTATGTAGAAAAGGGTTCATACATTGACAAAAAGTAACGTTAAAGTAACTTATTAAATATTACTGCAAAAGTGTCTAAAAATCATCAATTGCAATAAATTTTGAAGTAACAAAATTAGAAAATAATGAAAATAAAATAATTAAAGTTAATGATAACGTTTTTATTTATATATTGCAGGTTTAGAACTTTCTTTTTCCGGTCTCGTCGATAAGGATTATCACCTTCACAAAACCCTCATCTGGTGTCATACCTTATCTGTTAAGTAAATAACTGCAGCTGTAAATTTCGCTCAGCTGTTGTTCAGATATAGTTGCATAAAGAAGGTTGTGTGTAGAAGATTGTGACGTGTTCAAAATGGAGTTTCGAGGTGTTATTGACTTCCTCACAAAAGAAGGACTTACTCCAAATGAAATTAAACAGCGATTGCACGGTGTATATGGGAAAGTATCCCCCTCATATTCTACCGTAAAAGAATAGGCCAAACTTTTTCGAATGGGTCGAGAAAGCATTGAAGACGAAGAGCGTGCAGGTCGGCCCTTGGAGGTGCTCACTCGGGAAACATCGTTCTTGTGGAAGGAGAAATTATGGAAGACCGGCGGCTCAAAGTTACAGAAATAGCAGCAAGGTGGGCCTTTCTATAACAGTCCTTCGAATTATTTATGAACATTTAAAAATGAATAAGGTTAGTGCAATATGGGTGCCTAGACTTCTTTCCTCAGTCCAAAAGTAGCAATGAGTTGTTGTCAGGCATTTTTGGAACTCTGCCGTGGCAACGAGAGAGACGTTCTGCACACCATTGTTACAGGAGATGAAACTGTGGTCCTCTACTATGATTCCTTGTCCAAAAGAGAATCAATGGAGTGGCGTAAACCTGGCGAAGCACCGCCTCTAAAGGCCAAGGTTACACAGTCAACCAAGAAGATCATGGTCACAATCTTTTGGGACTGTGAAGGAATACTCTTCATTGACTTCAAGAGGAGGAACATCACAGTAAATGGGGAGTACTATGCTGGTCTACTGCACAGACTACGTGCTTACATCAAAGAGAAAAGGCGAGGAAAGCTGAGCGGTTGTGTGAGCCTTCTTCACGACAACGCGCCTGTGCACATAGCTCTTGTTGCAAAGGAAGCCGTGAAGAAATGTGACTTCAAGGAGATCGATTATTCACCCTACAGCCCAATCCAGTTTCCAGTGACTATTTGCTCTTCTCAAACCTCAAGAAAGACTTTCGAGGAAGGAAATTTTATGGGTGATTTACACCCATTTTGCAGACAAGACTTCTGACTATTTTGGGGGGGGGGATTGAAACGTTAATTCAAACATGTGAGAAGTGTATTGCAATAAAGGGTAACTATATTAAAAATTGAAATATAGTTTTTTGTCTTTATCATGCCTAGAAAAAGGTTAGGCCGGAAACTTATGGACTTACCCTCGTTCTATAAATTAATATTGCTCCTTAAGGAACACATACTAATTTTTTCTGTATATTTAAAGCAACAATAGTTTTCCTTGGAAAATACAAAATTAGTTTGTCAAGGATATCAATATATATGAAGAAACATTAGTCTATTTTTTTCGTAATAATAAAATAACAAAAATTAATAAGACATTGCAGGCATAAACTGTTTATATGTTTATACATTACACAAAAGTTTCTAATAATAGCATGAAATCTAAAATATTTTGCTTTATGTCATTTTATTATATACACAGTTGTCCTATTTAATTATTTAACTTATTTTTCTTTATATTACCTGGAAAATCTCTGTGCAAAAAAAAACTTTAAACCGTTAGTAAGCCAACAAAGGAAAAAGTCTTGTAAAATTGTTAGAAGCAGAGAGTCAACTTTTGTGCAGGTTTTATGACGTCAGCACAGTACACTGCAAACAGGCTTATAACGTGTAAACGAGGAGATTGGCCGGGAATGTCCGGGAAAATACCAGCAGGTTTCTTTGCGCATGGTAAAAAAGCACGCTCATATTTTAACAGCGCAGCAACAGCTATCTCAAGTGAGAAATATTATGATGTAGTTGCTTCCTTATGATGCTTTTTGTAGTTACTTCCAGTGCAGCTGCAGCATTAAAACAAATTGTGGAAAAGAAAAGGAAACATGGCAAGTAAAATATCGTTAAGATGGTGACTAATTAACATGACATTTAAAAATAAAGACAAAAAACACACCACTACTTTTTTTTAAAAAACAACGATGTTAAAAGAGTTTAGAAGCGGGCAGTCATATTAAAAACACTGGAATATTTCAAGCGAAAAGTAAACGTTTTTCAAAATTTCGAACATTTAGCTAATGAAGCAATGTTTATATTTAAAAAGTGGTGTGTTTAACGAAAAGTTGAAGATTACATAAGTTACTTTAATAATTAATTATGGAAGAGCACACTATTTAACATTTTTGGAACAGATGCTTTGTAATAGGGCAAGTTCATGCGCTTGCTTAAAAAAAAGCTGAAGTACGTTATGCAGCATGCGGCAAAACAAATGACACTGAAATTATCTTATACGTTTCCATAGCAACGAAGTATTTATTTATTGTGTATAATAATTTGACATATTGTAAATTCTGTTTTGTGTTGATTTCTGCAATTATGATTCTGATGTGTTTTTCGTAGAATTTATTCCAGATCACATGGTGGGACGTCAGAATAATGAGGTATTAAATAGCCAAATCAGCTGTCGTTGGCAAGTTCCGCCCAGCGGGATTCAGTCCTGTGTCAACGAAAGGGGGCAATAGGTTGCTCAAGAACCGTCACAACAAACGAGAAACAGGGACTACTTCTCCAACAGGTGTTGAGAGTCGCCAAAGCGCAGTCAACGGCGAGCTTCACTGAAACTTGCTTTGAGCGATTGTTTAAAGAAGTGGGGGGATTTGCATACCGGATTCAAGTTGCTCAGCGTCTAACAAGGAGGAATGGGCGAGCGAGTGTCGTTGATTTGTTTTATTTAGGACACTCTTTAACTTTCAGGTCATCAGCGTCCCATTCATTCAGGGCGTGAAACAGCAGATGATTTTTTTGCTCAGAGGCCTCTTCTTTCAGGCTTGAGGTTCTTTTTCGTGCCGTAAATGTACGACACGGGATCCACGGCTTTACTTACCTTCCGAAGGAAGCCATACTTGAGGTTTTTAAGTCCCAAAAAATCCACCGGTCCTGGCAGAGTTTGATCTGGGGTTCGAATCCCACGAGGACTGTCCTCCCTGACTGTTTTTTTTCTAGGTTTTCCTCATTCCTCATAAATGGCAAATGCCGGGAAAGCACTTATCATTTCATCTCATGTATCATCAGTGTCCGCCGCCTGTGATGCCTCAGTAGTAAAAATGGGCGTTAAACACTACTAAAAAAATAGTATACATTTTTAATACATTCTATATCAACGCTATTGCCTAACATTTCAGATCCGTTTGTTTTGCTATATACTGTAGAATATGATCAAACTGCTATTAGAGGGGAACAAAGAAAAATATTTAATGGAAATGAATGGTGCAGGAAATAGCGATTACAATAAAATTGAAAATAATATAGTAAATTCATACAAGCCACATAACAGATACTGAATTATTAACACTTTCTGGAACAGGCATTGTCTTCGTAATAAATTCACGGTTTGTTTAGCTTAAACGAATCCTACCTAACCTAACCTAAACTAACGAAAGCATCTTCGTAATTGCCAAACAGCTCATCTAATTGAAATTAAACATAGGTTTGATTTTTTTATGTATTACGTGCTATTGACAACAATCCTAAACCTGTAACCCCTAGGCTAGTTTTAAGTAAACAAGCCCCATTAAAGGGCTTTGTGTCGTTTCTGTTTGCTGAAGCTCTTATGCGATAGCTAAATCAGTGTAGCAGTGGAAAAAATTTACGACTACAATAGTGTTATCTTATGACAGAAATAACTTGCACGCTATGTTAGTGTTGGTTGTTATGCTTGCTAGGGAGAAGAGAAATTCCTGCGGGACCTATAAAATGCACAATTGCGGAACGTTTTAAAGAAATAATTAAATTAATACTACAGCTGTTGCAATTATATTTTCTTATGTAGAAGCATTTAAAGGCTTAATGTAATAATCGCACCTGTCAGCAATTATTTAAAGAAATGACAAATGGTGCAAGGCACACTATTATCAGTGTGCAAAGGAAAGCAAAAAACGAAATATATCACTGCAATTATTTCTTGAAGTTATTACAGCATAGATTTTTTTTTTTTTTTTTTTTTGATAGTTGCAGTTATAACATGCACTTTACCCTGTGAATATACCACGAGAAATTTAATACGTCCTTGGTATGCCATCAATTGTGAAAAATTAATTACAATATATTGTAACATCTTATTTCAGTAAGCTCTAAGTGTGTAAAAATGTCACGAAAAGCAGGAATTCTCACTCGGACAGCAGAGAGGCCATTCTGGCATACAATAGAGTAAATTATTTCTTTTGTTCATTGGAAGGGGTTTGCTTTTACCCCGGCAGGTATGTTGGCAAAGAAGAACGCTGTTAACAGCTGTGCTACCGTTAAAGGGCGTTGAACTCTAACGTACGGTAGAAGTTGAAATTGAACTCTGGACGAATCGCCAAGTTGTTACGTTCAGATAATCTGACTAGCCAATAATATGAGAGCTGCATGATGTCACCGATAGCCTATAAGATACAGTGGCGGGAAAATAGAGCGTTCCTGTATCACGTGGTCTAGCGAGTCTTATTGAGTATTTAAGGACATGAAATCGCCTTTTTTGAGATTTTAGTTTTGGGAACTCGCACTGGAACATCAATTCTGCTCGAAGCTTCTTCTTAGCAGTCAGAAAACTACTGCTTTTCAAGTATTATAGCTCTGCGCGTCTACCGTCTCATTACTGCGTCCGGCGAGAAACGCCTTGGTACGCACTTGTTGGTTGAATAAATGAGGTCAACTGGCAGATAACAATGTGTTCTTTCTCATCAACACATTCATCTTTAATTCTTTTCACTCAACCCGACACTTTCAGGTCCCCAAAACCAGCTACATCCTGTAGATTGACAAGGAGAGTTATTTATTGATGAGTTGTATCTGCATATAATAAAACTCCCATCACCATTCTTCCTGCCACCTATAACTCCTTCAAAATTTATTGACATGGATAATTCCCTCTAGACTAAGCCACCAACACGCATAAATCAGCTAAGCGTTTTTCATTGGCTCACATGTCATATGATTGTGTGAGATTTTAGAGATTTTTATAACAATAAATTTTGAAAACGCTGATGATGACATATTGAAAATAGGGATTTTCTTAATCGTGACGTGGTTTTTAAGACATTCTAAGGCAAATTGTTGCCCCTTACACTGATTTTCAACTTTTTATTACCGCATCACTCTCAAACTATGATATCTCAAATCGCTTATCTCTCATCTAGACCTCCCCTACAATCTCTGAAACAATTGCAGTGTAATTCATTAACATTCTGTATATACAGAGCCTTCATTTAGACGCCTGGCAGGTTTAACGGGATTTTCCTGCCTTATTTCCCCCTCTACTTTCCCGCCTCTTCGTGTGCTGACTCGAAGTCTTTGTGCTGTACAGGAGTTGAACGTTCTGAGACCACGTGTTTCAGTTTTATAGTGTGTTAATGCTGTTACATTGCAAATATATATATACTTTAACACACAGAATATTCATGTATGATTCCTATGTGACAACAAACTCTTGTACAGAAGTAAGACGCCGATTTATAGACAGATTCTCTGCTGTTTGTGCGTCTCACAGGAAACGGTTCATAATCTTGTGAACAGATTTAGGGAAACGAGATCTGTTTTTAATAAGAAACCAAAAGTAAAACGCCGAGTTCTTATAGAGGAAAAACTTAATGACATCGAGAAAAGTTAGAATGAAGTTAAAAGAAATCTCTGAGAAAGCTTGCACAGGTATCAGGAATTTGGAATTGTCCCTGTCACTAAACTTTTAAAAGTAAAACCCTTGTAGTTTAGCACTTGCAATACGCAATAATGGGAACAGAGTTAATTTATGCGGTTGGGTGTTAGTTAATGTTAATGATCGCTCTATAGACCTGTATTTATTTATTTATTTATTTTTTTACAGACGAAGCAAAGTTTTAGTTACATGGTCATGTAGTGACACAAAACAATTGACACTGGGGTGCAGAAAATCCCCACCTTGAACACGAACTGGAAGACCAAAATAATTGGTGTGCTGTGAATGCTCACAGAATAATGGAGCTTATATTTTTTTGAAGATGCAGTGAACGGGCAGAAATACACAGACATATTTTCAACAAGATTTCGCTAGAGCGCATTCAGCTCATATCTCGTTAAAATTAATTTAGAAAAAAATTTAATAACAGTAGGGAATTATGGCCCGGGTGGTCTGCAGATATTACCGTAAGCGATTTCTATATATGGGGCCATGAAAAATAAAGTGTATTGGATAACCCACACACGTTGGAAGAACTGAAAGACAATATAATTGCTGCAATTTCACAAGAAGAATCGATGAATGTTATTTCTATAAAGGTGTGAGAGATACATGGCGGCGCATGGACATCATTTTCGACATATTTTATGACGCAGGTATGTATTTATAATTTGCATGAGAAATCTGTGCACTTGAATTTAAGGGACTAAGAATATTCTACTCCGCCGGCAAACAGCGTGCTTCCCGGTGGCAAGCAAATCCTCGTTAATCCGGCCACGCGTCCAAACGAGAGCTATGTATAAGGAAAAAGTAGCAGCCTGACCAACGGATCTTACCTGTAAATAATTCATTGACCTATGAAATACCAATATATCAAATGCCATCAAAGGCATACAGTTTTCGTGTGTTTTTTTTTTTTTTTCCTTCGGAAATTCTTCAAAAGGGTTATATTTGCCTGTCCGCTTAGCGGAGCAAGGAGCAGCGAATCCATTCTGGTAAGTCGAGATTACGGTCATCAAAGAAACTATCGCACTGATCACATAATTCCTCATGTGCCCTTAGTAGTGGAAATTAGTTCGATAGATCTCAACTTTTCTGAGCTATAGCCGTCACCAGAGTTAAATAGCATTAACATTGCAATAAAGAGATTGGGAATCGTATACAGCTGCGAAAGCAAAGAGGATATTACAGTTAGAAACGAAAGAGCTGTTTTCGTTCTTGAGCTGAATAAATAAATGCAAGTGAACAGCAAGTGCGTTGCGTAAGAGCGCTCTGGTGGTAGTGTTTACAGTAGACTGCAAATAAACTTTACTGCAGAAATTAAATCGTTTTAATGTGTACGTTAACGTCAGTCTCAAGGATTTCTCTTGTCGTAACAAAGCAGTAAATATACTTACGTGATTCAGCACTTTGAAAAGAAGTAAATAAAAATAACGCAGACATTTTAACAATTTATTACACATTTTCCTTTTAAATTGAAATGATGAAGGTCTTTGGTAATTTTTTTACCTGATGCTCTAACCGTAGGAAAAAATTTTCTATCTACTTTACATCAAACCAAAGCACTCTATTTTTAAAACAAGAACATTTTGAATATTGTTAAGAAACCGCACAACTAAACAATTCTTATACATTCTACTTCTAAGCACTATAATCTTTCATCAGCAGCGAGCGTATAAAAGACAAAGACAAAGATATACTAATGTGTCTCTTAAGGGCAAAGATCTCCTAACAAGTAGGGAAAGCTCGCTTTTTCCTAACGTGGTGAACTATTCCACGCTAGTTGTTCGTATGCTGTTTAAGACACTAACTGACTTGTTCTTTGGTTACTCCATTTCTCACTGCACTTGTTGCTTCTCGAGATATTTCCATTTTTCTCTTCCTCTTGCTACTCTTAACCAATCTGGACCTGCATGTTCCTTGAAGAGGTCTGTCCATCTTCTTCTGGGTCTACTTTTTCCTATCCGGGGTCGCACATGAAGATCTTGTAGGTCCACCTGTTGTCCTGCATTCTTGCGACGTGACCGCTTCATTGTCATTTGCTTCTGGTAGCTATTTGTGTGATGTCTATTGTCTGAGATAACTGATTTATTAATACTGAAGGTATTTTGTCCTTCAAAGTAATTCCCAGGATCTTGCATTGCATTTTTCTTTGGCGTATTTGAATTTTGTTCTTTTGTTTTTCTATTATTGACCATGTCTGGCACCCATACAGTAATACAAGGTATATACAGAGCGTCTGGAATTTGATTTTCTTAGTTAATGTTTGATCTAACAAGGTGATATTTAATCTTTTCCATATTTCCTATCTCCTACAATATATTTCTTAAAGATGGCTTTCTGGAAACAGTGAAAAATATTGATTATTTCATTATATGTCGTAATCTTAAAATCGACCAATGAAATGAAACAACATTTTAAATTTTGACCAATCGCAGCCGGATATCCCAGTGAAATTATCGAAAAAAGTTATCAAATCCGTTTTATCACCAATGAGCATTTGTCTTGTGATCAGTGTAGCCAACTGTATACCTCCACTATATAATTCCTGAACACGCACTACTGACCACTTTTCTGCGTCTTCAGTAATTGTAAATTTAACTAAATGTGTATTCACTCAAGGAATTGTTTTTGCGTATTCGGTAAATCAATCTGAAATCATTTTATAAATTATATAACAATATCTGCCTAAGCAACCATACCTCTTAGTATACACGTTATTCAGAATGTTAAAATGTTTTCTCTGTCTTTCTCAGTTGCTATTATTAAATCGAACAATAGCGATTGTAATAATCGACTTTCGTATATTTCATTCAATAGACAGGTATTCATAAGTATAACATTTTATACAATTGTTAATAATCCATGCGCGAATTCCAAATATATATTACTTTTATTCTTATTCCAGTCATGAAATAGTCCCAAACTGATATTTAGTCCTCTATTGGCATTGCTGACAATCGACATTCGAGTGTTGCTAGATGGCTGGAAAAGGTTAAGTATACATAATGCAAATGTACAATTATTACAATATAGAAAGTCGAGTTTACGGGAATTATGTTTAAATTCTAATTTTATTTATGAAATATTCCTAATATCACAAAAGGGTTGAGCTTTTTAGATACATTATCGGCAATCACAGACTCTCTTGTGATATTACTTGTGATAAATGTATTCTTGACGCGTTTCTTTGCAGGTCTCGTTTGGGGAGACCGAAAACTAACAGCAAAAGGCAGTCAAGAAGTTAAACGAAACCATTGTCCAATACAATATGGGGGAAAAAGCGGGGGGGGGGGGCATTTTGGGGGGAAACACAGCTTAAGATATAAAACTATTATAAATTGGCATATTGTAGAACAATTTTATAATTTTAATTATTTAGGATACAGTGTGCAGAAATGAAAGGTAAAACAAGAAGTTGTACAAGATGATGGTGGACAGTAAAATGTCCGGTGATAAAAGAATTGAAGGGGCGGAAATGAAGTTTTTACATTCAGTAGCGGAATTGACCAGTTTAGATAAAAGACAAACTGTAAATATCAGGAGAGAGTTTAGATTTATTTAAATTTACTGATAAGACCTAATAATTTAGACGAAAGACTACAAGTATTATGGAATTACAGACCAAAAGGGGACGAGAACCGGTGTATTCAGCATGGTATGGGGGGGAGGGAAGCATCGGCCGTTCACTGGCTGTTAATACAAAACCTAGAATAAAGTTTCTCCTTAGTCTTTCATGGCTTTATAGCCCGTTTCATGGCAGCTGATGGGTCGGCAGTCAGAGCCGTAACCTTCAGCGAAGAGACTGTAATATCAGCGTACCTATTTCAAGTCCTCTACAATTACAATAAAAAAAGAGCGCGTACTTTATCACTATTCTTATTTTTTGTATCTGGATATGCTGAGTCCATCCGCCTTGTACTTCTATGGCAGCATTCTACACGAAGTTTGTATTTACTGTATAATCATAAAAAATCTTAGGAGGATTCCCGTAAGTTTAGTGAAAATATAAACTATAAACTATAAAACAGAGATTTAGAATAGGAAATAAACATATTAAGATGCCTACTACAAAGAAAGTTGTACATTAGAATATCAAAGGTACACTAGACAGTGTAATGGTTAGTATGGCCTTTTTCCGAAGTAGCCTTCATTGAGTTGTATGATTTGGCCCAACGTGTCTGCCAGCGCTGGAAACCGCTTTTTGACACCGTCTTTAGAACAGCTTCCTATTCTTGACGATAGTCATTGATGAACCAAACGCTGACCTCCCTGCGCATTTTTGAGACGAACAGAAAAAATCTCATGGAGCCAGATCCGGACTGCATGGAGAATCGGGACATTCATTCGATGTTTTTTCTGGCCAAATGTCGAGAAACAAGGTTGCAAACGTGAGGGCGTGCAAGCAAATGGATACAGCTCAGGGCGTTTACATTGGACGTGTTCTAGAACGCTCCAAACATTCTTGAAATCTGTTTGTAGAAGGTCTTTATATTGATAAAACATTCCACAAAAGTCGAAGAAGGAAATGGCCATAAACTCTTCCTGCCGACCCAACAGCCTTGGTCTTCTTTGATGTCGGAGAACCAGGTTATTTACAGACGGAGCTCATCTGTTTGCTTTTGGTATCGCAATTGTAATGATGGAATTCATGTGTGCCTCGCCATGTTCCGCTAGTACTGTCCAGGCGTCAACAATCTCGGCACAGACACTTCTCATGTGTAAGCGATCGGGCAGAATGAACGCACTACCATGGGACATCTGCCAGTCTATCCGTTGTTCTTCGTCAATCTTCCCAAACAATGAAGACACCTGTGTTCACTGCAATGGTATGACCATCCTTGCAGCTGAAACACGGCTCTTCTTAAACTCTTTGATTCACCGAAACACGGTTGATTGTGGCTTCCTGCAACATCGCGTATGCTTCCATACCATATTTCTGCAGACGGAAGTAAAATTTCAGAGCAGCGTTACGAAGTGACTCCATTTTACGCAGCCAAATGGCAAATACTCACTAATTGCTGGCGTCTGTACTGAGACGCATGCGCAAAAACGCTTCTAATTTTTTCCACTAATCACACGAGATCTGTACTTCACATGGACTTTTTTTTTCATCATATATCTTCAATGTGAGATGAAGAAAAAATCATCCTCAGCCTTTACTGATTAGCTTTCGTATAAATCTATTTTTTTAATTTACCTATATATTTTATATTTTGTAATACTGATGTACTGTCGTTAACGTGGGAAGTATTTTATTATCTAAAGTAAAAATTATTCAAAAACATAAGGTTATTATTTACTTATATCAAAAGCACAGCATTTTTATGTATAATCACGCAATAAAGTTAGTCTGCTCTAATGCCCTAATTCCAATCTCACTCATTTTCTGTAAACTTTATCTATTATAGCTTTAAATTAATTTTTTCTAAGTAAAGCACGTTTGTATAAAAATGTACTTCGAAGAGCAAAACTAAGGGACTTTCTGAATCCGAATTGGAACGTCAAAGGGTTTCGGTTGCCATTTTTGGTTTAAATGTAAAACAAATGAAAATCCAAATTTCGCATGCTGTAGATTTTTTCTTGACAGGACACAATATTTTGCAGTATTAACAAACAGAGTAACTTAATTTTGCTTGATTTTAAATTAGGTTCTGGTAGTAATCTAATCGATATTTTCGTAAAGGAAAGTTCAACGAAAGAGTTTGACTCGGTCATGTTACTAACTAGGATGCGAAGAGAGCCATTCTCTTTCTAAATATCAGATATTGTCTAATAGATTATATACCAGAGGGTAAGACACACATCAAGTTCCGCATTGCTGTCTGAAAGCTTTCAACACATCTCCCACCAATTAGCAAACGTTTATGACAATTTTTTGCGTGCAGAATGACTATTCTCTTTTAATAGAAGAGATTGCGTAACAACAGGCCTTTAGAGTCGTGAGCATTTTAGTGAACCGCGGATCGAGGCCTCAACTTTTCACCTTACTTTATTACACAATGACTGCCATCCTTGTTTGCTCATTTTGTAACTCTTCAGCCTTCATTACCCAGTGTATGGATGTTTGGGAGTTGTAGAGCATTTGGACAAACTCATGACGAAGATCCTGTATTTGAATATGCTTTAGGTGAAAAATATTTTGTTGAAAATATTAGCACTATATGTACACTGCGTTCCAGTGAACTATCTGCTAGCCTACCGGTAGGCCGCCGACTGAACGAATCCCGGCTTTATCGATGACCGAATGGGATCTACCAAATTTATGTAATTTTAACAGCTGATTAAGTTTGACAGTTATTTCTAATAGCTAGAGATTTTCTTGCCATAATAATCAGTTCTAAAAAAAATTTTTTTTTAGAGTTGAGGTTCTTTCTATGTGGTTACTTTAATAAACGTTTGTTTTGTACATCAGTTAAAGTAATGGGGTGATGAAATATGAGATTATATAAGAAGTATATTGTTTGAGTTGGAGAAAATCACTGGATTCTCTCAGTAAGTTTTGTGTAGCCAGACAGATGCTGAAAGGGAATGGGTTTTGAAGTCAATTACCCTGTCAGCGGAAGGACATCAACATCAGAAAAAACGGAAATGACATAACTTTCCTGTCGAGCTCAGTAAGATTCTTCTGGCTAAAAAAATATCCAAATTCCAAAACTGAGTTAGGAATTATGAGAACCTTCAAGGATGGGCTGTCTCTGGTCATTTAAGCAAATGCTGGGACGGTTATTTTTTTCCCACCAACTTTCTATTCACCTGTTTCGTATCACTTCATTCCACAGATCTACATTAGTGTCCAAAAGTTAAGTATAATCAAATACCAGGACATATTTCCTTAATAGGATATCAAAATGGTTACAGAACAAAGTAAAAGTGAGCTACAAATATTTTGCATACAACAGCATCCAAAACAGTAAATTCAAAAACGTTCTTTTAGCAAAAATAAATACCGAAAAAATGAACAAAACCTGAATATCTCTTCCACAGCAACAAAACGGTTGACTGCTACACACAGGTCGCGCGGCGTTGCATGCTGTCTATGACAAAGTTCAAGAGGATCCCACTCACCAGGCTTGTGGGGAGGTATGAAATTGTCCTTGTTGAAGGCCGACTCTCACAGACATGCTCTGTAGGACTCATATCTGAAGACTTGGTTGAGTCAATCCATGCGGTGAATATCGTCACCTTCGAGAAATTTATCAACCAGTTGAGCTCGATACGGACTGCGTTATCGTCAATGGAAAGAAAGTCTGAACCAACGGCATCTCTGAAAAATCAGCATGTGATTACAGGAGACGTTACTTCATTCAGCATGAGCCCATACCTCACCAGCACCAAACTGGTGTCTCTCCTGGGATTATATTGGCCCTTCACGTTCCCTCCAGGTTAGTGTGCAAGAGAACCATTTTGTAAACTGAAGAGAGTTTCATCTGTGAAGAGCACATTCCTCAATTAATTCATGATCCGATTTTGATGTTATTGACTTCACAACAAGTGGGCACTTTCTGCACTGGAGTGAATGAGACACACACATCTGGGCGTCTGGTACAGATCAACTCTTGAGCCTACCTGAGTTTGTCAGGAAACTGCAATTCCTAAAGCGGCTATAAGCACTGCAGGCATCCTTCGATTTCGTTTTGCAGTTGTGACTCTTGGTCAACCTTGTACATGGAACATCTCCTGTGTCTCAGAAATGTTGCCAAAGCCTGGAAAAGACACTTTGTGGTAGGAGTGCATTCAAGGCTGCTGAGATTTCGGTCTGTCTGAGCTGCTTCAAAGCAGACGACTGTATGTACTTAACCAAGGAACGGCTCTCCGCTCACAATGACAAGGAGACAGTATGGGTTTAATGCACTGTCTTACACTATTTGAAGCAGGGAGTATTCCTTTCCTATGCAGAGAGGACAATGAAGGTTTTTGGGTTATCGTCCACACTTTCTCGTTTTCCTGATTATGCTGAACTTTTGGACACTAGTGTAGTTGCAAAGGTGAAGTGAGATGGTGCTATGCGGCGTGGCGGTAATTTGCGCTATGGAGATGTTTCTGTCCTGGTGAGTTCTGCTTGCAGACTCCCTTCTGCCTGCGTTGAGTGATACCATTGTGGATGTCGCAGGCCTACAAGCATCTCTGGCTTACAATCTGAGGAAACGCTAAGCACCTTGCCTACGTCCAATGGACGCCGCCCCCCGGATCTTGTTACCCGGAGTATCCTTCATCTCATCTCATCCCTTTCACCCGTAAAGCGTAGATACAAATGATCAATCAGAGCAGTCGATGTGTCGAAACCCCTCCTCCATCCCCATGCTATCCTATCTTCAAAGACTGAATGCATAGCATAACCCTGTTATCGGCCATTGAATTGGATTGTTAGGGACGTAAGAGGGTTCTTTGGTACTGTTCTCTTTGTAGAACACCTTCGAGGGAAAGGGATGAGACGAGAAAGACACTGGGGCTGGCAGAATTCACGGATGTAGAAGTATTTCCTAACAATGTTTCCAGATAGAGCACTCTAACAAAGGCAAAGAGCCTCCTTCCAGAAGTTCGAAGCCGTAAGATGGGCAGCTTCCACACCAGACACCGCGGCAAGGCGCAATCCACCGTCACAGCACACACAGCACCAGCCCACCACGCCTGACGCTTTCGACTCTGTAACGGAACCAACTGAATGATGTCAGAGAGCGCAATATTCATGGAAAAAATGAATTTATCCCTGCATTCGACAATTTCTGCGATTTTACCTCCATCGCATGATTTCATTGGTAGAGTGCAGTATTGGAGCAAACCGCATCCCAATGATCCCTATATCGCGGCAAAAAAATAATTATAATTTTACAAGAATTACTAAAAGTACAAACAAGCAATCTATTCGTGAAACAATTTATTTTCCTTCTTTTTAACAAGTTCTTGTTCCCTTATCATATTAATTTCTTTTCATTTTTTTTACTGTGTTTAATGACTGGTCTGCTGTACTTGCAAGGCAAATTACGCCCCATTATTTATCACTAAATCACTAAAAAAATAAGAAATGTTCAGTTACTTATGAATTAACTATTTTCTACAGTTGTTATCCTTGTAACTATTTTGCTAATTTTATTTTTTGCAAAACCAAACGAGTTTTAATAAAAAAAAATGTTTTTATTACAGTGTTTTTCTCCCTTCTTGCTCTCCCAGATTCCGCGTCTAAATACCGTGGAAATTTACACAATTGGACCAGAGAAAACTGCGAAAAATCCAGCAACCAGGATGGCCTATCCTAAGAGATCTGAACCTAGGACCTCTGAAAGTCCCAAGCGTTTCCGCCTCAGCCATTCTTCTCGTATAGTCAACGTTATAATCAAAGCCCGGAAGTTAGGCAAAATGCCTTTTCTATCTGGATGGATACATTTGAGAGATTAAAATAAACATGTTTCCGTACATTAGGGGTGAATAGAGCCAGTTTTTATTTTTTATTTTTTTTTTTTTTGCCTATTTTGGTTTCTGTTGCCTATTTTAAGGTTTAACCCCCCTCCCTTGCCTATTTCGGATCGTTATGAAAAATTTCTGCGATTATTTACACATTTTAAAAAGCACACAAAAATTTCAATATATCGAAATGAAAAAAGTTATAAAAATTAAATGACATGTTCATTTCACATAAATATCTATTGAGATTTCTTGCTTCACATTTATTTTCTTTCAAACAGTTAACAGTTTCCTCAACTCATTCACTGAAGATCTTTAAATAGCAGAATCTTCAGTAATGAAAAGAACGCACGTTTACCCCGGGCATATGAATACCAGGAAACAGACAGGATGAGGGAAGTACTGTAGTTTTGAATAGACCTGGTGAATGAACTTGTATAGATCTTCGCGAGACAACTCTAGGAAATTTCTAGTAGGGATAACTTCTCGGCTGCATAAATGTAAGAAACAATTGCAAGCGAGAAAGATGAGAGCGGTACAGCTGTGCAATAAACCGTCCCTACAATGTGTTCAGTACGGAAGTAAGAGAAATACTAACCTGGCTCTCCTATAAACGCATAAACAGAAAATAAATTGACTAGAAACCACTGCGCATCATTTGCTCATTCACCAGGACTATTCAAAGTTATTTTGTCTTGATCAACATTTCCGTGGTGTTCTGAAAGATTAATGTTCTGTTATAACTGATATGAGTACCTCCGAAATAGCTTGTTTTAAATATGCTCCAATCACTTTAATGAAAGAAGAACATTCTTTTTCCACGAGAAAAATTTTCTTTCTGACAAGTGGTTGACTATGGCAGTTAAAAAAAAAAAGTCTCGTTTATTGCTTGAAACCAAGAAAAGTAGGCTTAAATACTATAACTATGTGATAAAGAAATTGTTAAGTATTTTAAATACCTATTTTCATTAATAATGGGAGATATTACTCTGTTTTCACTTTTAATAAATGCCAGTTTTGATTATATTACTGCCTATTTTCAGCACTTTAACTAAAATAACCGCCTGAATTTCCGGCCTCTGGTTATAATGTGATGTAAACATTTCTCGGCCTACAATTTTTTTTATTTGGTTTATTTACGGACTGTGTTTAACATCTCGCCAGCGTCCCATTCAATTCAGGGCTGAAACGATAAATTTTTCTCAGTGATCTTAAGGTTCTTTTGCTTGCCGTAAATTTACGTCATGGGGCCATGGCTTTACTTCTCTTCCAAAGGAATCGATAATTTGGTATGATTAGGGTGTGAAATTAATGTTTTCTCCTTCATCCCAATTTCTTTTATACTATTTGGTTGAACTCAGAAACACAAGCAATCGTAGGTCTAAAATTAACTATGTAGCTTAAATGTTAATGATATTCAATTTTAGTTGTTATACGGTGAAATGTAATTGGAAATGTTAAGCTAACAATATAACTCGCAAATAAAATAATAATTATACGGGAAAAACGTATAATTTTAAGCATGAAAGTTGTGTTGTTTTTTAAATACATATGTATATCTTCAGTTAGCGTTACTTTTACTACTTTCTCTGCTCTAGCGCTCTGTAATAACCGTCACAATTCAACTTGCCGAGGAATTCGCTTTGTTTACACCATTCCTGCTTGACTTTCTTTTTACTTTTATAATCGCCCCCCTATGTAACCAAGTTTTACGTACTAAAATTGCACCCAAGAATAACAAACAGGTGGTAGAGAGTACCACACTAAATAGAAGCAAGAAGGTGTATCGGTAGATAGAAAATGTCTAAATGTCAATGGCGGAAGTCATTATACTTCGTAATTAACTGTCGATCATCTTTATTACTTTTATTAATGTTTTGTAGTGTTTAAGCCAAGTGATTCAATAAAACAATTCTAACAACAATTTCTACTTCTTAAAGGAACTACTGCATTCCATTGTTCGTATATGATTTCGGATTGCTTGTTTACTATAAGAATTTTACTGATTTTTTTATTTGTCACCATTTCGCGTACAAAATAACGCAATGAACAATCGCATGCAATGTATTAATAAACAGAGAGCATGGCAAACTGTATGTAAGTAAGAACTCTCGTATGTTGCAAGGTTACATCCGCATGTGTTTTGTTTTTTGATTAGTGTTTGACACGCGATTTCCGTCCCTCCAGTAACCTGTTGGATATGAAGGTATAAAAGCATTCTCCTCTTTTCTTGTACTTTTGGAATAGGCCCTTTGACGTGCTCTGACATTAGACAAGACCTCCTCTTATCTACTGCGCGTCGGTCTACGTATCTGTAACCTTATATGTTGAACTGGTTAATTTTTATGCATTCCATTCATTGCTGTTCTTTATGTCCTTGTTTTTTACTAGGTATGAAGAAATATTTTGTAGCGAATTCTAAAAATTTTATGTATAGACTCAATTTTACGCCTTTTTCCCCAATTCCCCCTTTCCCAAATACCATGCACCGCTTTGTATCGCTTCCGTTGTGTTTCAGAATATTTTATTTTTGGGAGAAATTGTTTAATTTAAGGTAGATCTCTGTCACATATGCATATGAAATATTAAATTCAAAATAACTGAAACTTGGAATTTTCCCAATTACACTATCGTTTATATTATTGAAATTTGAAATTTATTAGTGCTAAGAAAAATATAAATACAAACTACAAAGGGGCCTACACCTATATGATCCAGCCCATTTTAGATGTAACCTCTTACAATTACAATTGTTAATACAATAATACATTTTATACTACACATGTATCTAAATTCTAAATAATTAAACACCTCGACTCCATCAGTTTTCAGTCTCCGGTTCATCAGCAGAAGCCTAATGGAATTCCAGGAGACTTGGCTCCAACCCAATCCAAGTTACTAAAGTAAACATTTCTACCTCTACCATTATTTTATCAACCAGCTACAATCTCTACAAACTGCTAGTTCCTTTATTTCTCAAGTACTTCGAAAGCCTGCTTCACAACCCCATATGGGCCTAGGCTTACCGTGACGACCGCTGCCTCCATCACGTGATATCATTGGTAGAGTGCAGTATTGCAGGGGGGTATGTGATCAGCACACAACATCCCACCCGTTACTATATCGCGGCTTACTAGATCGAAGATCGCCACCTCTCCATAGGCAGCTTCCCAGTTGTCCTCACGAGGCTGGGTTGACCCGTTTCCAGATCTCTCTAACTTAAAAAAAATTCCTAAACAGGTACCGGGAATGGGACCTGGGCCTCCTGACCAGCAGTCAGCAACGATAATCACTAGACCAAGGAGTTAGTCATTGCTGAATTATAATGTTACATTTATTCATCTTCTAGAACATCTCACAAGCTTAATAATGCACCAAACGTAACATAATTCCGCTCTCAGCCATTCCCAGGCCCTTAAATGTAGTTACGGGACGAAACGACCCTATAGAGTTTAATAAGGATTTACTGTGCAAATATGTGTTTTGAGTTATTTATTCAACCAAATAGTGTAAAAGAAATTGAGATGAAGGAGAAAAGATTAATTTCTAAACCTATTCATAAATTAAGAGGATAAAAAAATTAAAATATTTTTCATAATCATACAGGTACTTTCTGTCATTTAAAATTGATCTAAATTGCGTACATTTCAACTGACCAATTTCATCTCATTTTTACCTTCCATAAACACTCCTCTAATTTGGGTACCTGCTCAATATCTTCAAAGATTTTTCTCAATACAATTCCTATATTCCTCATTAACCATTTTTTTAAACTAATTAAACTTCCCCTCCGAACATCTGTGGCTTTGCATTGAAAAATAATAATGAATTTCATCTTTCTTTTCCCTATAAATGGGCCACATTCTTAAATAACTTCTCCTCTCATTCCCCTTAATTTCCAAATGCCTAATCGAAATCATGCTATCCATTCATTAGCATTAACTTTAGAACAAAAGTACAGTTTTCTCCCAAAATATATTTTTTTGTTTTGCTGTAATGTACTTTTAATGTATGTGTGTAATTGCAGATTTTTTGTTTTTACCTTGTTTCTGCTAGAGTGTCGGTATAACACAGTACCCGATATCTGACTGAGCGGCGTTCTGGCGGTGGGAAATGGGTGTCACATCAGTGCACTCGCTATGAAATATGTCGCATCAATCTGGCGATGTTTCTGTAAGGAGGAGGGGATGCCATGCTGAATCTCATCGTTGCAGTTGATGAAACGTGGGCAAGGGCTATGAACCAGTGAAACGCGTCACTCTGGATCACCACGCAAACACAAGTTTTACCAAACTGCTTCACCAACTAAACGGTCATTCTGGCTGGCGTTAAGGGTGCTGTGTGTCAGCCAGCGCGTGAGGGGGTCACTGTAAATGTTCAGCACTAACAGAACTTTTTGGGGTCACAATTAGGCCGTGCCGCACGCGCTAAACGGCCAGAACTTTTGAACAACGGCATTGTTCACTCACACAGCCGACAGTGTGAAGTGTCTTTTACAGCGGTGAAGATGGAAAGTTCTTCCATACCCGCCATTGTCCCTGTGATTATGATGTCGGTCCTGGTGGTCTAGTAGTAACCACAGACCCAAGATCGCGGCTACAATCCTGGCCAGGATCGATGAATTTTGTGCGTAAAAATCCTATGTGCATTTAGGACATGTAAAAGAATCCCAAACCTGAAAAAATTGGCTCTGAGCAAAATTTATTGACTACTTCACGCCCTGAATTGAATGGGATGCTGATAATACGAGATGTTAAAAAGGTTCGTAAATAAATGAAATAAACAAACATGGTTATGATATAATTCCCAAAGTGAAGCAGCTATTGCATGGTAAACGTTCTGCTAACAAAGCGGAAATTTTAACAGTATTTCGACGTTAGCAATTCACATGCAACAGATGGTATTAGCGCCTTCCCCAACGAACCGTCGATTACTTGGAGACTACCTGGAAGGCTGCTAAATACCGTGGATTACCTATGACGATTTGCAGCTGTGTGTAACGTTTGGTCATGTCATAATGAACCAATGTTGTCCCGTTGCTGTCCCTAAGGGGCCGCCTACATCCAACCTTTCGTTGGTGGCACCATACGCGACAATTCCGAGTGTAATTTATATCTACAAATACTTTTTTATAGCAAAACGCGTCATGACGAGCACAAAATTGGCAAAGAGGTGTGGTATCTTGCGTTATGACGTCATAAGTACAGCTCAACTCAAGGCTACACGACATTAGTTAATCATTTATAAAAAAAAAACGTCGAAACGTGCAAGGCAAAGAAACTAAATTAATAGCCAGTCACTTTTATAATATCGCTTCCATTTATCATACTTGCGATCCCTTGAGGTTATTTGATTGCCGGATAAAACAGATCTAGATATCGATGAGATGGTGATGCGATAATGCTGTCAGCAGTAAGTGGTGTGCTTGGGTAATGCCATTTACAAAACACATAGTAGGACGATCATTATTAACCCTACTGGAGGTAGAATCGAGCTCGGCATTTATATTTTTGTTTGTGCTATTAGAAAAACCAAGTTCTGATTTAGCTCACAAGAAGCACATACAGTGTAATAAAAATGAGTGCGAACAAACTCTTAAAAGTACCAAAGAAATATCACTAATGAAATGAAATTACAGAAAAATATGTTATAAACAACGTATATAGACCAAGAGATGCTGTAGTGGGAACAAAATTATGACGATATTCACTTCAAGTTAGGATGCTGTGAAAACAGTACATTAAACTTGCCATAAATACTGTTACTTTTAGATAAGTAACTGTAGCCAGACCGCTGAAACTTTGCACTTGACAGTTCATGTAATGCTGCGGTTGCGATGTTGCAACAGCCACCACTGTCGCCTTGTAAACGTATATGAAGTTTGGTTATAATGAATTACTTAGCTCCAGAATTATTTATAACCGCAATTAAACTGCGCACAGTAACGTAAACATTATAAGGAAACTTTCGACACGATTTTAAGTAGGAAAATATTTAAAGCCGTTACGATACGGTCATCTCAAACAACATTTTGCGTTCATGTCAAGCGCGTCCGCAAGGGGGGACACAGAGGGCCAGATGCCCCCCCCCTCAAGGTTTTTAAAACCATATATTTCTATTTAATAGTCAAAACAATGATATTTTAAAATAAAAGCATTATATACATTTTAAAAATTAGGTTGTTCAATTTATGTTTCAAACCTGACCAATTTTAATCATCTACTTTCAAAAATGTGTTGCCTCTCAAAAACATTCTGCGTTCTCGATGCAAAGGATTAAATATCACTCTGCAAATAACCTGGTTGGGACATTTTATAAGTCCTATTAATTAACTATTTCAATTAATCAAAATAACTGGATTCAAAAACGCTATGGAAATGAATTGCATACACAATGAGAAAATCCGGCAACATAGCAGCTTCTAGGTCACGACCGACTGACCGATAATGCTACTTTATAATTTGTTCAAAAGATGAAATGGGTAGTGTTCTTCATTTGTTAATCTATATGATTGCCAATTGAAAAGATAGTTATCATTTGCAACGTTTCAGCGGTCCGGTATACAGCGCATTCGTTTTTTTTTCATATATTTTTTTTATATTTGTTCTCATATGCATTGCAAATGTTTATTACCAATTACCTCTCAAAATGACCCCGTTTTGTGCTCTCATTTGACTGACGTCTCTGTGGCAGTTGATGTATATCATCATGCACTGACCGCTAGGGGTGGCCGAGGTCGTTAAGGCATGGACTCGTGAGCGGGAGGTCTGCGGTTCGAATCCCGCCAGGACCGTCCTTCCTGGCTGGGGTTTTTTCCAGGTTTTCCTCAGTCTTCATAACTGGCAAATGCCGGGGAGGTACCTAAACTTAGGCCTGGAACGCTTCCTTCCTTAAAAAAAAATATTCTTTCCCAATTTATAATTTCATCTCATGTATCATCAGTGTTCACTGCCTGTGGTGCCTCAGTAGTGAAAACGGGCGTTAGTTTACTATTAAAAAAATCATGCACTGGTGGAAGCTGGAGAGATGGCTATTCAGAGGAATGTGCCCAACTGTTCACTATTAATATTCCGCTTTTGTTAAGGCAAAGAAATGGACCTATTCTCAAGTATTTGAATAGATGATACACATGCATGCGTAACGTTTTACTTAGTAGATAAAGCCCACTCCTCGCATATATCCTAGCCATCTCTCCAGCTCCCAGCAATAACTCCATTGGGAAATCTGCCACTGGTTACTCCAAGATCTGATTGAGACTCAATATTAGATCGTTTTCTTGTAAACTATACCCTCGTACACTGACCACAGTTTGTAGCCCAGGGGGTTCGGGTAGAAGGCGATTGCTGAGCATAATAAAATTTGGAATATTTCCCTCAAGTTATGCGGACTGAAGCAGAATTTTGCTGGAAGCTCCAAAACTTGCTCTGGAAGAAAATTCCAGAAGAGCAGTGTGGTACATTTTGCGGTTGTCTTTAATCTCTTTTGACAGAAATAGAGTTTGGTATAATCATCTCACCAGACTATTACCGAGGCAGGAGAGTGGCTTATCTGCATTTTCAGGACGCTTTCATAAGATTTTCATGATGTAGAGACAAAGACTGTGTTATTTTAAAAGTTGCAGCTTTCTTCAATATTCAGTTCTTTCTCGTTAGTAAAAGAATTTTCTGATAGTCGCTTTTAACTTAACGCTGCAGTAGTTGAATGCATTTGAGCACTCCCTGCTGCTTGTTCCAGTCTTATTTATGCACTCTGGACATGTAGGTCCTGGTGGTGTAGTGGTAACCATACTTGCCTCCTAAACCCAAGATCACGGGTTCAATCGATGGATTTTTTCGGGCGTAAAAATCCTAAGAATGGCTTCCTTTGGAATGGAAGTAAAGCCGTGGGTCCCATGTCGTACATTTACGGCACGAAAAAGAACCTCAAGCCTGAAAGGAGTGACCTCTGAGCAAAATTTGTCGGCCGTTACACGCCCTGAATTGAATAGGACGCTGATGACCTGAGGTGTTAAAGAGCGTCCGTAAATAAACAACACTATGGACATGATCCCTATCTGTTTTCGCCGAACATGATTCGACACTTCTTTGGCAGCAGCTGCGCTCCTCACAGAGTTGCGGATTTTGAACAATCCTGCTTTCAATAAAGCGTTGGATGCCGTGGTACACAACCTTCTGCTGATTTTCAGTTGTTTAAGGATCTGGAAAAATCTCGCTTGGTGATTTTCCAACTTCGTGAAGGCTATAAGATTTTCATTATTTCTTCATTCAATTGTTATACGTAAAGTTGTTATCTCCTTCTGCTGTTTCTTAACTCAATAACGAGGGTGATATTGTCTGACAATAAAGCGGATATCCTTTCCAAAGTTTGTATGATATTTATGTCAGTACAACCAGCAATTCAACAGGATAACTTTGAAGGATTATAAGAATTGACACGTTTTGAGAACTTCGGTCAAGCACTGGCAAGAACTGGTTGCTTGTGATGAAATCCATTAGTACATCTCACATCTTCTGTATTCAGAAATGTTATAATAGATAGCTTTCATTATTATTATTATTATTATTATTATTATTATTATTATTATTCCCTGGGGTTTTCTTAATCTTCCTGCACTCAGAATTAAAAGATTACCAATATCTTGCTTCCCTTTACAGCATAATATAGTGTGCTTTCATTTTCATCAAAACTTTCCATTTTCCCGTCTCTCAGAAGAAAGGATAAAGAGAAGAAAAAGGAGAGAGAGAGAATAGATTTGTTCCACAATTATTCCTCCTTCCCCAAGCATGCATCTCTGCTTTTTGCACACGCATATATATTGTAAGACATAAGCAAAACTAATATAGAATCATTAAACTACCTGTTAATAATTCTAATAGTTGAGTACTTCATTCGTTTATATAGTCTGTGTATTGCTTCACAGTTAATTCCTTTAAACTGAACTGTACGTAGTTGGAAAACGGGAGAAAGAGAAAAAATGTAAGAAACAATTAGATCAGCTGTAAAGCGTGTTTATCACAGAGCGACAATGAAGGTTAACATGACGGCAGACATGTAACCAATGGCATGTAAAAAAAACTTCCCTATCTGAAACCAAGCGAGATGTCACAGGCGGTAACGCATTCGGTAAGTCCCAAGTTAAAACCTCTTTAGCCCTCCGTCCGAACATTTTGTTTGTTTGTTTGTTTCTGCTGGTCACTTCGGAAAATCTTGGCATGGAACTTTGCTTTGTTCTAATTTCCCAAACCCTCATTCCTTCTCATATAAGTCATAGTTTCAGAATTGCAGGGTCAGCTGATGTGGGTTAATGTTCAATATCGTGCAGTGGTAGAATTTGATAATTCGAAAATTACCCTTTCCGAGGATCTGAATTCATCAGATGGGGGTGGGTCGCCGGCATCGTAACAAATACAAAAGTTACCCCTCACTTAATCCCTTCCTCACAGAAGTGTGTGTTGCGCTTTCGAGCCTGAAATCCTCCTCCATCTCACCAAACTAACCCTTTCAACCCCTTTCTCAAAATGCTTGCCTAGGATCTCTTCCCAATATTTGGATGAATTATGTAACATTGTTTTGTATATATAATAAGCTATAGAAGAGGAAAGTAAATAACAGCTTACCAGAAAAAAAAGTAAATTATCCAATAGACATAGATCAGGGGTACATACTGTCTAAATTCTCCAGGAGAAATGTGTGCAAGAATGAATGAATGGTGTTTAACGCTCGTTTTTTCTACAGAGGCACCACAGGCGATGGACACTGATGATACATGAAATGATAAATTGGGAAAGGATTTTTTTTTAAAAGAAGGAATCGTTCCAGGCCTAATTTTTAGGGTACCTCCCCGGCATTTGCCATTTATGAGGACTGAGGAAAACCTGGAAGGAACCTCAGTCAGGGAGGACGGTCCTGGCGGGATTCGAACCCCAGACCTCCCGCTCACAAATTCGCGCCTTCATGACCTCGGCCACCCGTGGCGGTGAATGTGTGCAAGGAAACCCTAATCTACTGCCATGCATTCAAATCCCCTCATGCAAGAACACAATATCTGACTAAAGAAACTGAAACATTTCCCACAAAGAGTACATTTATAAAAGAGCTCATTAACAATTTTCCTCATAAAATGATTATGGGGGGGGGGGAGCTATACATAGTGCTAATAGCAAAGGGAAGCAATACACATACTTCTAGATAATGGGAAAACTAACTTTATAAAGCAATTTAAATGAATTTTCAATCAATATTTTCTATCTTTTAAATTTATTTGGAACAATAATTTATTATTGTTATTATTGTTGTTATCATCATAATCATGATCAGGGCATACTCTTACCGGATGATTCCATGCTTTAAATTTAACAAAATTTTCTAATGTCATTTTGACTGTTGACTTATTTGACAGAAACACTCAGCTTTTGCGTTATCTTTCATATGCTGTAGTGACTAGTAGTAGTGATATTTATCATTCCAGTTAACCATATATACATATATTGCACATCACAGTCGCATGAGACCGTTCATGCTGTCGTAAAATATTTCATTTCTGAAGCTAATTCCAACAAAAGAAAACAACATTGACCAGAATGCACATACATTTTCGTATTATTTATATGTACGTTTATAGTAATTTCTTGTACCTAAAACTACATTTTTCATTTAAGCAAATGCCCAGGTTTAGCCAGCTTTTTCTATTTACAATTAATTCCCAACATGCCAGCCTCCCCCTCCTGGAAGTTAAAAACGAATCCGGGAGAAATTTTATCCTAGCATCTTCTGTCTGTGTGCCCGGCCTTCTGGTTCCGAGCATAATGGGCAAATGCTCCTGCCTTCCTCGTCAACAACCTTACGTGCGTTCCAGCCTCCCAGTATAAACCATACTATTCCCGGCCTCTGTTTTATGCCTAGCTCCATGATATAGGCATCTTTACCCCATCTAATTTTAATTTCACTCAGCAGGTCCAGAGATGACATCTGCATCCATCGCGCCTTTATTTCCTGCCGGCTTATATCAGACTTTTTTTCACTATACCTTACCCGTTTTCAATACCCCTCTGCTAAATATTGTTTAAACCGAGTTTTGACAATTCCCGCCTAACGACCGCCGCCCAGCATTTTGGATAATGCATGTTGTTTAATTAGTGCCGGTAGCATATTGTCCTCAGGGTATTTTGCTTATCTTTAACTATCCTTAGTCAGCACTTAATTACATTTATTTTGCTGTAGACTGCATTTTTCCAGCATCCCATCTCTCGTAGTTCACCATAGTTCGATGTCCCCCACCCCCTAGCCCTAGAATTCGCTTCAAGAAATCACATTGTAATTTATTTAGACTGTCTTTTATCCCATCCCAAATCTCATATTCCATATAATAATGAGGACCTAACCATTGCCTCATACATATTTTTAATGTTTTGACTGGCATGTCCCGTATCCGCGCTAGCAGCCTCAGTACCTCAAGAGTTGACCGCTCCCCTTGTACTTGGTAAACACAGTGTGTGTATTCCATTTTCCACTCAAGTCAAATCTTATTCCAAGGCAATCAAATCTGTAGTAACTATGTTAATGCGCCGGAATTTAATATTCCAATATAATAATTGATAAATCAACATGAATAGTATAAATAATAGTATTTGTTATTTATTTATAGCTTGACGTAATTTAATGTAAACAATACAAATTCGCAACATCACTGAACGTAATATTAATATCATAGCGTTCATGTTAACAAATATAAAAAAATTGCAAATTGTGTATTTTAAATCAATAAGTAACCATATGGTGTTGTCATATGTTTCGAGATAAAATATTTCTTTTAGCGAAAACACTAATGGATAGAGAAATAGTGCATTTATACTTTACTGTTCCCCTTATTTAGTTCCATTACCATATATATTTATCCCATTAAGTTATTTATCTTCTTCCTCTTAATCTATCTGAATGTTTGTAATTTAAGGCGACAAGTTTTCCCCATTCTAGAAGGATGTTCTTTCCATTACCAAGATTCTTCTTATTATTCCATCTTTTAACCTTTGTCATTTTATTTATAAATCTTGATTGAAGGTGGCATAATATTTTAAATAGGTAAAATTTTGTATTTTTAATTTACTACAGCTTTCGATCATATGTTAGTTTGTTATTTTTTTATTAAAAAGGAATGCATTTTTTCTATAAATACCGAGAGTGCCAAAAATGTATACACACTTTCACAGTAGATATTCATTTTAATATATTTCAAAGTGGGACCAAAAAATAACAGTAATGTGTAGTATGGTGTTCTGTAAACAGATGCCACTCACATACATTATGATAACGTTGCTATGTGACAGTTAATCAACAATGAACAAATGAAGCCAAGATGTTCTGTAAACAAACGTGACTCACATTATGTTATGATAGCGTAGCTATAACAAAATGGAGCCAAGATTATCGTCTGATCAGTGGAAAGCAATTTTGAAGTGATATTGGAAAACCGAGAATGTTGTTGAATTTCAAAGGCAATGGAGACGTGTGTACAGAACAGAACCGCCAACGCGAGTAACAATTGCACGTATTTGAGACTCGTGGTACCGTAGAAAACCCGCTACACTGGCAGCACTACGGGAAGAAATTGAAACGGCATGTTCTGCAATCGCAAAGGAGGACACTTTCGCAAACGTTGCTCAATCAGTAGTTCAACGTACTTAGAAGTGTATCGACGCCGATGGTGGACATTTTGAGTGACTGTTGTAACTGTAATAGTTTAAGATGATTAGTGCTCATCATTTTCTGTTTGTATGAATTCAGTTTTGTTATGTTAACAGTGGTTTTTTCTTTGTTTGAAGTGTGTAAACATTTTTGGCACTCTGTATATTCAATACGAAAGCAAATATGTATCTAAGTAAACGTATTCATTTCACTTTTGATTTAATCTAACCACAAGTATTAAATTGTGGATGTTTTAATGAAGATTTTTTAGCTTAAATCAATCAATAAGTGCTGGATGGCCTGTTTTAAAAGGCAGATCTCATTTTAGATGCCCATATGCTTACGAATGTGATGAAATCAAATTCTATTTTCGTAATTTGTTTTATTGGGGAAAAAGATGTCTGCCTTTGTTCACCATAACATTTAGTCAAAACCTTTATAACAGTCTTCATAGATTAACCAGCTGTTTGTATATGCACATGCACTTATGTGAAACTTTTTAAGTGTATGATATTTATTCACATCTCTCTCTTATTATTACTTTTTTTATGGTTTAGAACATTTGACCTTCAAACGTAATTGCTGAATGATTGGCATGTACGTCAAATCCTTTGTTTTATTTGTTCGCTATAGGTTAATTTTGCCACATCTGTTTTCTTTGTTACCTTATTGTGATCATAATTACTGGCACTAGGAGGGTTTGGTAACTTCGTGACTAACAAATGAAACGTTATGCAATATGCTCATTACTATTCTCGTTCTGACCTTGAGTGCATTGAAACTCAACTATTCCGACGCTAATGGGGCGTGGACTTTATTTCCATCTTGAGGAGTCCGTCCTGGTCGTCTAGTGGTAGTCATACTTGCCTAGTAGATCGCGGGTTCGATCCCGGCCAGGATCGATGGATTTTTTCAGGCGTAAAAATGCTAAGTATGACTTCCTTCGGAAGGGAAGTAAAGCCATGGGTCCCGTGTCGTACATTTACGGCACGATAAAGAACCTCAAGTCTGAAAGAGAGGCTTCTGAGCAAAATTTGTCGACCGTTTCACGCCCTGATTTGAATGGGACGCTGATGACCTGAGATGTTAAAGAGTTTCCTTAAATAAATAAATAAAACTTTCACCATCTTCACTGGGACAATATAGCGACGCCCTATGGACGTCCCCGTCTCAGAAGTGCGCTACAATATAACAACACAAAGAGACAATGTCCGCAAGGTCCTGAGAACAAAGGGCTGGAATTAGAAAAATCTTTAGATGGTTTACAAGTCAATGTCCGGTCAATCGCCTGTCAGCGAGTTGATTATTTTTGGAGGGGCTCCTTGAATGGGTCTACAATCCAATGTTAGGACCACCCAAAGACATAAATACAGAAATATGCAGACCCATACAGAAGGTGCCTAAAAATGTATACACACTTCAAGCAAAGAAAAAACTGTGTTAAAATAACAAAACTGAATTCACACAAACAGAAAGTGATGAGCACTAATCATCTTAGACTTTTACAGTTACAACAGTTGCTCAAAATGCCCACCATCGGCGTCGATACACTTCTAAGTACGTTAAACAACTGATTGAGCAACGTTTGTGAAAGTGTCCTCAGCGATTACAGCACATGCCGTTTCAATTTCTTCCCGAAGTGTAGCTGGTTTTCTACGGCATACAACATCCTTAAGAGTTCCCCATAGGTAGAAGTTCAACGGAGTTAGATCCGGAGAACGTGGTGGAAACTCAATCGGACCTCTTCGTCCTATCCAGTGCCTTGGAAGGTTGTCATCAAGGTACGCACGTACATCTCGGTGGTAATGTGGTGATCTGCTACAGCTGCCCTTGTGAACATCGCATAGGGTACCCGGAGTCTCAAATTTGTCTCAAATACGTGCAATTGTTACTCGCGTTGGGGTTTCTGTTCTGTACACACATTGCCTTTGAATTGCGAAAACATTCTCGGTTTTCCAATACCAATTCAAAATTGCTTTCCGCTGTTTAAGCGATACTTTTAGCTCCATTTTGTTGTAGCAACGCTAGCATAACGTAATGTCAGTGACTTCTATTTACAGAACATCAAACGATAATCTTGACTTCATTTGTTCATTGTTGATTTATCTGTCACGTAGCAACGCTATTCTAACGTATGTGAACAACATCTGTTTACAGAACACCATACTACACATTACACCATATTACACATTTCGGGCCATATATTAAATAGATATCTACTGTGAAAGTGTGTATACATTTATGGCACCCTTGGTATATAGAGAATGAATTAAGATAAAATGAGAATCCTTGGCTGGGAAATAATAACATGGTATTTGTACGCTCTGAAAATGGACTAAGCAACATCTCATTCAGATAAGTGGGCCGCAGGATTTGAACCTGGGGTGTCTTGAATAATAATCCACGTGTTCCCAGCTGACCCAACCCGCTTGGTTCAAGGAACATTCTGGATATATTCCCAGCTGAGCTTATTCGGCAAAAGTATGTATCAGCGCCATGGATTCCGAGCTCATTGCCGCCAACATTATTTCATTCATAACTACAGACTTACACGTCCAATCTACAGACACCGTGAGCAGTCAAATCGACAATAAATGAAACCTTAAAAAATAATAAGTACGGGTTCTTGTAAAGTAGGGAGTTATAACTTTCTGTTCCACAAAATAATCAACAACAGTGTAGACAATGGAAATAGTTGCAAGTGATGTCATATAAGAACAAGATGCAGGATCAGCTGTTTGCAACACGTCTTCATGCCTTGAATTAAGTTATGTCCACTCATTATTAAATTTGCATTTTTATTGACCAAAACGAACCATTGGGTCTGATTTTTTTTCAGAAATAATGAAAATTTAAATAGTTATATATTCAAGTGTAATATTCCACTTTGAGGTTGCAATCATATACAGTTAGATCAAATGGTGGTTCGAGTCCCGCCAGGACCGTCCTCCCCAACTGAGTTTTTTTCAGGTTTTCCTCAGTCATAAAAGGCAAATGTTGAGGAGGTACCTAAAGTTAGTCCTGGAATGTTTCCTTCCTTAAAAAAAATCCTTTCACAATATATAATTTCATCTCATGTATTATCGGTGTTCACCGCTTGTGATGCCTCTGTAGTAAAAACGGGCGTTAAACACTATTGAAACAAATCAATTTCAGTCGAGGGAACTGCCCTCATATGGATAATTTATTGTATTAGTTCATTTTTTAGTATTTATATACATTGGTTTATACTGATTGGCAATCTTATTTTCGTTACAAGCAAAAATTGTGTCAAAAGACACTAAATTATTTATTTTAAAATATAATAAAACAAAGAAAGAAATAATTTTCGTGCTCTTTAGTGAGAGAAAAGCACATAAACTAAGATGCTTGAGTATGAAACAGGAAAGGCTAATGTTAATCATCAGTATTTTAATTACACTTAACCTATATTAGTCGTTGTACTCAAATATAGAATTATTCTTTCTTTATACACTGCTAGACTTAGGTGAACTGATTTCCTATATTATTAAAAACCGCACACATGTAGAGAATGTTGGTGATGTGGCTTGGCTCGGTGTGAGATTGACCTGCGCTTTGGAAACGTTTCTGCCCCGGCGTCTGGAATGAAAGGCGCTCAAACTCCTTGAGGACTTCACCGGCAATGGCATGTTCTATCTGGACACGTGTTAGGGAACTCTGCCTCGGTGCAGTCACCGCCTCGTAGACCCTGGCCGCTCAGTGTCTCCCTCACCTTATCTCTCCCTTCATTGAGGAGGGGAGGGTAGGCATAGGCCAGCTGCGAGCAAGACTCAAAATACCGAAGGTAAGCCATCTCCCAGAATTATTGTACAAGTTACAAGTCCCTGCACTTGTATTTTATTAAACCATGTTTATCATTTAAAGGTGTTGATATGTGGGATAAATTCTCACAGCTTTTCGCTCTACGAATGTTGCAAGAACAAAGGAAACATTTTTTAACGTAGTCGAAGATCAAAAAGACGTGACGAAAAGACAGTATTGAGTGATTAGATAGAGGATTAAAAGCAGGCACGACACTCTGATTCAGCACGTACAGGCACGAAGATAAATATATCTATATACCACAAATACCTATGTTGTTTATTTTCTACAAAATGTAAAACATGCACTCACACGTATTCCAGCATCACAGAACAGGTTTTAATAATTAACACTGTGCTTTGAATATTTGACTGTCCTAATCTTACAACGAATAGACAACTGTGTATACCCCTATTTTAATACAAATAAAAAGACTAATTTAAAAACAAATATGCTTATCAAATAAGGCATTAATAATCATAAAATTAGAGAAAGAAATTAAGAAAAAATAGGACAAATATAATATAAATAACTAGAAACTAAAGGAAATCTATGCTCCTTTATTTGTTTAACTATTGCAGTAATGAGTCGTAAAGAATGACATATTCTTTATTTAAAAATTACGTAAAATTTTCATAGGCTCTTATTTAGAACAGAACCTTATTACCTGCTCACTATCAACCATATATTTGACTCTGCAAAAATCACCCGAGCCTTGGGTTCAAGTAGGCGATGAGCATGCATAATCTAAAAGGTAAGAAAAAACTACACGTGCCTCTGTTTTCTTGTTATCAAGAAGGAAAAACGCTTCCTGTTTGCCTTAATGAATATTAAGGCTTACTAATTGTTTTCTGTTTATCATAGAGAGAGAGAGAGAACCTTGAAAAATTGTTTGTTTCAGGCGCTGAAATAGAGTTCGAAGGAAGAGAAAATGTAATATTAACATAATTAACTGAAAGATGTGGTTGTACACACCACAACTCATAAGTTTTTGAACACCCTTGATTTTCAGGAAATACTGGAAAATACAGGATGGCGCACGAAATGTCATACATTGAAATTGGGTAACAAATATATTATTTGCAGGTTGGCAACGTTGAAGTAGTTCGTGCATGGTTCAACAGAAGACAGTAGTTGTCAATATCACGCATGCGCGTCACTCTACTGCTTCAGTTTAGTAAAATGGCGGACAAAGGCCGGTTGACGCTGGAACAGAAAGTGAAGACTATTGTTTTACGCGGAAACGAAGAGAGTAGGAGAGACGCAACGACGTTTTCGTGTTCATTTTCATAAGAGGTGGCCCTGCAGACAAACAGACAGACAGACAGTGTATAGACTAACCACACAATTTGAAACTGACGACAGTATTTTAGAGCAAAAGCGACCTCGTGTCAACACAGTCCGTACTCCAGAGAGTATCGAGGCTGTGAGAGTGACTTTGACACGAAGTCCCATGAAATTCACGAGACGAGCTTCAGCCGAATTGGGTGGGCATCTCACGTTCTCTTCAAGGAATACTTCAAGCTGACATGAAATTATTCCCATACAAAATGACAAAGTACGGCGATTAAGTTGCAACTTCGGCTCTTGCAAATGATGATGCCGTGATGGTTTTCTGATGAGGTCTACGCTCATTTGAACGGTAGCGTCAATAGGCAGAATATCAGATTTTGGGCACGAGATTGAAAATTACGGAGAAAAAGGTGGATGGGGTGCCATTTCCAGTCATGGAATCAATGGGCCAATCTTTTTCAACGGCACAGTTAAAAGTGCACGCTACATGGACATGTTGCAGAATAATTTTCTTCCGCAACTTTGTGCAACAGAGTTATCAATGGAGACACAATGGCTCAAGCAAGATGAAGCTCGTCCTCATACAGCAAATATTCTGGATATCCTGCACCAACATTTCGGGCTCCGTGTGATGTCCCATTGATATCCTAACGTTTCCAGGGCGGTTCAATATGACCGCCACACAACCCGGATATTAATCCTTGCGATTATTTCTTATAGGGACATTTGAAGGAGACAGTCTATTGCAACAAACCACGCAATCTAATGCAACTGCGAGCGGCTATCCAAACTTTTTCCAGGGAGTAACAGAAGACTTGTGTCGTAGAGTGGTGGGAAACGTCACAGTTCGTCTCGAAGAGCTGGTACGTCAACAAAGTGGACATATTGAACATGTACTGCACGCTTGCTAAGCATGCATTTCTGATGATTAATGTAAAAAAGAACAAATTTACATGTTTTGTTTATTAAATGTTATATAAACAAATTTCAATGTATGACATTTCGTGCGCCACCCTGAATCTAAATATAAGCCTTGATTTTGATAAAAGTATGAATAGATGTTACTTCCTTCAAAGTAATCGCCTCTTGCTTTGGACAATCTGAGCATCCTTTTTATCAAATTTGTGAAGTTTCTTCGTAAATACTCTCAGTTCCACTCTGTGGTGTGGTTTCTTCCTCGCCTGATTACAGAGAATTTCAACGGGATTACATCTGGAATCTGAGGGGGCCATGCCACGTTCTTCATGTTTTCCCTCTTTTCATGTATGTGTTTAGGTTGCAGTGTGAAATCCTTACCAATTAAATGCATGCCAAAATCTTGTAATATTCTTCTTTTTTCATAATTTTCTCTATTTTGTGATCAGCTTTTTTTTATGTGTACAGTAAATAAATAAAAAACTCAGACCAGTTTTTTATCTACTTACCATCTAGAGGTTATATGCTGAGAAGAGATGCGTGCTCCTTTTACGTGTAGGATAACTTACGGCTTTTTGTTCCAAATATTTCAAAATTTCATTTATCAGCAAATAACATAATTTGCAATGGTAAACTGTCAATTTTCATGTTGTTTCGCTTCTTATTGGCAGCCCGCAGTAATGGTTTTTTGTTACGTACACTTTGACTGCAGAAATAGGAACTAGAAGGGGAGTGTGGTGAAGATGGAGACGTCACGGCTGTTACCAACAATAATAAAACACTTGATAGTGCAGAAGAGACGTAAGGAGAGAAACAATGCAAATTTCATAAGCCAAACTTAAGGGACCACCTTCCTAACCTAACCTAACCTAATTTAAGCAAGTATCTGTTACAAACTTAAACCTAACCTGCAGGGACATAACTGACAGACCCGCAGAATCTGCAGTGCAAGGGAAAGAGCTCGAGGAGTATATAGTTTTACTCCTCTATAATCTGCTACAAAAATTGGAATATATTTACTTGTACATTTCAGTACAAATGATCATTCCACAAACATTTAAGAATAAGGGCTTGAAAAGAAAGAATATTTATGTTACATTCAAAGCATTTACAACTAACTGCACCTTGCTGAGTCGTATTACTTCCCACGTCATCATATCAACACGCCACGTTTGTGGCCACCCAAACAAGTGCTATTGCTATAATTTTACAACAATGAAATATTAAATAAATACTTTCACATCAAATTTGTATAATATTATCTATTATACAACAATAATCTCACATTTATGTGTGTGCATAGGGCACTTTTCGGTCAGAGTCAGTTATTTGTTAGTTTTCTGTGATTACTATAGTAAAACACTCCTGTCCTCTCTTAGGTATCGATTAAGTGCATATCTTTCTTAATTTTGTCCATTTAATATCATCCCAATGGAATGACGTTTTGTGTGCATAAAACAAACACATTTAAGACAAAGTTTGACCATTTCAGAAGAGCTCAAGAGAGAAGTGGAAAAGTCCGTTTCAAATTTAGTCAAAAACAGATTCGGTTTTTCGTAGAAATGCAACATAGGTGAAGATATTATAATACTGTTGTTGCTACTGCGAGTAATACTAACAAAGTCAATCATTTACATTTTAAATGATGAAATAATGAAATAGTATCATCCACAGTTCTTGCTTGTGATTTGTTTTATTTACGGACACTCTTTAACACCTCAGGTCATCAGCGTCCCATTCAATTCAGGACGTGAAACGACCGTTAAACTTTGCTCAGAGCTGTCTTCTTTCATGCTTATTTTTCTTTTACGTGCCGTAAATGTACGACACGGCTTTACTTCCACAAAATCCGTTTTCTAAAGATCCAGAGTAGACCGTATCGTTTCCCAAAATTTACTATGAAAAAGCAACAAAAAAAAAAAAAAAAAACTGGTTTCAAAATACAACAGAATGTTTTCAGCTTCTTCGCTAAAATTAATTCTTGACGGCAAGGGTTACTAAGGAAAATAAAAACGCAGTTAAACATGAAATTTTTATTTGTGGTAAAGAAATACAGCTATAGATAAACATGTAGAATCTGAAATAAAAAAGGAAGGGAACAAATGCACACACCTCTGCATACTGTTGACGTCACTAGGGGCACCCAACCTTGCGTTTCGAGGTCACAGAGAACAATAGAGGAAGCATTTAGTGGGAATTTTTTATCCATCGTGAAACTATCATGTAAATGTTGGGTGATCCTATTCCTAGAGCAAAAATCTTCTGAAAAGTGCCATAGTTCGTACATTTAAAAGGAGTTAACGGAATTCCCGTCATAAAATGTTAAAGGTGACATATTGAATGAGATCAGATTTGCGCAGTTTTTCTCAGTTATTACGGGCACTGCTCAAGGGTGTTATTAATAAGTAACAGTTAAGTAAATTATTTCAATATGTTACAGTTAGAGAGGTTTCTCTGAGAGTTTTTTTTAGGTTTCAAAGACATTAGCGATAACACTGCCCCTCAGTGGGAAACATACATTCTAAAACATTTGAGAAAAACGAAGTTTCATGATCAAAATGTCGTATTAAGGGTAAACATATCGAACAGAACATTAAAATAAAATAAAAAATATGTTTAGTTGACAACACGTTCTTTAAAATTAACCCTCAATGATGCAATATCATCTGTGCAGGAAAATAAAACTTTTTATGACACACTCGAGAGACTATATTAGGGGTGATCTAAAAGTTGACAGTTAATAGTTGTTAAGTGTATATAACCCTTTAGATGGCTTGCTGTAAACGCCTAAGTGTAGTCACTTGTTTGTGACGATCGTGTAAACAAACTAATGTTAACCTTTTCTATTAAATGAATAAAACTGAAATACAACCTGTGATAAAGTACTTCATACTGGCGGGTTTAACCCCAAAAGAAATGTTGGATTTCACCTCAAAGAACTCTTCATTTTCGACGTTCACTATTCCATGCCTTAACGACCTCGGCCACCCTGAATGTACTGGAATGGTATGTAAATATACTTGGGATTCGGAAAGTAAAGGTAATATAGTTACTAAATTTATTTAAGTTACTTTTGCCATAATATACTTCAAATATAGTCAATAATATGTTTGCAAGTCCTAGGCAGATGGCGCACTCCACCTGCAGCACAGTTTCTGTATCTCCCGTTCTCTCACTGGTCGATTTCAATCCTTTGGATGCCAACTCTTGATTGAAGGTGACTACCTCGCATAGGTTCTTTGATCTTCCACGTAATTAAAGTATTACTCTATGTGACGAGGTACATCATGCACCAAATTATGCCTTCATAATATAATCATTACTTTCAAAGGATTCTGCAATGCGCGTCACCTTTTTAGAAGTGCTAAATGCTCGTGGCCCCGTTCACTTGATTGTCAACGTTCTTGATTTCTCTCCCATAAGCTTCATGTACTGCCTTAAAGCAGTGAGTTGCATTTTTTCCTCTTGCAATTTGGATTTTTATGAAACACCTTTGTTCATACCTACGGAATATTTTATGAAGGTATTACTACACATCAGAAAGTGTCACTACATTGACAAAATATGGTTACTTCAAGACTTTCAGCTTCAATATTGCATATTTATTAAATATTTGCTGCTCTGTGGCAAAGGTAACACAAAACTCCAATGGTCATCTCTAGGAGCATCGATCTACAGCACAGTTGCCATTTATTTTTTTTTTTTTTTTCGAATGCTCTAGTACATAAATACATACATAATTATAAGAACATGGTAATACCTTAAAGAAAAACAAAAAATATTTGTATATTTTTACCTCTTTATTTTACGTTTGCAGACGGCTGAGGAAGGAATTATTGTTTACAACCGAGCGCTGCCGACAACACACGAGCGCTACCGAGATGGGTTGATATAACTGAGGAGGGATCTATCAATCTGGTGATATCTTTATTTTGTTTATGCTCATTAACAATATAATCTCTCCAAGATATCTATTCCATACACCTAGTCACGTTAGAACCTTGCCAGGGGTATTTATTAAGAGACAAGGAGACTGAAAATCAGCTTTGTATTTGTACAGAAACGCCTTTCTGGCGGAAAATTTAGCCTTGAAGAAAAGAAAGACAATTTTTTTTCAATACCGTTAGGAAAATAAGTGCACGCAGCAAGAGGAAAGAACTTTTCAGGGCAGTGCAAATGATGTTAATAAAACGGAACAGAAGTTTACTGAGAAGAAATTTTCTGGAACATTACGAGATTAAAAGGAAAATCCCAACCCTTCACAAACTTACCTGTTCTGTAAAGCATATGGACATAAACTTTACAGGAAAAACAACCAATTTCCTGGAAAATCTTAAGAAGAAATTGGCTTTAGATTTAAACAATGTAAAAATAGATTAACTCTATGGAAAAAGAGAGCAATAGCAAAACATGCCAAATTTCTCAGAGGTTTGAAAGCGAATGAGGAACTTGTGCAAAAGCCAGTGGTTTATACAGACGAAACTTGAGTGCACACCCATTAGTCAATAACAAATGTTGGCAATGCAAGTAGATACCGGGTGTGTGGAAAATGAAGAGTGCTGAACAAAGTCATAGTGGGAGAAAGGCGAGGAGACCACCGCCGTGGTCATTAAGTCACGGACTCTTGAGCGAGAGGTGGATTTTCTACAGTACCGTCCTCCCTGATTGAAGTTTCTTCCAGGTTTTCCTCATTCCTTATAGATGACAAATGCTAGGGAGTCAACCCAAACGACTTCTTCTTTAAAAAATAAAACTCCTTTATGATTTCATTTCATTTCATTTCATGTATCACAAATGTTCACCTCAGTAGTAAAAACGGGCGTTATACACTGTAAAAAGGGGGTTGCATTTATCTGATTTATGATTCCAAATCGGCCTCTGAGGAAAACCATAAAAAATGAACAAGAATTACACCAAGTGGAGATGGAGTGTTTAATACTCAAAATTGCAGTCGCTTTGACAATACTCCATTCCATACCGTGCAAGAAAACAAAAACATATCTGGAATAACTTACATATTGAAAGAAAAACGGAAAAAGATGACTTAGGAATGAAAGAAGCCGAAAGACATGCCCTATAAAGATAAACGGAGATACAAACAATTGCTTGCTTTATGGAAAACTCTCGTCGATGTTCTGCCTCTCTCAAATTTAAGAGAAAGAAAAATGACAACATTGCTTTCCTTAAAGCATGTACTCCGAAAATATGAGCGAGTCTTTTCACCGCCACGGGTGGCCGAGATCGTTAAGGCGCGCACTCGTGAGCGGGATGTCTGGGATTCGAATCCCTGACTGAGATTTTTACCAGGTGTTCCTCAGTCCTCATAAATAGCAAATGCCGGGGAGTACACTAAACTTAGGCCTGGAACGATTCCTTCCTTAAAAATAATAAATCGTTTCCCAATATATCATTTCATGTATCATCAGTGTACACCGCCTGTGGTGCCTCAGTAGTAAAAACGGCCGTTAAACACTATTCATGCATTTAAGTCTTTTCATCGTGCGGACTGAGAAATTAAACAAACCTGGCTATGCTGTAAACACTGTCCCTTGCGTTCTATCGTATTGGATTGCCTGCTAAGCGCCTCTCGGCGAGTTCAGATTCGTGTTGCACTTCTGGACTTTAGTGGTGAATGTCGGAGAGAAAGTACTTGGGGCCGTATGGGGGATGCGGTCGTTGCTCTTGGGATGAAGAAGAAATTAAGTAATTATTTAAACACTAGATTGGACCCCCTTTGCTTCTGGATAAGAAATATCGTATCTCGGGGAAATTCTGAAATTTTGTGACTCGTTTGAGTCAGAGGGAAGGGTAGGAAATTAGCAGGCTGCACGGAAACACTCAAGTTCTCAGTTGACACCATTTATTCCTGTTACTATAAGAATATCGGACTGTTCGTATTGACTTGGAAATATTTCTAAGATCTCAGTTGACTTCTAGCTAACGCTTATCGGTTCGCAATTGCCGACTACTCTAACTGGCTACTAACTATTCTTTCCTCTTACTCTCCGTCTCCCACCATCGACTCCTCACAACTCATAGCCCCCACTGCTCACTCGTCTTACGTTTTTTCTTATACTAGACGTATATTTATTATATTGTTAAGACCCTCCCACGCGAAATATAAGTCCTCAAATATTATTGTTAGGACCCTCCCACGTGAAATATAAATCCTCAAATATTATTGCGCTCGGTTCGATTCTCGCTGCTTTATTGGTTCTTCCTTAATATCTATAATTATACAGGCTCGCTCCGATTCGTTCAATGACGAAAGATTCCTATTGGTTGAACTCCACTAATTTTATAAAAAGAAAAAATCTTCTCACACTTTAGTAATTCCAAGAACGGACATTTCTGCCATAAATATTGGGAAACTTTTCTGATCTGACATCCCTTCACTTTTCTAGCCTTTCAGATTTACCCATCATGAAATCGCGTTAGATCACGTCTCGGCCATAAATAAGAAGCATCTATTTGTTTAGTAAAGTGATGTCAGAAACCTGTTGACGTGTCTAAATGCTATTGTTAAACGGGCTATAAAACATATGCTGTCAACTAAGATTGACATGTGTTCATTTCTCGAGAGAGTTCGTCCCTTATTGTTATTATGCACCACGTTATCTTCTCTCTGCGCTAGTTAAAAAGCATATTCTGTGTCTCGGGTCGGTAAATTATTTTCCTAAACCCTTTCAAAAAAACAAATTCGTGGTCAGAACAAAAAACTGCTTTCTTCCCTGGTCGAAACTTTTAAAATTCCATTGCACCTTTTCATACTTAACGAGCATTCAGGTATTGTAACCTGCTCTTTCATACAAATACATAATGGCCTCCTACTAAAGATTTAGAACAGGTGTCACCTGTCAGTAACAAAACATGGAAATGAATAAAATACCCTTAATATAAATTACATACATGCATCAGATCATATTTACATTAATTATTAACATAAATTATAACCCTATTAGATTTAGTTAAGTGTGACCTTTATTTTCGGCTACATACTGCTCCGTGAAAGTGTACTTTATTTTGTTTTCTGGCACGAAAAAAAGAAATAATTCTTGTTCTGTTATATTTATTAATGTAAAACTTCTAATTGTGTAATTTTCCATTAAATAACAAATTGCTTTATTGAACATAATCAGCAAGTACGAACAACTTTACATTAATGTGAAATGACAAACACAAGGCACCGAATGCTATGTTATTCTTTATAGATACTCTACATACAAAAGAAAGACAAAAAATGAAAGTAGTTCTAGAGCAATAAGTATATAGCAGATAAAGGTAAACTCCCTTATAGGACGGTCTGGTGAATGCGGTGGGTCACTTGAGAGCACCGGAATTTCCCATCGACTATAAAATGCAGGTTCGCCTAGTTACATTTGGGGTGTAGTAGTAACCATACTTGTCTCCTAAACCCAAGATCGCGGGTTCAAACCCGGTCAGGATCGATTGATTTTTGGGCGTAAAAATTAAGTATGACTTCCTTCGGAAGGGAAGTAAAGCCGTGGGTCCCGTGTCGTACATTTACGGCATTTAAAAGAACCTCAAGCCTAAAAGAAGAGGCCTCTGAGCAAAATTTGTATGTTTCACGCCCCGAATTGAAGGGACACTGATGACCTGAGCTGTTAAAAGCGTCCGTAAATAAACCAAAATACCAACCACCTGCCTAGCTAACACTCAGCAAGATGAAAAGAACACACCCGATATATACCTGCAGTTCTAGTCTAATTCTCAATCTTGAACGCCGCCGGGGAGCCGGAGGGGAGGTCAGTGTGAGTTTAACTCTAGGAACGAATGGCCATATTTTTGAGTTGTTTATTCATTAGGCGGCGTTTCTGTCCCTGAAAGAGTATTTGTTTATAATTCGTACGTGTGTACGGAGATTGTTTTAAAAGAAATTCTCTGATATTCAACTTCTCAGGCTAAGTTCGATTCACAGATTGGTAAGTAAATTTCGTATTCTTGATAAAAAGCATACAATACTCATAGAAAAAACGTTAAATAATATTGGACATGCTCTGGAACGTTCCCTTAAAAAATCATCACTTGACATCTTTCTTAGCAAACGGGCATTTCTTGATCTTCTGTTCGAATGACTACAAGAATACTGAAGTTAAAACCTTAAAAAATTACTATAATTGGTGCAAATACTAAAAACCGGGTGACTCCGATTGCAGGAGATTTTGTGAATGGAATTTTCATAATGTGCTTGACGGAGTAATTTACCCTCATCTAATGGATGAATCTTGGTGGGTATGTTAATTCACAAAACAACCGTTACTGGAGTCAAAAAAAACCCGGCCTTCTTCCGAGGAACTCTTGTATGATTAAGAGATAGGGGTGTGGAACGTCAACAGTGCTGATTAGGGTCTATTTTTTTAAAGAAATAATTAATAGTGCAGACTATTTTGCAATCCTTTTTCCGTGAATTAAATGTGAAGGTATGTAGGTTCGCCATCTTCCAACAGGGCTCGAATACTTTATGAAATGCAATGGGCTGTCTTTCTGCAGGCAATTCATGAAATATTCGACGATAGAGTCATAATTAACAACATCTCCTCGATCTCCGGGTTAAGGCCCTGCGAAATTTATCTCTGGGGAGCATTAAACAAAACAGTGTACAAGACAAATTCGCAAACATTAGATTAACTGAAATATGATGTTTGTGAGAGATTTCTTCCATTTCTCAGAGGGAACTGCAGAAGGTAAAGTTACTTTCATAAGCCGACGTCAGAAATAAATGAAGGGAGGCAGTTCCAGCATCTTGTTGCTGGATTAAATATAAATTTTAGAGTTCAAGCGTTAATAATAACTCACGTGACAATCACTTTCCGACACCCGTTCACCACTGTACCAGCTTCAACCTACCGATTGGCCGTTGCGCATGAAGCGGTCCCGTGAAGAAAAATCACCCATTACATTATTTATATGTCACTTTGTATTTATCAGGTAGCCCTTTTGCGCCATATTTTAAATTATGATAGATTTCCCTGTAGCGCAAGGTTTTTCAACCGGCTGTATACACATAGAATTATTAATATAAAATGCACATTTTCTTTCTTTATTTAATCGAGGATTGATTATTTGTTGGACGCTGTGAAGAACAATACACAAGACCTTGTGAAGAATTACTTTGATTTAAACAATGCTAAGGACATATCAGAGGTAATTTATTGTTTGCATTCTCCCCGACAGGTTTTGGAAGCAAGTTTTCCTTGTGAGTGAAACCAGCAAAGCACATCTGCACTGCTATGAACGTCAAGGCACGATTGCTGGAGCGGTCACCCCCTGAGTCATTAGGCGTCTGCGTCAGAGAGCTGCAAAGGAAGCTCGCCGAAAGACTGTTACTGTTGCCAGCAGAAACCGTACAAACCATTGCCGTTGTTTTAGGTGTTTATTTTGTAAACTTCTGTTACATGATTCACGCATAAGTCATGTTCTACTTGTGTGGCTGTGTAAACTCATAGAACAAGCGCATTTTGGCTGCGTTCATGAAGAACCCAAGCACTGGGTGTTGTGCGCAATATCCCCGCAAAGAATTGTGGGCCCAGACGGAACTGCTAACACTGCAGAATACCCGATGCATTTTCATGAGTTTGTTGGGCAACTGGATGCCTCCAGGGGGTTTTCAGCAAGACGGCGCCACATGCTATATATCAATTGAGTCCATGGTGTTTATTGGGAGAGCTTTTTTGACAATCGGATGTCCTCTAAGGATGTGAGCCGCTGATATCTCCAGATTTCACAACGCCGGCCATTTCCCTAAGAGTTGCTTGAAAGTTAAGAGTGAAGCTGTATTGGACAACCTGATGCAGAAAATTACACGAGATGTCAATGATATTGGTGAAATAGAATCCTTCAACAAACGGCGTAACATGAAACGAATAAACATGGATAAGGTTAGTGCGAGATGGGTGCCTAGACTTCTTTCCTCAGTCCAAAAGCAGCAACAAGTCATCTGTTGTCAGGCATTTTTGGATTTCTGCCGTGGAAACGAGAGAAGTTATGCAAACTATTGTTACAGGAGACTACGCTCCCTTGTCCAAAAGAGAATCAATGAAGTGGATTAAACCTGGAGAGGCAGCGTCTCTAAAGGCCAAGGCCAATCACTCAACCAAGAAGGTCATGGTTACAATCTTTTGGGACCATGAAGGAATACTCTTCATTGACTTCACTGCCACGGGTGGCTGAGGTCATTAAGGCATGGACTCCTGAGCGGGAGGTCTGGGTTCGAATACCGCCAGGACCGTTCTTCCTGGTTGAGGTTTTTTTCCGAGTTTTCCTCAGTCCTCATAAATGGCAAATGCCGGGGAGGTACCCTAAACTTAGACCTGGAACTATTCCTTCCTTAAAAATAAAATCCTTTCCAAATTTATCATTTCATCTCATGTATCATCAGTGTTCGTCGCCTGTGGTGCCTCTGTAGCAAAAACGGGCGTTAAAAGCTATTCATTCATTGACTTCAAGGAGAGGAACACAGCAGTAAATGGGGAGTACTATGCTGGCCTAGTGCACAGACTACGTGTTTCCATAAAAGAGAAAAGGCGAGGAAAGATGAGTGGGGGGTGCGTCTTCTTAATGACAACGCGTCTGTGCACACAGCTCTTGTTGCAAAGGAAGCTGTGAAGAAATGTGATTTCAAGGAGATCGATCATCCCTACACAATACAGCGCAGATCTAGCTCCCAGTGAGTATTTCCTCTTCTCAAAACTCAAGAAGGATCTTCGAGGAAGGAAATTTAAGTGTGACGAAGATGTGATATATGCTGTTTATGCCCATTTTGCAGATTTAAATGTTAATTCAAAGATGTGAGAAGTGTATTGCAATAAAGGGTAACTATATTGAAAAGTGAAATATAGTTTTTTGTTTTTCTCATACCTAGAAAATGGTTAGACCGGAAACTTATGGGTCTACCCCTGTATATTAGAGATACTCTACATTTGAGTAGAAATTCGTTGTTGCAGTCATTTCTTTGCAATAAATAAATATATGTGCGAGTTTTATACGAATCATTCTATATATGTTATACAGAGTGACCCAATGGAATATGGCGGTTTTCAGAACTTTCTTGTGGGAATTCCGGATAGAATCAAATAAAAACACTTTTCAAGGAACAAGTAGCACAATACAATTTATTAATCTGAACTTATTTTTTAAAAATCGCATTTTTAAGTGGATTCTACGACAACGAACACATTCGTGTAATCGACTCTGAAAGTTTACCACAGCTCGCTGCAATAAAACGTGATCAATGTCCCTAATTTCACGAGTTACGTTTTCTTTTAACTACATGATAGCCTGTCGCAGTACACTTTACTTTCAAGTATCCCAATAAAAAAATAGTCTGCAGCCATCACATCGAGCTGACCAGGCAACATCAGCAAATCGAGAAATTATACGCCAGGAAACAGGATCCGCAGAGTGTTCATTGTTTCACCAGCGTTGTGAACTGTGGCACCATCCTGCTAGAACCTAAACTCAGTTTCATCATTATCATCCACCTGAAAGTTCAGTGTTGCCAATTAAACTCTACCCTAAATCTTCTCTGAACGTAGGAGATTGACTTAGATTCAATAAAGTTTGTAACAACAACAAATACACGTTTTTAACCGTCCAATTATCCATACTGTTGTTTACTAAATTGCATAGTTACATAGCAACCAATACCATAACTGTAATGTAAAATCGCTAGAAATGGCACCGTTCTGTAAGCCATCATATTTCAATGGGTCACTTGTGGTTATTAAAAAATAACTTCAAATCAATAAACTGCATTGTGCCACTTGTTCCTTGAAAAATTATTTTTATTTAATTCTATACGAGTGTGTGGCAAGAACGTTCTGAAAACCGTCATATTCCACTGGGTCACTCTGTACGTATAAACAAGCACATTTAAAACCTTCCATTAGCAATTCTGCTATTTGCCGGCGCGACTATCCCCACGCATTCGCCGGCAACTTGGCGCCGCAAACTCACAACACAATACTTCACCTTTTTAAAAATCGGGTTTTGCAAATATTACAAACGAGGTTCTGTACTCATCTTTTACTCACGCAGAACTCATTTATAAACCAATATTGCCTAATATAATGATTAATATAACCTGAAACAAATTCAAGTTTTCGGTGTGATGGAACAAGAACAGCAAGATTTTATGTTACCGACTGTTTCGTCCATTTCATTGCGTCTATCAAAAATCATTCTTACCAAGGTAGTAATTTTGGCACAAATATATTCGCGAAACCATCTGTATAGCATACAATTACAATATTTTATTTACATTTTTGTAATAGTATTATTGCAATGATATTTGCATTTTTGAATTTCTTGCTTACAATATATGAAATTGTCTATACATAATTATTCATATGCGGTATTTTAATACCAGCATTTCCCTCTAATTTGTGAAGGAAATGACAAAGAATTTTTACAGTATTTGATAGCGGCATTGCACAATGAGGTATGCTATTAATGCTCACTAAGTATTTACTGCTAAAGTAATTTATTACTACTTATTTCAAATTTTACTGGTTTATTTCTTTGGAAATATTTCTTAATAATCATTAACATTGTTCTACATATTAACCTAATATATAAAACGACAAAAATGTTATTTTATTTGAACATCCTGAAAAATACAGAAAACTTTAGCAGCACCTTGTTCATAGATAACCCTCGGAGAAATACATTGTCGCAGTTAAAAGCTATTTGGGATAGATGGCGGAACTAGACGTGCGCGTTGGGCAGGAAATCTGTACAGCGTCACCTGTTGGACTAACTTCCATACTACATGTTGCGGCCGTGTAACAAAAGACGGTAGCAGACTTTCGCTGCGTAATCGGCAGCTTCGCTTACTTCATTTTCCGCTCGCAAGATGTCAGGTTTATCTAGCTGTTCAGTATACTGGCTAGTTTAGCGCGTGTTGGAGATGAGTCCATCCATTCAACACGGCAATGGTGAACAGCAGCGGTACGCTTCTAAAACTAAAAATGAAATACCAAGTGCGCTCTGACATATATTTAATGATAAAGACCTCGCAAGTGGTATATGTACAAATTAAAATCATGTTTCTATATCAAATAGTTCGCATTTTATAACTTTATTGTTTTCCATTAACTTTCGAAGCGTTCGGTTATAATAATAATAATAATAATAATAATAATAATAATAATAATAATAATAATAATAAATGAAATTAATTCTGGTGTTCCAGCTACATGGCGATAACAATCGAGAAGAGTTAAAGAAACCCCTTCATAACAATTGCCTGCTGAAACAACGGCAGCTCGGGGCAGTTAAAGCCGAGCTACACACACTATCACCACCACCATTATTACTGGTGAAAAGGCCTGCAATGAAGCTTTGTATAGAGCTCATTTTCTTTAACGGAAATAAAGTCACTACTTCACGAATTCAAACGAAACATAGCCTGCTATTCTCTAATAACCCACAACTAAAGAGACGGCTGGAGACTGCATGAGAACTTGTTCGCTTTAAATGTAACACAGTGTGTATACAAAGTCTGTGAAACATTTCATTTACATATATTTTCCAAACTAAATATTCAAATGTGTTGAAATTTCACTACATGAAACATAAATTGTGATATTTAAGTTCAATGTGTCTTCGTTGGTCATTCATCCCAAACTCGACTCAGCATTTCTGGTGCTACACTGGCGATGGCAGATGGAGGTCTTCGTGGTATGTAGACCCTGTCCACATAACCCCACAAGAAGAAGTCACATGGGGTCAAGTCGGATGACCTGAATGACATCCGGCCAATACAACGCTGAGGGAATTCCTCGTTCAAATATGAACAAACTGCATTATGGAAATGTGGTAGAGTGCCATTTAGCTTGTGACAGACCTTCACATCCACGTATGCCCAAGAGTAAATAGTAATATATAGCTTATAATAGCAAAAAGGGACATTTCATGTTACGAAAACGTATTCACGGCTACCCGGACGTTTGACTCTATGACTATAGGGAAAAGGTTGCCTTTTATCACTTTTGTGTTTCTTCTGCTGGTAATGGCTAGAAGGATATCTCTACTATAACAAAGCTAAGTGCATACAGTGGTCGAACAATAGATCCGGTGTATCGTAGTTGCTGAAGATGCTTCAAAATTCGTTGAAGGTAGAAGGGGGAACAGGTGTCGGCGATAATATCGTCACGTCGTATGATGAGGAACTCTCCAATAAAGTACCAAAAAAGGCGAGGTGATTTAAAATAAGCGCGTTTGGCAGCTCAAGAACTCACCAATTATATTTAAATATTTCAAAGGCTCAGGAAAAACCTGGACGCTGTGCTATAAATCCCACATTACGTTTTGAAACCACAAGGCGACGTTTGGATTTCAATATAAGGAGAAACAGCCTCGCAAAAGCATGTTTTTACCAGATGGTAGCTGCAGTTCAGACCAGCAAGTTAAGGCACTACAACGCTTCTCAGTATTACGTCCGGCTCACTCACATATGTGTTCTTCAGACATACATATGTTTCGTTCGTTCTCTGACGATCAACATCGCTTTAACAGGGGCAGTAGACGAGAGGCACACAGATGCAGCATATTTAACACGCGTCATCAAAGTTATAGAGATGACGAACCAAGTGTAGATAACTAGTGTAGTCTGATTAAACATTTCAGTGTGTTTAAATGAAGCAAGGTCGTGTGCTTTAAACCTCCCTCTCCATCTCCCCCCTCCCGTGACCAATAAAACACAAAAGGGGACTTCAGGCCCCTGAATGACCCGGGTTATGAAGTGGGACCCTCGGTCCAACCACTAGATCAACACCAGCATAGAAAAAAAAAAAAAAAGAAAAAAAACCCGCCTCAAATCGGGAATCCAACGTGTGACGACATCGTGCACACACACACCCCAGTAAAAAGACCCGCTTCAAGCTGCAGGATGCAAGCGGTGACACAACACCTGCTCCTATCGCTCCCTCTCTCCTCCCCGGTTCAAAACACTACACCAGCTTAGCGAGACATTATCGGTTTGCACCCCGACTGCAAACCAAGTCTCCTACAGATGATAACTGCAAATACAAGCATCAGTGCAAAACAAGAAGTTCCCTGCAAACATTAAATCCCCCTTGTCAATAGAAGAAGAGTGTTTTATGTTATGTCCGCCACTCGTTGTAAACGCGACACCTGCTGTGAGGCACCGCCTTCCTCCCGCGTAGCATTCAACATGCTCAACAGATGGCGCATGTTGCCTAAGGTTGCTTATTGTATAACTGTGATAAGTAAACAGAACTACTATCGATAATGAAGTTTTACAGCTATCTTTATCCAATATTCTAAATAATAAAACATCTGATTATCAAACTGCAAAGAAATCAACAGTAAAAATGTTTGGTTGCAGAAAATTTCATCCAATATATCACACCAGCCTCGTGCACCTGATTTCTTCTCTGGTCTTCTCCCTATCATCTATTTTATCGTATGTCTATCGCAGTCTCTCTGTAATTTTATGCACACACCTAAAATTCGTGTTTATGACGTAACTCGGGTTTCCTCATATAAAAAATTTTAAGCTATTTGTTTATTGGTTACATTTTCAAGGATTCCAAAAGTTTCAAAGCACTGTAGTGTCACTGCTTTATGTTTTTATTGGCTAATAAATTGGGAATTTTGCTGCTATGGAGCTTCTTGCAGAGTTTTCAACAATTTAGCATTCTCATTGGATGAGGCTATATTAACGCCGTGCTAAGGGCAGAATCGTTTGTATTAAAAGAAATTTCCAGATGCTCTAAAACGTCATTATAAAATAGTACAATATTTACAATGAAAGTTTTGTGTTTTGTATCTCATTCTTTTATACTTTCTTCCTGCTAATGTAGGTATGCCCACCGTAATAGCCTGATAAATTACTTTATTTTCACTTTAATATATCCTCTCACCTGTTGCTCTTTAGAAACCAGCTTATATTTTAACATACAAACAATAAAATAATTGTTTATAATATTTATATTGAGTAATATTATAGATACCTATATCGACTGGCAATATAATGTACTTTTTCAACTTTCTTGTATGCATAAAAACGGACCAAACAATAGGAAATAAAACACTGACTTTTTTTTTGTAGTAGTAGTAGTACAAACCAGCATCTCCTACCCTTCTCTACCCATAAAGTCAATCTGATTTGCGACTACATTCAACGCATTCAATGCCCTTTAAATAACTTTACTATACAGATTTCAAGAAATTTATTTTTTTTTGTTTTGTTTTAGCAAGTTATTTTAAAAGTAATAGTTCACATAATAAGGCCGATACTACTAAGTGGATATAGCAGCAAAATTAGAAAGTTAATATTCAGTGTGTATAATTTCGTTAAAAGTTACGCGAATTAAGAAAACTTCAAAAATCTAAAATTTTCTCAATTACACACCTTTAGCCCTTGAGTAGGAAAGGAAATTTTAATACATATGCGTTTTCGTGTAATATTTATCTGTTTGTGTTTTAATTTTTGATATAATGTGGGAGGGGATATTATTTACAAACGACACTGTTTGCACGTAATTAGCTCTTGAATCAAGCCTAACTCGAACCCATTTCATCAGTATGTTAAATCATGATATATGTAGAGCTACAGTGTTTTTCAAAATGGGAGGCGATTTCGTTCACGCTGAATGAGGTGTATCTGCATAACGTTGCCGGATGTTCATCTCTCTCCGACCCGCGCCCCAATTACCCTTCCCTCTCACTCAGTCTATAGGGTATACCTCTACAAAGGGACACTGATTTTTTGCCCTTCACTGGAATTAATAAAAACGATTAAAACGTAATGGTAAATACGCCAAAACCAAATTTGAAGATAATTCGTTGTAACATCTCAATTCTTTTTTCGGTAGCCATTCAATTATTTCAGAATTTCTGCTGTGTTTGAACTTTATAGTTCATTCATTAACACCAGCCACCCCCACTTTGATATTTCAAGTAACGTCCCTAACGTTTGATACTGAAAATTTAAATAAAATGTAATTGTCATTTCATTTTTTGTTTTTTATTGTTGCCTACTTGCACTGTTGCTACTGTTGTTTGAATTTAGACAGTCCAATACTATAAACTTCCAAATATAAAGTAAAAATAGTTAAGTTTTGGTGGTTAATTGTTTCGAAACAGTGTGTACCCTACAAGAAAGAACAGAAAGTAAGGGGATTCATCAAGAGATTTTGTAATAGGCTGCATTACTGGAATGTAAATAATTGTATTTTTCCCAAAATAGTTGAGATAGTATTTATGAGCTACCACCCTCAAATTTAATTAGAGTGATTGTAGCATGTAACTTAATGTAACTTTCTTATCATAGTCATGAGTGTAATGTCATTTCAGTTTGTGTACAAGCATTCACTTATTGTGTGTAAAATGTTATTTTCTTGTTGGAGCTCAGTAAGCTACCCTAGCCATAAAATCTGACCTGAAATTTTTTGTTATCTATTGTAACAATATTTGTAATGATGACCCAAGCAACCGATGTTTTCTGGAGACATTTCTAAAGGAGAATTCTTGAGTAAGATGTTTATTTGTATATAGTTAGAGAATTGTAAAGTAGGGTAGGCATGTTAAAACATAAGGCAGTGGATGAAAAGACAGGCCGATAACCTCTTCAAGGGAAGAAGCTAACAGCTTTAGTTGATATATACATGTAAAAAGTCACGTAGGCCATGTTTACTTAGTCTTGTAATTTTGCGGCCTGCAGTCAGTTTTGCAAGAATATTCAGCGGGGCATTGTCAGTGGAAGCACTTTATCAGTTCAGTTAGTGGAAAGCGGTAGTCAGTTTTGGAAGAGTATTCAGTGTGGAAGAGAGCATTGTCAGCTCAGTTCCGTTCAATGGGAGAGTATTAAGTGGAAGGGCTTTATTAGTTGAGTTCAGTTGCGCCTCAGGATTAGTTGATTTCAGGATCTGTCTTTATAAAACTAAGAAACGTCAGAGTGGTCGCCATAGTTAGTGCGAAACTGGCACATATTCTCCAGGAAATAACGGCAGTGCATTTTATGTGCAATTGTTTATGAACAATAAATTGTGCTTCTCCTCTCATAACGACAAATCTTATCAATCTTCATATACTCCTTTCCCTATAGTCATAGGACCATAAAAGTATCCAGCAGCAGAGTCTCAACAGCAACAGGCAAAATATAAGTCAGCAGAAACCGATCATCGGAGAGGAAGAAATTATCATTTACCTCCTAAAGTTCCATTTAAAAAAATCTTTTTCCAAATCTTTCCCTCCACATATTCTACGCATATATTCATTAACATACCTCTTCTTTTTATTAAAAACCGCTGCACAGTTTTTTCATTCTGCAATTAACAGAATCATTTTTTACTCCATCCAAATTTACACCACAACAAAAACAGCTCAAATTGCCGACAGCGGAAAGAAGTATAATAATAATAATAATAATAATAATAATAATAATAAAAATAATAATAATAATAAACAAAAGTGATGCAATTGCATCCTTTTTAAAACTTAAGTATCAAAAAGTATGCTTGCTAAATGAAAATTCAAAGGGCGTGGTTAGGGGTGAAGTCGAAAATTAAACCAACTTTGCTTTTAAACTTCCCCTTAAATATCCAAATGAACTTTTTTTTTGTTTAAATTTAATTTATGGAAAAATCCCTGAGAGTATATAAGAAACATGGAACCAGAGCGTTCTAAGTTGAAAGAAAGTAAGAAAAAAGGCGAGAATAAAAGACAATACTTCGGGCTTAATGCCGTCTTCAGGTAGAAAGTGTTAAGTAAACACTTGCCTCACACTTACCTAACACTTTCTACCTGAAGAGGGCATTAAACTTAAAATATTTTGTTTTATTATGCACTCACATGTTTGTTACTTTCTTTTAGGTTAGAATGCTTTGGTTCCATTCTCGAATAAAGTGTATTAATTTTAGCTTAACGACTGGATATTATTTGCATTTTGGGTTTCAGATTCAAGAATCAGCTTTAGCAAGTCGCTTACGGATTACACAAGTAAGTCCATCATTTGCCGCAATTTCTTAATAATATACACGAACATCGTTACAAAAATGAATTAAATCACACAGCTACCATTTGGATATTTACTGCTCTTTAAGAGAAGTCGTAATTCAAAACTTTATGTACATTTTGATGAGTAGTGTTTAACGCCCGTTTTTACTACTGAGACACCACAGGCGGTGAACACTGATGATACATGAGATGAAATGATAAATTGGGGAAGGATTTTGTTAAGGAAGGAAGCGTTCCAGGCCTAAGTTTAGGGTACCTCCCCGGCATTTGCCAGTAATGAGGAATGAGAAAAACCTCAATCAGGGAGGACGATCCTGGCGGGATTCGAACCCCAAATTTTAACGACCTCGGTCACCCGACATTTTGCTGCATGGTACTGTTATTTCAACTATAACATCCGTTGTGTATTTTCATTGTTTTAACAGGAAAACTTATTATTTGAAATCAAGAAACAATTATTATTTTCTTTTTTCGTTAATTTTTTAAAAAATTAAAAATACTAAACGCACCAGTACTCTGTTAAATTATTTTAAATGTAACGAATCATAAGTATAACCAATATTGTAGAATGTAGGCTTTCACAGTTGGTGTCAATTATGAAGCGAGTCTTTCAAGCTGTAAGGCGTGGTCCAATGGGATTTTTCTCCTTCATCTTTCTAGACGTTTCGTTCACGACTGCGGTGGGCATCATCAGTGCTGTGGTATGATATACTCAGTTCGTATATTCGCCAGCAATATTGTGTGACAGGGTAAGCATTCGACGCTGTCCGAAATTCTCGTTCATAAACTTGGAACCATACTATATATCTTTATTTTATTTTTGCATTAGCAAGTATTTTAATAGTATATTTGATATCGTAATAAAATTGTGTTCGTAAAAATAAACCTGATTATTATTTTTAAAAGAACTGAGAAGATAATCACCATGCTTGAATGTTCATAAATAAATTAATTTATTCCAACAGCAAGTTACATTAAACAAATTCTACAGACTTTGTAATAAACCTCGTGCTTGTCTAGATATGGTGAGTGCTGCACACACATTGTGGTGATGATACATGGACTGCAGCAAGGATTCTAATGTGAAGTAGGTGTTTGAGATGTACAGTACACTCTCCTACATCAGGTGTACCCTGGGCGACGACTTTGACGGTAAAGAAATCTACAAATCGGCATTGAGCTTACAATGTCCAATGAGCGATATGGTGATTAAAGAAAAATATCTTAGAATAAGAAAAGTAGTAGAATAGTGGACATTTATGATAATCATCAAAAGAGGAAATTAAATGAAATTTCCTTTAATATTAAAAGAAAATGGGCATGACATTAAACAAGGAAAACGTAGAAAAAATGAAATTATGGATAAATGAACAATAAACTTTAATATTAGCATAATTGTTAATGGATTACAAATTATCACTTCTGGAACAAATTCCAAAAGCAGTAACAGATTTGTGAAATGCAAGAATATTTACCAGATGTCATTTTTAAGAAATAAAGATTCGTAAATATTAACGGTGTACAGATTTTTTGGGGAACAATATAATTATCTGGAAATGTAGTTACTCTGTTTGTGTCATATTACTGTATTTGCAACTTTATTTAAGGACGAAAACACAACTATAAATATGAATATGCTACTGCGAAAAGTAAACGCTTTCAGCTATTTAAACAATCAATAAACATCTGTTTCATTTAAGGAAAGCAGGAAAATAAACAAACTACTGTAATATCTAATGGAATTATGAGCTGCTGTCTAATAATAGCATATGGTGCACCATGATCCTATTTTGTGGTAACCTTGTTTCAGATTACAGAAACAAGAAACTGGCATACATTTATGCTTTCAGAATTAATGTCCCTCCTTAGAAACCATTGCAGCATTCCTGCGGTATTGCTAACGTTTTCTTTGTGACTATGCCCTGATGAACTTTATCCATGTTAAAATCCGAGTGTGAATGAGGGAAATGAACCTCTCATTGGAACTTGATATTCCCTTTAACTCATTCATTCTTCCCATTGCAGATGATATAACAGGTTTGTGAAAGATTTTTGTAGACTTTTGCAATCAAAATGGTGAAATAATACAACTTTTTGTAACTGTATAGATTTTTGCCTTTGAGATTTTAAATTGCACAAACATATCACTTCGACACTTATAGATTGCCTCATTCATGTTATTTTCATTAAAAAGAACTTAAATAAAATAATTGCATTTCCAAATCCATGTTCCCAGAAGTACCATAAACACAAAGTAACTTTTTATCATTGATTTCGAGTTTTAAGGGGAAAAAATTACGTTAAATAAAATATCAAAATATTTACTCACCGCTACCAAGAGGGAAAAAAGAAAAACTTCAAATTGGCGTTTGTCATCATCTGGAAAGAAAGAAAAAAACAAAATAAAAAAAGAATTATAAATAGTAATGTCAGAAATATTTCATAAAAATGCATGCAGTAAGTTAAAAGTTTGTCATATTTCTTCTTTTTATTTAGAACCAAGTCTGTCTACAGAAGTTATGTGTGGTGATGATTCTTTAAGTAGGGAATGTTTAGTCATAAACATGTTTATGGCTTGATCTTAAGGAAACTGATATACAAATTTAGTCTTATATCTTAACTTACTTCCTTTCATAATCACTTTGGACATTAAGAATATCCCGAAACTAGTATAAGCATTTTCTCATAGTAAACAGTAGTTGCCAATCCAGGCTAGTTACTTCTGAAAACCATATTCCATCAAGGCACTCTATTTTCGGAAGTGGGCATGCCAAGTTCGGTCTGTAGGGTGGATGACCACGTTTTTATCTCGTTTAAATTCATCATGCAGCAGAATTGTTGGCTGTATGTGGGCGAGAATTGTCATGGAAAAGAAAGAACTCATATGACAGCGTACTTCTGTGACAATTATTAGCATCCCGATTAATAATAAATAAGACACTAAACTCAAACCATCTCAAATCTAATTCTATGAGTAGCATGGAACTCATCAGCTCCCATGGTTCTGTTTATTAGTAGGAATTATAGCTGCCCACAGCTGCTACCCCGAATTTGTGTATTTAATATGCGTGTGTTTTATTACAGATGGGTAATAACTTTTTATTAATGTAATTAGTGATATGAATGTTTCGCTACATCTGCCTAATGCAATGCAATGAATGTAAATAATTATTTCAGTTTATTTGCTATGTAAGTAAGACGCAGAAATTGTAGATGTAAAGTTTTTCTGGTGAACATTGCCTAGGCAGCCGTCCTGCAAAAACATGGTCATAAAAATCATAACAGTGGAAAAGGGATAGCCTTCCAGAGACCGGAGAAAAGAGTTCATAAAAGGCTGGAACTTTCCCTTGCCTTGCGAATAAAACGCTTTGTGGGAATTGTAATTGACAGCTGGCAGATGACACCGATTTGTAGAGGAGTAATTTCTTTAAAACTTCAAAGCCAAGTCAATCGCCCGGCTCGTATTTCCAATACACGAATCTGACGAATAAGATGGTAGGAAAATATTTTGAAGGCATTCAATGGTGAATAGTCTTATGAAAACGGCACCTAGCGTGGGTAGCAGCCAACAAATCTAGATGTGTGTGTGTGCGAGAGAGAGAGAGAGAGAGAGAGAGAGAGAGAGAGAGAGAGAGAGAGAGAGAGAGAGAGAGAGTCTTCGCTCCGTTTTTGGGAATTCCAAGTCGCTTCATTCAGGCACTCAAGACGCATCCAAGTCTTATTCAAGCAGGTTTCTGTCAAGTCTCACTGCTTGGGGAGCATGGAACGCTACGAGATTGGTAACCCTGTAATACTCTAAAGCATTATTAAACTTAACTCCACTATGACAAACCACAGCATACGAAGAACTCTTGCGCAGATGTGTGTTGGCGATTAATTATTAATTAGCAACCTTTATAAATCTTTCTAGAATATAAAGAACTTCACGTGATGCAATTGCTCACCATAATTACTAAAATACGCTCAAAAACTCTATAAAAAGACTGTGTAACATTTTACACTCAAGAGCATACTACAATAAAAAAACACGATAATATAAATCAAAACACTACAATAGAAGGGTGAAATAACGAAATTATTTACTTATTTGGTTTATTTAAGGACTCAGATCATCAGCGCCCCGTACAATTCAGGGTGTAAAAGACCAACAGCTTTTGCTCAGAACTGCTACCAGCACTATCCCAGACAAATAGAGTAATTGACAGTTTCCAGCCTCATTTAAAAGAATGTATGAAACAGCACTTTGCCAGAGGTCGCTTTCAAACATTGATGGGTAATTGACGTTCTTTTGTCACCAAAGATAGTAAATAAATAGACGACATTCACTTACGTGTCGGTTTTTAAGCACGTTAGCTCTGGTGATGAGCTTTAGAGACAAAGTGCGCATTATTCAGTGGAACTATTCTGCTTTGCCAGTAGGCAAATAGTTTCTATAGGGCAAAACTATATTGACAGTCTTTCTGGGTCGTCAAGTTCCGTTCCAGCCTCATGGAGAATGACCGATTCCTCAACAAACCTCCTAACAAATGGTGTTGCATGATAACGCGTGACCTCATACCTCCAAGAAGACCACAGAGATATCATACAAAATCTAGTCCTAGAGCATTCCCCATACAGTCCCATCTTAACTTCGAGTAAAGTCTCCTTAAACAACATTTTGGAGGGGAACACCAAAAAAACAAGTCACCACTGAGTATTGTGACAGCCAAAAGAATTCAACGCTGCTGATTTTTGTCGACTACTACATAAATAAGAAGGATATTAAGTTCAATAATAAATATTTTTTCGTATCAGTAATACCATTCAATTATTTCATTTGTAATTTGCTTACTAACTTTCCCATATTTGTTGCTCTGATTGGTATTTGAATATGGCGGCTTTTCTGATGTCTCTAGCACTTTGTCTTTATGATAAGCTGCAATATTTAAAATTTGTATTATTTTAATATTTTTGTTTAGAATTTATATAATTAAAATTATAATTTCATGAGCTTTATTTATTTCTCTATCTATTTATGACTTCTTCCTTCCTATTTCTTCGACACTTTGTCATAACTATTACTTCATTTATCCTGCCAATGTTCTTTTGCTTATTTTTCCGTAACGCTCTTTTCCACTTTCTGTTCGCATGTCAAAACTAATGTTATTTTTATGTCTTACTTTCATAATAAATTCACACTATATCGGTAATACAGGTATCTGTAATTAACTGACACATTTATTATATATCAAGGGAAGCAACTGCACGTAAAGCTGTAATTAGTGTCATTTGACATTTTTACATAACATAACCTGTCTTAGGTGACTCAATGTCGGTCATTAAGCTCACCGTAAATTACTGCTGTAAGTTCTCTCCACAACTCGGTCATTTTCAACTTATATCATCAATATTCATCAGAACTTCAAGTGTCAGACATTTATCCTTTACATAAAAAGTAATCGCATAGAGTAAGGTGGGATAGTAAAGGGGTCATTCTTTAGCATAATTCCCTGGAGATATTGCTTTCAGTAACTTTGCAAACACTGCAGTCAAAATGAGACGACGCTCCATCTTGTTAAAATATGAAGTATTTTCATGTTGTCATTAAGTCAGTTCTGCAACATATCCAGGGAATTAACCAAGATAATAAATGTTCACTCATGTGTGTATTAGAAAAAGGCAAGACAGGAACCTTATGGACCTATCCTCGTATATCTCGTAACTGAAAACCAAACACTACAAGTAATCAGCCACTTCAAGTGTAAATTATTCAGTGTAAAACAATGCGCAGAATATGTATGTAATACTTAATTTATAACTAGTTATATCTCCTGAAACATTAAAAGTAGTAAACACTAGTGGAAAAATAAATAAAATAATATTTGAAACTTACAGTGTTAATTTAATCCTCTGTTTCTTTTAAATAAATAAAAAAAAAAAACTACGCATAAACGATTAATGCTTTTTTCTGGAAAGGTATAAAGGTAATTTATTATTAATAATATGGTTTTCAGAAAGATAAAACAACAAATAATGCAGTACTTCTCTATTTGGAAAACCTAAATGCTAAATACGACAAATAAGAAATGTTAATGCTATATTTTGTTGATCTTAACAAAACGCGGTAGAGCATTGCATTTTGTTGCAGAAATGTAAAGCTCATGGGGTGCTGCAAATAATTCGCCACGCATTTCAGTACTAAAACCGCTCCTTTTTAACCAATTTTTAGTATCATAATGTTTAAATTGGTAGTTTTATTTATAATTTATTTTATAACGTACCAGCTTTGATGTCATCAAAAATTGTATCGTTTATTGGTGGTATTAATCGTTTATTTATGTACCGTATTGAAAACTACCTTGCAAACCAATATAAGAAGAACATTCATTATCTCTTATTAATTATTTTAAAATATTGAAATACATTCCGAAGGATTATAAGAAAGCAAGAACTTTATGTATCACATATTTTTTAATGAAGACAGTATATCTGTGATCATATCCGTGGTATAGTACTAGCGACTGCTAACTCCAAGGTCCTAGGTTTGATTCCCTTTTTGGATAACTTTTTTTTTTTCAGGAAATTTTCCTTACTCTGAAATGTGAATGCCAGACAGACTTCAAGCTTATATGCGCCGTCAGTTATTTATTTCATTAATTCAAACTATCTTTAGATATTCTTGGATTTAAGAATTTTCCTGGTGTGCCATCTCCACCGAGTACCCCCAAGGTGGCTGAGGTCGTTAAGGCGCGAACCCGTGAACGAGGAGTCTGGGGTTCGATTTCCGCCAGGACCGTCCTCCCTGACTGAGATTTTTTTGTAGGTTTTCCTGTCCCCATACATGGCAAATGCCGGGGAGGTACCTAAACTTAGGCCTGGGACGTTTCCTTCCTTAAAAAAATCCTTTCCCAATATATAATTTCATTTCATGTATCATCAGTGTCCACCGCAAGTATACTTCAGTAGTTAAAACGGACATTAAACACGATTAAAAAAATATCCACTGAGACAACGTATCGGCGGTCAATGAACGTCTAGGGCTCAGAAGGTCGCTATAATACCGCCATGGCTGAGGGGGGGGGGAAGGAGAGGCCCACAATCTCAGATACAATCGTCTGGAACCAGAGGAAAAATCTCATGTAACAAATTAAGGAAAATATCTTATGTGTGGCGTATATTGAATCAGGCATGTATAATATAATAATATATAATATACTTTTGCTATGTATACTCTATTTAGCATATAGTATACTCTTGTGGACCGTCTCCTTGGACTAGTGATTATTTTCGCTAACCGGGAGGACACGGGTTCGATTCCCAGTACCTGATTAGAGACTTTTCTAAGTTAGACATGTCTAGAAAGAGGAGAAAATTAGGGAGCTGCCGAATGGAAAGAGGGCGTACTTCGATCTCGAAAATTGCGTGTTAGGCGACCGGCAGGGTGCCAGCATGCTGCTCACATGCTCCCTACAATATTGCCCTTTATCAATTACATCGCAAGACGGAAATAAAGGAAGCAGAGGTCGTGTGGCATGAATCTGATTTATGGGGGAAGCAAGAGTTTATGCTTAAGAGTTGCTGAGATCTACAGAGAAAAAATGTCCTAATAGAAATTATCCACATTGTACATTTTAATCTGTTGAAAGACGTTATGGGCTTGCAAAATTTACATATACATCGCAGCAGGCAAGTTACGTAATACAACTAAGTAGATAACAAATAATTCTCGTAACATGTGACAAAAATTCTTTATAACATTAGAATCCAGTTACTGCAAAAGCAAATGACAGAATTTCTCTTAAGAAAGCTAATATTAAAGTCTCTAAAACCGTGCGTTATAAAAACATAAAATAATTCCTAAAAACCCTACAACAAATCTGAATCACCAAAGTAGGCAAGAAACTCCGTTTAATTTCTAGACGAAAATCGAAACAAACCCCATTCACCGGGAACTTCTTACCTATGTCTTATCACTTTGACACCTCAGAAGAGAAGACGTTTCACTGTTCCAGGAAAGAGGTATTATGTCCCGACCGTTGAAGATAAGACATGTGTTGACCAATGAAATTAAATCTAAAAGTCACGTCATCACGCATATCGTGACAGTATCAAAGAATGAGATGAACATTGTAATATTAATCGGCGGCGTCCTTTTTTGCAACAGTGGCACAGATTTTAACTTTTTTGTTTAAATGATATTTATTTAAATATATAGTTATTCAGACTGGGATGTTTTGTAATGACCCCACTGTATGGTAAAACCATTATGTAGCGAGTTGAGAATGGTAGATTTTCTAGGAAGACGAACATGGCGGCGGCTCTTGGAAAACTGCCATAAACGATGAAAACGCCCATGAGGAACTAGGTACATGAATATATAGTAAGGAAATGAATTGTTCACGCCACAATGGTATGATGTTTTGACAAACGCAGCGAGGAAAAAAAGTTGAAATTTTGACAAAAACAATTAGGAATTTTAATTTACAGATTTTTCGGTAGACAAACAGAATTCAACAGAAGACTTTATGGCTACGAATGAGTCCTGATATTAAGCTCAGAACAAAAATTCTTATTGAGGAACAAAACTCTCACGAAATTTGAAGGTGCAGCCACCAGTGATTGAGGTCATACTGTTTTGTTTCTTTGTTTTTTCGTTTCAATGCGCAAAGTAATTTTCTGGTTGATTACTTGCACAGAGGAGTCACCGAAACTGGTCATTATAATGCAAATTTAATTTCAACATTGTGAGATGCAGTCAAGTAGAAACATTGTGGCAAATTGAGATGAAGTACCCGTTTTCATCGTGCTTCATATTGTTCACTGACCTGACTAGTTCCCAGCGGCTTCAGTCTGTTCGTAAATCTGCAACAACAGCTTCGGGGGAAGATGTTTTCACTTTATCATGAAATAATAGTAGCCAAACCAATAATTTTCAGAGGTTGAACAACTTTTTCCAAATAGAAATGTTTCAGTATCGCTGGCAAAAACACACCAGCCAGTCTTCAAGAAGACTATGCTGAAAATTAAGGCAAACATTATTAAACATTTTAGGTCAATAAAAAGCAACTCTGGGGGAACCATATGGGGTAACCTACTTATTGAGATATTACTTAAAATATTAATTTTACATTAATAAAGTTGCTAAAATGATAACATTAGATACAGAAGTATATAATTTAGTTTACCTCACATGAAATGAAGCGTGTTCTACTCGCAGAGCTTTGAGAAATGGTATGGCTATAAATCTGTGAGTTAAATTAGTTTATAAGGAATTAAGAAATCATTATCCTTGAACATAATAGCCCATGGAGAGCATAAAGGATACGACCTCTGCGTTCATCTCCATCATTGCGACATCAATGTCAGACTACAGTATTGCAGGGGATATGTGAGCAGCACACAGAAGTCTGCCGGTCACTATCAGGAGGCTTTCAAGGAGTAACAAGTAACTCCTCAGTTGTCCTCACGAATGCCGTTCCAGACCTAATTTAGAGCATTTCTAAGCAGGTGCCGGGGATCTGACCTGGAAACTTCCAGCCAGCGCTAAAGACCGTGTGAAAACAACCTATCAGATAACATAGTTATCGAAAAATACCTTTTTATTTGCGATCTTAAAAACTAAGATTCGATAGTCTAGGGATAACGCGCTACCAAGGTTCGTGAATGCAATCCCAGCCCAATAATTTTTAGAGGTGTAAAAATCTGGAAAACAAGGCCTTTGGAAGGGACTTACAGCCGCGAGTCCCATGCACGTGAAAAACTCCATACCTCAAAAGTGGTTCCGGCCATAGGTAGCCTCTTTAAGTCGAAGATGGTGATAAAAAATTTAAAGAAGTGTAATTTTCATAGATTTTCATGCAAGCGTCTTTGGTACAATACTCCAATTAAGAGCAGGTTTACTATGAGAGGCTACATTTATAACATTTTTTAAAAAAAATAATTTAAAACAGCATTTTCTTAGTTACAATCTCATTTACTATTCAGTTTTGCAACAAGCTGTTTATATATAAGGTATATCGTAGGTATCTGGAATCCTGGACATCAGGGTATAAAAGCGGCAGAAAATTTGACAAAAGAAGATTGACTTCATAGGAGATAAGCAAGAAAACTGCTAGAAACGAAGTGTATCAGTGTCCCAAGAAAGAACATCAGATAAGATGCAAGAACTGTGTAAATTCCAGTAACATCTTAGCTAAGGGTCAAAAAGGATAAAAAGTAAACCAGGAAAGCTATTGTAGTTATTACCGGACACACAGACAATGAGACTGCAATAGACATCTTACTACAATATGGAACTAAGTTAGAATTATAGGAGTGCACAAAAGGGTCTTTTGGTTTGTCAAGGTGAATTATTTCACAATCAACGCATTAAGCAAGAACATATTAAAACTTACCACCGTTCTTTTTATAAACACTTCTTTAACAGGATGTTATTTGAGCTCTTTTTAAATATATGGGTTTGTTGTGAACATTTTGTCTTTCAACGCATTCCAAAATAAAAAATTACAAGGGGCAGAACTGGGGCTGTTATTTTGTGAGTTTACATTTCAAGGCGTAGAAGAAAAGAATATGTTTTTCAAAAATTCATTCATAAAACATACTGTTATCATAAAACACAGGACCGCCACAGATGGCCGAGGTCGTTAAGGCACGGACTCGTGAGCGGGAGGTCTGTGGTTCGAATCCCGTTAGGACCGTCCTCCCTGACTGGGGTTTTTTCCAGGTTTTCCTCAGTCTTCACAACTGGCAAATGCCGGGAAGGTACCTAAATTTAGGCCTGGAACGCTTCCTTCCTTAAAAAAAAATATCCTTTCCCAATTTATCATTTCATCTCATGTATCATCAGTGTCCACCGCCTGTGCTGCCTCAGTAGTGAAAACGGTCGTTAAACACTACTCAAAAAAAAAAAAAAAAAAAAACACAGGTCGCTGATGGTGGTCTAGAAGTAACCATACACCCGAGATATCAGTTCAAACCTGGCCGGGGTCAATGGATTTTTTCGGGTGTAATAACTTAAGTAAGGCTTTCTTCGGAAGGGAAGTAAAGCCATGGGTCCCGTGTCGTACATTTACGGCACGAAACAGAACCTCAAGCCTGAAAGAAGAGACCTCTCAGCAAAATTTGTCGGCAGTTTCACGCCCTGATTTGAATGGGACGCTGATGACCTGAGATTTTAAAGAGCGTCCGTAAATAAACCAAACCAACAAAAAAATTCATAACATAATTTTGTAAGATATAAACCTATAAAGGTAAAAAGGAGAAATGCCCATTTGTTGAACAAGGTGCCTGATTGACATCCGACAAATTTCTCCCTTATATTTTTGCATCTCATTTGTAATATACATATTAATTACACGAATTTTTGAAACGTTCACATCAGAAACTCATTCTTTAAATGTCCTCGAGCTGTATGTCCCAAGGAAAACAAAAATTCAGCTATATTATACATTTATTAAATAAATTCAGCTGTAAATGTACACACATACTTTGCCACATCAAACGATTCGTACCAGTAAATTCGCCACACATGTGTGGCATTAACCTTCAAGAGATAGGAACCAGGCGGTATCGAGAAATCGCGCGCCCTGAAGGCATATGATTGGGTCGCGTATATATACCTATAAATCATGAGTTCATTCAACCATTTTATGTAAATTCATCAATAAATGACTTTAGACTGAAAACTAGAGGAGAGAGTGATCATTTCTACATGCGCTGTAGTTCACTTTTCATCCGATTTTGCATGACGTCATCACGAATGGAAACCTATAAAAGTATGTATTATCAGTAAATAGCAGACCTTCAACAATCCTTTAAGAGATGATGAACAAAATCAGATTACTAATGTTGTGCCGATTTAAATTTGTAATTTTATAATGCATATAAACGCCTATTTTGAAATTAGTGCCTATTCCATATTTAGGCATATTTTATATGAAACAGAAAATGTAGCCAAATTATTATTTATGTCATAATTTTTGAGCTGAATGATTGAATTTTTCTCCCCGAAAGAGAGAACTCAGGCGAGACAATAAATATATCATTCCAGTGTATATATGTATATATATATATATATATATATATATATATATATAACTAAATTAACAATAATTAGAAAAGTAGAAAAGGATAAAACACTAGAAAATGTCACATATTTGTAAGAAGTCAAGTCTTCTTGTCATAGAAAAACTCTAGTAGTTCGAAATATAGCTATATATATAAACTGTGTAGATTTACTCCTTGATCTAGTTATTAGCATTGCTGACCGATTATGAGTTTTTCTAAGTTAGAAAGGTCTGGAACGGGATCACCCTGCCTCGTGAGGACAACTGGGGAGCTGCCTGATGGAGAGGTGGCGTTCTTTGATCACGAAAACCGCGCAATAGACGACTGGTTGGGTACCGGTATGCTAATCACATGCCCCTCTGAATACTGCCCTCTATCAATAAAGTCGTAAGACGGAGGTACAGAAGCAGAGGTCGCTGCTGCAGGGCAAGGCTCACTCCAGGCTGTAGCGCCATACAGAAGTGTAGCTTGATTTTTACAGTCTACAATACACGCATACACTGTTTACGCCTTTTCCAGCTCTTCTGGAATGTGGGCAATAGTACGGAAAAAAAAAAAAAAAATGTACTACAGCACAGCTGGACTAATATTGCCGAGTTCTTTGTAGGTATTGTTTTGCCTCACATTAATGAAGTGGTAAATATTTTGACAGGAAACAGAACTGATCTTGACAGCGCTGTTGATTTTATGTATATATCCAAGGTAATATATATATATATATATATATATATATATATATATGCTCCAGTGACAGCTGTAGATGTAGAAATATATTTTTTGCCGTAAAACTTTCACTTTCATACAAAAGACACAATTTTTGGCGAATTTTAGTAAAAGCACTTGTAATTTGCTGTGATGGAAATTAAGGTAAATAGATGATTAATATTAAACGATTAGATTCTTGTTCTCTCTCTCTCTAATTATTTTAACCAGATTATGATCTCATTTAAAGTATATTTCGAAAAGCTACTTTGTAGTTTAATTTGGGAAATAAGCTATAATTGTGCCAGTTACATAGTGAGACTATGATTTATCTTATAATGAAAATAATTTTTTATACAACCATTTTCTAATTGCCATTTTCAGGCATCAATTTATGTAATTTTTAGATTTATTAGTTTAAATAATTTATTTTTAAAAAACAAATGTAAGCATCTTTTAATTGAAAAAGCTCTGTTAATAAAATATAAACAAGTGTGTGAAATTAAATGGCTTAAGCCCATAATAAAGTGGGTCTAAATGAAACAAATCATAATGCATATTTTCAGTTTCACGAGCATATTTCTTACATTTTAAAACTAATTTTAGGCTAATTTTAACGCCTAAAAATTTGCTGTGTAGTTATCAAACACAAATTTCATTTTAATTTGAAGTTTCAAATCTAGCACCACAAAACGGGCACAAAATATTAATACGTTTTATTTCTGCTAAGATAACAAAGCATGCAATGTTTGGTGTGAGATTAGGTGTTTTGGTAAAGTGTGTAATTTTTAATTATTTTGTTCCATTTTTTAAATATTTATATTTAACATTTTACTTCTTCTCCTTTCTCTCCTTTGGCGCTATAGCTCGGGGCAAGTCTTGGCCTTCCGCAGCGACCTCTGCTTTCTCTACCTCCGTCTTATGACTTCATTGTTCAAGAGCAGTGTTGCATTGGGGCATGTGATCAGCATGCCGACACCCCGCCGGTCGCCTATAACGCGGCTTTCGTGATCGAAGAACGCCATCTCTCCACCAGGCAGCTTCCCAATTGTTCTCAAGAGGCTCCTCCAGATCTCCCTAACTTAAAAAAGTACTTTCAAATAGGTACGTGGAATCTATCCCGGGCCTCCCGCCAGGAGTCAGCAACGCTAACACTAGACCAAAGAGGTGGTCTTGAAGAGTTATACATAAAAATATATTTTGTTGTTAGTATACGAACAATGCAATAATAAATTGAAACCTTAAAAATTACAATAAAATAAAGGATTGGTTTAAGTTTTAATAATAATAATAATAATAATAATAACAATAATAATAATAATAATAATGAACGTTTATTGTACAATTTATAAAATACATACAACTGCAGCATGAGCCTTGCGGCCGCATATGTTGTTAATATCGTCCTTGTAACAATCAAAATAGTCATACATACAAACATACAATATACATAGGTTTTCTATTAATAATTTTATATATAATAACATAAACATGAATGGAACCCTTATTCTTGAGCCCCCCTCCATTTACTCACACCCCCTCTCCAACACCCTCTTTGTCAGGTCTTCTCTAGAAATATTCCCAAATTGTGCATCTCGCATCCACCAACACTTCCCGACAAATGTTCAAATTTCTATTGGAATTCAAAAATTGCGGTGTTATATGCTCATTTCTTAAAATATCCGTTTCCCTGCATTCTGCCAAAATATGCCTCCATGTATCGTTTTCTTCGCACAATGGACAAATTCTTTCCTTTCTAAGCCCATAATCTGAACCATGCGAACCCATTTCTTTCTTCTCTCCGCCACACCTGATCTATTTGAGTCTGCAGGTTAAGCGATACTTTTTCTACACATTGAGACTCAGTATTTTGCCTATCTATATCTCGCAAACGTTTGTTAACTATCTTCAACTATTTCGTGTAATGTCCTCTCCCCTTAACCAAATGTACCCTAATTCAATTTTGTCCAAGCTTTTCCTTAATTTTGATGCCCATCCCGTGAGCAACATTTCACGATCAACACTGGCACAATAGCCTCAGAATTTTCTCATGAATGAGACCCACTGAAATAAATTCAGATGATGCAATTCCACCACTACCTCATTTGTTCCCTTAGACAGACTGCTCGAAGAAGAGCTTGATTCCCCCGTATTATTCTTAACCAGTATTTATTTTTTCTTATTTTTAAATTAATACTTTTGTTAGAAATACCAAACTCTTTAAGAATCTCACAACTTGCTGTACCCTCCCTACTTGCAGCAACCGTTTTAGAAACTGCGTTTGTACCAGAATCAGTTCCTCGGCGTTTTTCCACCCCCAAATTTTGGCCCCGTACTCCATAGTTGACCTCACAACGGCTGTTATCAGATAGTTCTTGAGCACAAATCTTTTGAATCCAGTGGGCATATCTGGCAAGAGAGACAGGCAGAGAAAAAACTGTAAAAACTATAACAGTTTACAGTCTTCGTTTCCGCCCAGAAAGTGGTGTTAGGGGATTAAATTTTGAGTTGCAAAAAATCAAGGCATTTACTGCTCTTTGCTTTAAAGAATTGCACAACGTTCAGACTTTCTGTTCGCAGCAATCAGAGCAACGAGATCAACCGGGCACATTAAAAGAGATTACATAAGTGGGGCTCAATAGTTTTGACCTTCCGCTAAAGCTTAGGACATTAACACATGCTAAATATATGTTCAAATTATTCAAAACATGTGCCTCTTAAACAAATGGGATAAAAAGTATTAAAAATTAAACACATATCGATGACCTTGACTCCATAAAAAGCAAATAATTGCATCACCAGGCAACGAAAATGGGTAAACACTAAATACTAATAGTATTTAAGTTAAGTGTTTACTAAAAGCCAGTCATGGAATTTGTGTACATTTTATGTGCAGGATATAGACAAACGAATTCCGCGTGTATTATTAAGTTTTTTTAATTAATCATGTTTATGAACATTGCTAAATATTTTATTGTCATAATCTAAATGTGCATTTATTAATTCAAAATCAATTATTGATTTAGTGGAAATGGGGAAGGATGTTTGTGCAAGAAACAAGCAGAGCATTCTTCTGGGTAAAGTGGAACTACAGAACCAGCCAAAATGAAAATAAAATATAATACGAGACATTTACAAAATTTAAGCAGAGTACAATCCAAACAGAAGCGTTTATGTTGCAATGGTACTGTAATATGCGTTTTTAATCGCTTACGACTCGCATTTAGAGTAATGTCATATATTTTCATTTCAATTATTTAATTTGTTAACGTTTATGTAAATAAACAGTACTGCAGTGTTGCAACATCGAATGCTGTTAGAGATTGTCGAGATCTATATTATGTTGGTTCTATAAGCTTATACCGCCACAGGTCGTTAAGGCGCGGACTCGTGAGCGGGAGGCCTGGGGTTCGATTCCCACCAGGACTGTCCTCCATGACTGAGGTTTTTCCAGGTTTTCCTCAGTCCCTCATAAATGCCAAATGCCGGAAAGGTACCCTAAAATTAGGCCTGGAACGCTTCCTAGCTTAAAAAATCCTTTCCCCATATATAATTTCATTTCATGTATCACCAGTGTCCACCGCCTGTGGTGCCTCAGTAGTAAAATCACTATTAAAAAATACAATGAACTCTTGATTTTGGAGAGATAAAAGCTATTCCTAAACTTCCATTTTGTTGCATTTACTGTGTAACATCTAATTAGAGTGTCGATTATTTATGGGTTTTGCAATTAAAATTAAATATTTTTGTATGCTTTTTTAAACATGAAAATACATTTTTTTTATCATTATTGTCATTTTACTTCCACGTTGTATACATTTTAAGTGACACATTGTTTCTTAACACTATCTGAAAGAGAATATTGTTTTCTGTATTACTGTACAGTAATTTGCCGTTTGGGTCTGAGTCCCCAGTGGAGATATCTCAGAGCGGAAAGGATGCGACAATGGCCCCTGCAGAAGGGTGGGCCAGGGACACAACTACATGAATGGCGCGGGAGCAGATCAATTTTATCAACACTTATACTCCTCTCCAACATTATCTCATAAATGCGGCGCCATTGTGCAAAATTTGGTTTCTATGGAACTCTTCTAGCTGTAAAAGCACGCCTTACGCCTTGTGGAGTCGATTAAAAAACAATAATGGCTTTTATGAACCGGTTCACACCTACTCCATATATCGCAACAAATTGTGACAGGCATGTCATTTCGTCGTCCTGTACAAAAATTTGCCCCATTTCTTTACCATTCTCATTCCTATGGACAAGATACATTTTTCACTTCACAAACTGTCAGTCAAATGTTTTATTTTTGTGCATCTTGCTTAGTAACCTTCCACAGCTTTCGGTTGATGAGGTCTTTAATGAAATGAAATGTCAACTTAATTCATTTAATTTTTTGTAACTTAACAGTTAACACTGTAAAAGTCAACTGACAAACAGTGAGTAAGCCATATGACTTCAAACAAAGTGCGAAAACAATCCCTTGGTATCAGTAAACCCTCAACATCTGGCTCCTAAGAAAAGAGAGAATACCGAGCCCCAACTATGGACCATCTTTCTTCTGGCCCAAGAGAACGCAGAAATAAGCAGAAGAAAGGCTAACTCATCTTCGAGGAAGACAAATATAAACCCTTTTAAATCTTTGCTGAGCCATGAAGGTATACGTTCATTTAAAGGTATGAACTTATCGCGTAAGATACAATTAAGAACTAATCCGTTATAATTGGCTGTTTTCATGCATTTTTTTGTTTAAGAAGTTCACTGGGAGAAGAGAACCTGATAAATAATTATGGACTTTTCTTTGCAGAGGGGTATGCTCAGCACATCTGGTCCTTATAGACGGGCCGCCCCTGGATACGGCCAGGATCCCGGTGGTAAAGAACGGAGTAGACCGTGTCCCTGACGATGTTTCCCAGACGCTGGCGAAGCCCCTTTCTAAGGAGTTCGAACCCCTCAGAAGAGCCACCTCCGTACCGGACGACGGGGCAGAAATATTTTCAATGCGCAAGCTACAGTCACACCGCACCAACCCAATCCGTCCTGGTACTTTCGTCACTGTAACAGAACCATACGAAAAATATAAAACGTGAGAGCGGAAAATTCCTGAAAAGGAAATATCCACACTCGTCTAAGCGAAGAAGAGAAACCATGAAAATACTCAAGGAATTGGAGCTCAGGAAATTTGAATATGAGTACCAAGTGCTATATGTTGCTATAATAACAAAATAATCTGATCTGCTTGTATTGCGAATATATTTCTACTGTTAAACTCAACATAAAATTAAAATGAGACAATTTAGATTTATATTATAATAAACGCGACAGAAGAGGTACATAACAAGTGTATATAATAATAACTTGTATCACCCATTCTGAATATGAACTAAAGTAGTTTGTGCTATACTTTGGACATTGCCAGATATTGAATTTCAAACATCTAATCAAGTATAAACACATTAACAAATGTACTTAATGGAATCTTTTTTGTATAAGTATATGTGGTTGAAAAAAATATTATCCTAACGTCTAAATTTCAAATGTCGAAATAATAATATTTTACCCATACTAGCTTTAATGTCTTGACGTTTGGCTCTTAAGCATATTCAGAGAAATAATCGATTCATTTAAAGATAAAGGTCTTCCATAAATATACAAGGCTTACACTAATAAATAATGGTTTTTACAATACACGAGAAAAAAACATGTCTTTGTATAAAAATTGTTTATAGTATCATACTTTTGAACAATCTTAAAAAAATATTCTATTTTATTCAAAATTTAAGGGCTGAGTTTGAAAAAAAAACCTTTCATATATGTTAATAAACTTTATTTATTACTTTTAAAACATGCTGTATATATTATCCGTATTGAATTTTTAATGCTTTCTTGCAAAATGACTTCTTCTACATTCGCCATTCAAAATGATACAGCTTCTGTCTTATAACCATTTTACCAGCGACCTGATTGCTGCTGTATTTATTTATTTTTAATTTTTTTTTTTTGTTTTTTTTGTTTTTTGCATGTAGCCACTCAAGAACACTTCCCTAACGGCGTCGTCGCAATTAATAAACGTGTGTATAGGAAGAAAAATCGCCATTATCAACGTCTCTTTCCATTTCCATGTTGTTTTTTTTTTTCTGGCCCACTGTACACATTTGCATAATAAAAGCCCGCTACTTCCTTTACAACGCTGCCAATTTTTTTTCGAAATAGTTATATTGCTTGTAAGCGCTCCCTAATTATCCGTGTTATTAATTTATTTTTAATGTTTTTTGTGTAAGAGCTCTCTTATGCAATCAGCACTGGTTTACTGAAGAGAGAATGTTTCCATAGCAAAGTTTGGAAGCATTGGCAGAAGCAGCTCAGAATTTCTTTTGTTTAGTTCTTTAGTTTAAAAATGTAAACAAATTCCAGTATGCAAAATACACGTTATATGTTTCATATAGCAAAACGTAATAAATAAATGAGTAAATGTCTTTACATAATGTAAAAAGTTTATAGCTTATCGTAGCAAAATGGGACATTTCATGTTACGAAAATGTATTCACGGCTACCTGGACGTTTGACTCTATGACTATAGGCAAAAGCTTGCCCTTTGTCATCTTTTGTGTTTCTTCTGCTGGTAATGGCTACAGCGATGGGTCTCCCTACTGTAACAAAGCTAAGTGTATGCAGTGGTTGAACAATAGATCTTTTTGTATTTTAGTTGCTGAAGATGCTTCAAAATTTGTTGAAGGTAGTAGGGGGAACAGGTGTCGGCGATAGCGTCGTCACATCGTATGATGAGGAACTCTCCAATAAAGTGCCAGAAAGGCGAGAGATTTAAAATAAGCGCGTTTGGCAGCTCAAGAACTCACCAATTATATTTAAATATTTCAAAGGCTCAGGAAAACCGAGAGAGCTGTGCTGTAAACGCCACATAACGCTTTGAAGCCACATGGCGATGTCTGGATTTCATATATAAGGAGAAACAAAATCTAGCAAAGCACGTTTTTCTACCCGACAGTTTTTAACAGATGGCAGCCGCAGTTCAGATCAGCAAGTTAAGGCACTACAACGCTTCTCAGTATTACGTTCGGTTCATTCACATATATGTTCTTCAGTCACAAATACGTTTCGTTCGTTCTCTGATGATCAACATCGCTTTACCAGGGACAGTAGATGAGAGGCACACAGATGCAGCGTAGGTAGCACGTGTCATCAAAGTCATAAAGAATACGAACCAGGTAGCCGATAACTTGTGTAGTCTGATTAAATATTTCAATGGGTTTAAATGAAGCAAGGTTGTGTGATTTAAACCTTTCCTCTACATCTCCCTCCTCCCGTAACCAATAAAAACACGAAAAGAGGGCCCCTGAACGACCCGGGGTATGAAGTGGGACCCTCGGTCCAACGACTAAATCAACACCGGGATATAAAAACTGCTTCAAATCCGGCATCCACCGTGTGGCGACATCGTCCACACACCCCTGTGAAAAACCCTTCAAAATATAAATATGATTACATGCCTTTATCGACTTCAATACAGTGCTCCATTTTACTGTGAAAATTAGGAGTGAAATATGGCAGCTTCCTCCAAGCCCTTCCTTGCGGCTCTAACCTTGGTTCAAGATATACAGGGAGCACTGGGAGAGGCCTGTCGTCAGTGCATGTTCAAGTATCAGCTTGTTATTTGAGAGAGGCTTTGTTAGCCAGTAGTTGTGCGTTCGTGTGTTGCTGGGTGCTTTCATTGTGTGCAAATTGTTGTTCAATAATTATGCCACTACATAAATATAATCTTGAACATATTTTTATGTGTGATACATGTGTCAAACGGATTCTTGCAGAGATGTGGTAAAGTGATTCGCAAGAAAATGTCCTGGTAATCGTGTAATAGGCACAGAAACTGTTAAAAAATTACAAGAGACAGTATCTGACAAGAAACATGTTCTGAACCGCCGTGTTTACTTTACAGAAGAAAAGCTAGATGAAATGTAAAACTTTCTTACGCAAATGCCAGCAATGTATTGCCGCTGAGGGACATCATTTTCAACATTTCTTTTTTTATAACACTTGCTACTGATAATTATCAACTTAAAATTTAGTATAATTTTATGCTTTCGGTAATAAATATAAATATAAATTTACGAGCATAGACTCTTTCTCCATGTTCCGATTGCAGTGACTATAATTCCCCAGGAAGCAGCTGTGTTAAGTTAAATAACCTCATTGTAGATAAGACACAATAGATATGGCGATATCGCTTTCATTTGCCGACATTACTCTTTGAGGAAACATCAGTGACAGACTGCTAGAAACAAGCAGGTTGTGAAAGTTATACAGCTGTTTTAGGCCCAAGCAAACAGCGATAAAGTGTCTACGTTCCTCCTTAACATGCATGTTTTGTTACCAGGTCTGGCTTCGAAAGGTGTACTGCGAGGACAATGATACACTGTAGAGATCGATGCGAACATGGTTAGAGCACAAACCAATCATCTCACCACCTTTGAGGAAAAGCACTCGGGTATGCAAACATGTACTTCCTTGCGTAATGTTGAGGAAGGTAGGGAGCGAGTGACGCAAGGTGTTAAAGCTTGATAGGCTCCCTTCATTACAATTTAGTTAAATATGTTGCCCTCTTATGGGATTTTATAGAACCTGAAGCCTAACAGAAGGACCTAAGTGCAGGCGATATCATCTTAAAATATACACAGTATCTGTTTTTTGGTTTTATTGTGAAAATATGGAATTACTTTTTTTTTTTAATAGCAAATCCCATTTACCATAAATTATTATTTTCAAAACACATTCTTAAAGTGTCTTAATTGTATTTTATCTCACGCAAGACCGGAGACTGTAAGACGAGTTAACACTGCTTAATTTATAACCGTCTTTCCTCTATTTCTACGTGACAGTCAACTGCAGTGGAACGGCGCGGTATCTTACTAGGATTATAGAGAAAAGGTATGGTAAACGTTCAGGAAAAACACCAAGAGTTTATTTCAAGAGGAATTGGTGTATTTGCAAGAAAAAAGATCGCAGGATTGAACTTGTATACAAATAAACTTAACGCCGTCATGAAACATTAACTTTTCTAATACTATTCCATGCAATTTAATTTAAGTACCACTTACATTTTTTAGTCACAATGCCATAATCAAACACGAGAAAAATATTTTTATATCCACTTTGCATGTTATATTTTCCATTCATTTTTACATCTTGTGTCTCACCCTAGTCAAGCCATTCTTTGGCACTAGGATAGCGTGCAAGCAAAACACTTGCATTCCACAGAACGCTCTTTGGCTAAAGAAATTCCCAGTTATTTCTTTCTAGATGCCTCGTCACAAATTTTAATAATATTCTGGGCTTCATTATGAAAAAAAGTTCATTCTAAGCGCCAAATATTGCTGAAAAACTAAAAACAGCTTAATACTGACATCATGTGTGTTATTAACAAAGCTAATATTACATCTTCTCAGAAAATAGGAAGCGTAGTATCTCTTGCGAGTTATGTACTTCCTCTGCACTCCACTATAGTAAATATTCTCCCTATAGGGCTGTTCTCCAAATTGGAAGACGGTATCATGACACCGGCACCCAGGTAAAACGAGAAAAAATCACATCTTAAACATTTGATATCTTCATGTGGTCAAGAGTGAAAGTCAAGAGTGTTTAATTGAAGACATATATTTTTTCGCATATAGTGCAACCTTCTCGGCCTGCAAATACCGCTTGAGTTAACGATTTATGGTAAAATCTACTGCAGAAATAGAAACACCTGAGCGTTTGTTAAAAGGACACTCAGCGCATAATGTAATGTGTTCACAGAAGAGTTTCTTTTCAAACCATTGGGAATAAAACAATCGAAGTACATCTCATTGCTGAAGCTTATAACTAATTTCAGCGTTTATGGAAAACTCTCTTGTCTAGTTGGGGGGAAAGTATTTGAGAAACCGTTAGAAACTACTTTAATTGTGACTGTCTGTGCCAAAAATTGAAGATGTATATTCTCCCATGTTCGAGGGAGAAATTTGCAGGCTTCACTTGCCAGAAGAGGAGACGCACTCCATAGTTTTCGACCTGACATAGAAAGTCATGATTCATCGTTGCTATGTTCATGATATTCATACATTTCAAGAGAGAAAATACTGCGTTTTCTTTGCCATTCTGTTGTTTGGAGAAGCTCGTCCAAGACAGACATATTGCATAGTACAGTGTAAGACTAAAAATTGAATACAGAACAGTGATTACATTTTTAACTGAAGAATAACTTATACCTGATGTTATTAAACAACGCCTTGACAGTGTGTATGAGGAAGCTTCCCCTTCATGTTCCACAGTTGTCTTTTTTTTGTTTGTTTGTTTATTTACGGACGCTCTTTACCATCTCAGGTCATCAGCGTCCCATTCAATTCAAGGCGTGAAATGGCCGACACATTTTGCTCAGAGGCCTCATATTCCACAGTGAAAGAAAGGTGAAATTTATTGCGTTTGAGCAGAAAGGGTTTTGAAGATGGCCGAAGTGAGAGTAGGCCGGTGGATGTGTTGACATAAGAAAACTTAAATTCTGAGTACTGGCCTCTGAAGACAGAAGAGCTTGCTGCAAGGATGGGGGTTTCTGTACTTTGCATCCTTCATCATACACAAGCAAAGTGCAAGATGTATGCTCCGCATTCTTTCAGCAATTCAAATGTAATAAGCATGAAATACTGCCAGAAGTTTTTGGGGCTTTTGCCGTGGTAATGAGAGAACTGGAATCCATCGTCACATGGGGGGGGGGGGGCAGTGGCTCTCTACTATGAACCTTGTTCAAAAAGAGAACCAATAGAGTGCGGAAGAAGGGTGAAACACCCCCTAAATAAGCCAAGATAACAGTGCACAAAGATGATCACAGAGAAACTTCTTTTTGGGGCTGAAGAGAAATTCTGTTGATAGACTTCAAAGAAAGGAATATAAGAAAGTGCTAGGTTAAGGTACTGCATCTGTTGCGCAGTTCCATCGAGGAAAAGAGGCGTGGAATGCTGAGTTGAGAGATTTGTTTACTGCACGACAACCAGAAGCTGCATCATCCACTTGCCTCCAGTGAATGATACCTGTTTTTAGAAATGAAATATGATCTTCAAATGCGGACATTCAAGAAGGAGAACCATTTAAATGGCGCTGTTTTCCAGGGATCTTGCAGACAAACCTTCGGACTGTTTTTAGGCGGTATGGGAAATGCGCTGAAGTAAAGGGACATTACATTGAAAAAATGTAGCTATATTTTTATTTTATCACGTACCTAGCATACCCAACCCATAAACTTAAGAACCGTACCTTAAGCCTGGACATATTTCTTTGAAGTGCGAGCCTATAGAGCTGTACCTGCCTATTATAATATTAATTCTATCAGAGGAAAGACAATTACATTCTCGATCAGCGATTTGCCATGCGTGTTCGCCCACTAGTTGCTTCAACTCAAATGAAGAGAATCCTTGATCAAGTCCCGAAAGCAATTCTGCATACGTCCACTTTTTAGTCAAAGAGTCGGATTAAATATCCTGAATTCATTAATTATAATGGAAGACTTTGACACTTTTACAAGTTCTCCTTTTGTCTCAGCACCTGGTCATCATTCCCTTCACGAACACACTTAAGCTATTTTGGTTGTTGGGCATCCACCTATTATCTCTGCTAGAGGGTCCCATAGGTAAACATGACGTTTCCCAAGTTGATAGTTTTGATTGTGCATCCTTGAATTTTATTTCCAAACGATCTGGGACCTAAATCAAGAACGCAAGAACTCATATTTTGGACTGTAGCCGCTTTAATGTGTATTTTTGATTGTGCATCAAACTTGAAAACATTACAACTTTAATCATTATGTACTGAAGCAAGCCATCTGTCAATTCTGATTCTCACACATTTCTCAACAATTTGAAGGAATTTTCTTAAGCTTTGTAGGGATTGTAACACCGGAACTCACTTCGTCACTTCTAGGCCTACATTTACTGAAGAGTCGTAACTTTTTAACAAGTTGGTAATTAGTATCTCTACCTACAATACGATTGCCAAAACAGTTTTTTTTTGCAAATCATCTCACTACCTATCTTTTAGCGACCTCGGCCATCCACGTAGATACACTGCAAATGAGATTCGGTACGAAATAAAATTCAAATCTCATTTTGTTTACCTGGAAAATTGCTCATTTTAAAACGAATAAAAATAGGGTAGTTAAGTGCAAACCATTGTTAACCAAAGTTCATTTCCATTACTATCCCAGTTAAACAAGGTTTGATGTAACTAATCAACACTGGAAATATTCATACGCCCACACATTAACGAAGGAGTTTCTTCAATTTCGGGGAGAAAGAGAAAATTAAGGCGGGGCTAAATCTGGACTGTAGAGAGAGTGAAGGACCCAACCTACATTGATTTTTTATGAGATATTCACCAACAACTTTTACGATGTGCAGCCGTGCAGTATTGCGGTGGTACAACATCCAGGTTTTTGCACAGAAATTATTTTTTCGTGTGATGTGCCCTTGCAGAATATTTAGGAGATCTCTGTAGAATTGCCCAGTTACAGTTGTTTGTGCGGGTACTGCATGCTGGTAAACCATTCCTTGAATATCTAAAAATAAAACGACTTCAACTTTCCCAGCAGAAACAAGACTTTGGCTTTTTTTTAAATTATTTTTTAAAACTTTTTTTGTTGCCACATCGAGTTTTAATTTGCTTTCGGGATCGAAATATCGTAGTCAAGTTTCATCAGCAGCGAAGAAACTCCACACCTTTTCCTCAAATGCATTCAAATCTCTCGGGAACCAGCAGACTTGGAACCCACCGTTCACAAACACGTCTCATATGCAACTTCTCAGTTACCAATGTGCGAGAGGGGGCAAACAGTGAAATTTTCAGAATATCTTAATATTCTAATTGTTAATTCGATGATCCTCTCTCACAATGACAGCAACGGTGTTAATGTTTTCTTCCGTTAGAGCACAAACTGGAAAGCCGAGTCGACCTTCTTTTGAAATTGATTGCCTGCCCTCTTTAAACATTTTAAACTATCCTCGAGCTGTGTTTAGGTCTAAACTGAAGATTTCAGCTGAAATTAGAATTTCAGAGCAGCATTTTGTTCACTTCCTCCCATAGACGGGAACCGGAAGCGACAAATGAAAGTAGATTTGTAATGTACCAAGTGTGCATTCAGTTAATAAACATTAATTGTAAAGGTAAATTTTAGTGCGTGAAATTATGGACATAAAATGATGATCCTTGCATAATTTTTGCATTATCTCATAATTAATGTAAGTATTGAAACATTGGCTTACACTATACTTTCATTAATGGAAATAACTTGCGACTGTAAAAGAAATGCGTACAATTGTATAATGGCTAGGAATACTACGCTTTACAAATTATGTTTATATAACGATTCAATTATGGAACATTTATCTTTTATTGCGATGCATTATCAGGCAATGGAGTAACAAAATACTCCAATCTTCACGAATTTGCGGTCGCAGGATTTCGTAGGACACGAGACAAATTAAAACTTCATTTCTGGTGACAATATACAATAGTTATGTACGCAAAAATTTAGCACTAATACACAAGAAACAAGTGACGTTCACGAGCAATGATGCAACCAAAAGAAAACGTGTTAGCGAAGCAAACACTTGAAGGTAACTGTTGTTGACTGTACAAATTTCCTTCCAGCTTAGTGCCGCAGTTAAAGACCTCGGTGTTTACTAAAAGCGTGTCTCTTCCTGTAAAATCATATTGACTTTCAAGGCTCTTCAGGCCTTTTTAAACCACGAGGAAAATACCTTGAGAAGAAGAGCACGCATGTTTTAACGTTACACTCTTTTTCAGCAAAATAACACAAAACTCTCGCTGTTCTTTCGTACATTACACATCTGTATTACTTCCCTTTCCGCTAAACGTGAAACTATAAAAGCAAACACTTCTTTCTTTGTGATAGGAGCAAATCGCATGCATCAACGTCTCCAAGAGCTGCTATTTTCAGATTAGGGTATGTTCGTATAAAATGTCACTGCATGATGCCCATTTTTGGTTGGTTCAAGCGGTTAACCGTAGTCAAAGTCCGCAGTTATGATTATAGCATAAGTTATTACTATAAACACTTAAAAGGTACATATACTTACCATAATTACGCAAGTAGATACCGCCACGGATGGCCGAGGCTGTTAAGGCGCGGACTCGTGAGCGGGAGGTCTGGGGTTCGAATCCCGCCAGGAATTTTTTTCCAGGTTTTCCTCAGTCCTCATAAATGCCGGGGAGGTGCCTTAAGCTTAGGACTGGAAATTTTCCTTCCCTAATAAAAAATCCTTTCCCAATTTATCATTTCATCTCATGTATCATCAGTGTCCACCGCCTGTGGTGCCTCAGTGGTAAAAATGGGCGATAAACACTATTCAAAAAAAAAAAAAAAAAAAAGGCACGTAGATGCTGAAACTGCCTCCAGGTCGGTCCTGGTGGTGTAGTGGTAACCATACTTGCCTCCTAGACCCAAGATCGCAGGTTCAATCTCAGCCAGGGTCGATGGATATTTTAGGGTGTAAAAATGTTAAGTATGGCTTCCTTCGGAAGGGAAGTAAAGTCGTGGGTCCCGTGTCGTACATTTACGACACGAAAAAGAACCTCAAGCCTGAAAGAGGGGCCTCTGAGGAAAATTTGTCTGCCGTTTCACGCCCTGAATTGAATGGGACGCTGATGACCTGAGGTGTTAAAAAGCGTTTGTAAATAATCCAAATAAAAAAAAAAGAAGAAGAAAAAGAAACTGGCTCCTGCTATTTTCCCCACACTTTCTGGTATCAGCTTATCAAATTAACAATTACCTCCTGCAGTTTTCCTCTGAATGCTATTTTTCTATTTTTCTGTTGATCTAATATGGGTGTGTTTTATCTTGTACATTGCAGGTCAATAAACCGGGGGGCCAAGGGGGCCACATGTTATTGCTGACAACTCTATCATGAATTGCATGCAAGGAGACATGGGCTGTATGTGCCGTAGCAGAGTCCTGTTGGAAAGTCTCAATTCTAGGTTTCGCGCAGTTAGTTCACGGAAAAAGGGTTGCAAAATATACACCTATTACTATGAAATGCTTCTTAGGGGGGGGGGCTATTGTTCTCTGGCTGCTAATGGCGCACACAGCATCTTTTGAGCATGCAGGGGTTCTTCGTGAAGCTGGTTAAGTTTTTCTGAACTCCAATATCAGTTGTTTAGTGAATTAACATACCCACTTAGGTGGAATCAATTCAATTATATTAGGGCTAATTTCCCTACCATGCACACAATTCTACACCCATTTACAAAATCTACTCCTGGATGCAGGGTCACCCGGTTTCTTGAACTACAATGATTTTATAGGGTTTTAACTTCAGTAGCTTTGTAGAAGTCCGAACAGAGGGGTGGGGCATTTCCGTTGGCTGCGAAAGGCGTCGAAGTGACTTCTTCAGGAGAACTTTCCATAGTATGTCCAACTTTTCTTCTGTGAGTGCTTTATGTGGCATGGTACGCTTTTTATCAAGTATACTTCCCGTTTCACGAATTTTATTTACCAATTTGTGAAACGAATTTCGACTTGGAATATCAGGGAAATTTTCTTCAAACGTAATTAACACACTGTATCACCAATGCTTCACACAAAACACAAGAACACGTCCTTATGTTCTTAGAGATATACTCGTACTGATACCCCTACGGCTCCCCGGCCGGCTTTCAAGTGTTGGAAAGAGACGAGAACTGTAGAGCCGGATCAACTGCGCGCGAAACGGTCCAGTGAAGGAAAAACCGCCAGGTATAATTACTTTTAAGATAAATAACAATTTGTGATAAGTGATAACACATAAACATGAAAAGTCATTAAAATAGAACTGACTTCTTATTAGTGTTGATATCCAATACGATTATTAGCAATTTAAAGTTATTTTCACGACAGAGATTCATTTTATTTATAAATCATGAAACAGCAACATTTACAAACATACACTCTTAGCAAAAACATTTTAGGTTGGCAATAATGAGCGCAGCTATGTGAATCAGCAAGCGGAGGTTTTCCAGTACTTTCTCGCACCTTTGTCTCGGATTTTGTCTATCTGCAAAATTCGTGAACTTCTTGAGGTCAAAGATTTCAATGTGGTTCTCCAAAATATTAAGGAGGCAGTTTGAAAATACTTTACAGCTTTCTGAGCTGTTAATGAGCCACAGACAACTGGATAATTCTACCGCTCAGGGTTCAGTCTAAAATATTAGCGATGGCAAGGTACCTGGTGAGAGCTTGCCGACTACTACCTGAATGTAACCCCCTCCCAAATATTTCTATATATCGTCTGCTCAATATATTAACCACAGTAAACAATTATTTTGCCTTATAATACAGCATCTTAAAACAATACAAATATTCTATATAGTGAGAATTGAATGGGATGCAGATGATCTGAGATGTTAAACAGTGTCCGTAAATAAACTAAATGAACAACCTAAGTTTGACACAATTATGATGATGTAATTATCTTTTGATAAGCTTTATTATTAATTAATGCATTTGCTAGTTAGTATCAAAGAATTTCTTCTTTCAAGAAACGATTCTCTCAAATATAATTTACTCTTTGTCAATTGTGTATTTAGTCATTATTATAGCATATGCTTTATAATAACCGCCGGCGACCGTTCCCTTGTAGACCAAAAATAGCGGGTTTAAACTCGGCCATGGTCAATGCATTTTTAGGGAGCAAAAACCCTTAAGTATAGCTTCCTTCGGAGCGGATGTAAAGTGTTGGTCACGTGTCGTAGATTTACCGCAATAAAATAACGTTTAACTTGAAAGAAGTGTCCTCTGAGAATCGGCCATTTGACGCCTTAAATTGCATGAGACACTGGTGACCAGAGATGCTCACAAGCTTCCTTAAAAATATAAACTAATAACTAACTAAAGCTACTGACCCTGTTCGTTAACGACAGAAATACCTAAATCTATACATAAAAACAGAGATACCTTTAAAATATATAAGTACAACCAGAGATTTTCTCCTACCCATCTTATTTTCCTAATAAAATTACATAGCCCTTGTCAATTATTCTTATCCAATACAAAATTTAGACATGCCGCCCTACTTCTTCTTGAGCTCACAAAGTTTTCGGAGAGAATCTGCGACGTCCAGCCCTCTGTAGCTTCACATACCCAATTTTCCTTTTTACCACACATAGGACACATTATTTCGGACCATTTTCTGCGCTTTCCATCTCGCGAGACGGAGCTAGGCCATTACCGTTCTGTTTTCTCCTGATTACATTTATATATGTTTCTCTCCCCCTTAGAGTTCTGATTGTAATTCCAGCGACGCGTTGCTAGAACACTCAGCTCCCAATATCTGCCTATCAATATCAGTTAATCCCCTTCTAACTTTCCTCGAAACATTCCCTCTATATCTAACTCCCATCTCCCACACCTATTCCTTCCAAACCCCTTTTTATGGTAGATGCCGTTAGTGCAATGAAAATAGGTATCGGCGAGACAACGGATGTGGTTGGTGGGCCAACGTAGTCATCTGGACTCCAGTGGACGTTATAAATTATAAAGAATGGTCTATATCCCCATTTCTTTAACATCTGGAGGAACTGAAAAATGTCAAAACCTTAACAAGTCCCTTTTATGTACAGCAGCCTTGATGCTATGGCCGAGAGAATACGATATAAGTTGAACCACACACAAAAAACGGCAATGTGTTGCACATGTTGCTCTGCAGTTTCTTTCTCAATGTCGATCATTTTATCTGCAGTACTAACACAGTTTTCTTTCAAGCCTGTACCTCACTAAGGAGATAGGAAACTGTTTAATGTTTTGCTTCTAAGTCAAGACACTTGGCGGATTCATCAACTACTTTTCAGAAGAGGATGCTGTTTCTGTTCGTGAAGTTAAAAAACTTTCATTTAGAGCGGAAATTCAAAACGACCTCGCCATAATCGCTGCCCATTGTGCAAAAATAGGAGGAGTCCATTAGTCATGAAGTAAGCGGACTACTCCTAGTTACATTCGATTGTTCCAAGCAAGATTCTATAAACATGTTAGTCATTCCTTGTTTCAAACATGCTCCACTTACCTTAGCAGACAGTAAACATTCCTTTTCTGTTCTGAAAACAATACTATCTGAGGCAGACGATAACATTTAAGAGTTAATAACCTGAGAAAACATTTTGTAGTTATGTGTAACAAAAATATTATAATCATTGATTAGTTTAGTATTTTTGAGATTTTTTACAAATATTATTGTTGTTTAAAATATATAAGAATGATTATTAATTTTTTTTCTTATTATACATAAAGAGCATTCCATATATCTTCATGTAAATAAATATAACACGATTAACATAGCTAATTAATTAATTTTAGTAAACAGTAATACTGTGTAATGATTTTTTTTTTACTGCCAATATTGAATTTTAAGCACCTGGTTTTAACAGCCTTTTTAATGTTTAAACATACGAGGGTAGGTTCATAAGTTTCCGGCATCGCAGATAAGGGTTATCGCTTTAATAAACATTTATCTGGTGTCATATCTTATCTGCTGAGAAAATAATTGCAACTGTAACTTCCGCTCCGCTGTGTTCAGTTGTTCAGATATAGTTGCATAAAGAAGACTATGTGTAGAAGATTGTGACATGTTCAAAATGGAGTTTCGAGCTGTTATTAAGTTCTTTACAAAAGAAGCACTTACTCCAAATGAAATTAAACAGCGATTGGACGGTGTATATGGGGAAGCATCCCCCTCATATTCTACCGTAAATGAATGGGCCAAACATTTTCGAATGTGTCGAGAAATTATTGAAGACGAAGACCGTGCAGGGCGGCCCTTGGAGGTGTTCACTTCTGAAAACATCGCTCGGTCTTGTGGAAGGAGAAATTATGGAAGACCGGCGGCTCAAAGTTACAGATATACCAGCAAGCTTGGACCTTTCTAAAACAACGTCCTTCGAAATAATAATGAAAATTTAAACATGAATAAGGTTAGTGCAAGATGGATTTCCAGACTTCTTTCCTCAGTCCAAAAGCAAAAACGAGTCATCTGTTGTCAGGCAGTTTTGAATATCTGCCGTGGCTACGAGAGAGAGAGAGAGAGCTTCTGCAAACCATTGTTACAGGAGATGAAACTATGGTACTCTACTATGATCCCTTGTCCAAAAGAGAATCAATGGAGTGGGGTAAACCTGGCGAAGCACCGCCTCTAAAGGCCAAGGTCACTCAGTCAACCAAGAAGATCATGACCACAATCTTTTGGGACTGTGAAGGAATACTCTTCATTGACTTCAAGGAGAGGAACACCACAGTAAATGGGGAGTACTATGCTGGCCTACTGCACAGACTACGTGCTTCCATCAAAGAGAAAAGGCGAGGAATGCTGAGTGGTGGTGCGCGCCTTCTTCACGACAACGCGCCTGTAAGTGAAATGTATTTTTCATCTTTATAATGCCTAGAAAATTGTTAGGCCGGAAACTTATGGACCTCCCCTCGTAACAAGACATTTTAAGATCATGATGGAGAACAAAAGCTACTCTGTTAATCCCATGCCACTCATATATCAAATGCTAATATTGTACAGTATGTAAAAATGGGCTTAGGAAATATCTAAACAATTTTTTTTCACACATATACTTTATCTGCACTCGAAGGAAGTACATTGAATACAGTAAGTTTATTTGACTCGCGGGCCGCAAATGATGTTGAGTATTTATAATTTTTACTGAAAGTATAAATCTATACAGTATTTAAAACTATAGTAATAAGCACTAACCTGTGTTATAAGAGGTGTTGAATATGATGATCCGCAATGGCAATACATTGCCAGCGCCTGCATAGGAAATTGCTGTATTTCACATAACTTTTCTTCCGTAAGAACACGTTTTTTGTTATTGAGAAATCCTTTCTTATAACTTTTTAACAAGTTGGAACACGAGTGTTAGAAAACTTGCGAATCGTTCTACCACTTTTCTGCAAGAATCCGATTTTTAGCATATATTTACTTAGTAACGTAACTAAGGATACAATTTACACACAGTAAAAGCACCGAGTAACACTAAAATGAACAACCACTAGCTGACAAAGCCTCCCTCAAACTACTAACTACATTTGCTGCCCGCACATGCATTTTTATGACCTTGTTTCTCCGAGTACGAAGCCGGTCTATTCATATTAACTTACTGTATATTGAAAAACGTATTATTTATTCGCCCTAAGTCCTGATAACAAAGTACTACAGAATTCCGACAACGAAAACAAGTATTTCAATTGTTTATTATGCAGTTTGATGAGCTGATTTAAAAAATAAATAACACTGTTCTCTCTCACTAAAGTATTTTCTCGACAGTAATTAAAAAACAAGGGAAAATATATTAATATGCATTTCGATTGAAATCTGTATTAGCAAAAACAAATTAATGATATTTTATGTGTATAGTTACTGATATAAAACCAATATTTATATTAAATTAAATGTACAAGTCTTAAGTGTTTACAGTGTCATTTTCCGTCAAAGTTCCTTCAAAGGAGATAGCGGCTGATCCCCGTGTAACTTAGACAGGCTCTTCTACCGTTATATCCTTGATATCTTGATGAAATTTTCCCAGTATACTTCATTAATAACACCAAGGTTTTCGGGAAGCAGACAGATGGGGAATGCAGGAAGTTGGTCAACAAGTTCGCGGAATAATTAAAATATAATGTTAGCAGTATTTTGTTTTTTACTTTGCGCCTAAAGTTAACAGGAAGTTCCTGAGCAACATATATGTAAGCATTTCAGACTTTTTTTTTAAACTACGCATTTAATAGTGTGCTTACATAGTATCACTAACACAGGTTTTTTATGCACCGAGTGCTACAAAAATAAACCTCTTGACTCTGAAAAATTCCTCATTAAACATATGTTCAAGGATAGCATGTTTCAGTGTGAAGAAATGCACTTGGTTCTTGCAAGTATAAAGTTATTAATAGTAAATATTCATACTATCGGCAACACCAGAACTCAAGCGACCCTGGAAGCCTAATGCATAAGTTTCGCACTATAGACGTGTACTCAAATTGAAACCCATTCTTTAATACCGGCTTCACATTTCCCACAACAACGGTCTAAAGAGACGATGATGAAACGAGTGTGTTAATGAGCCCAAAGTCCACAACGCTTACAGTTACCTGGCATTCAGCTTTTCAAGGTAAAGGAAAACTCCAGGAAAAAATCTTGCCCAGGCAACCGATCTTACGGGGTTCGAAACCGGGTCCTCCGTATTTGCAGGCATACACGGTCTGCATGTAGGCGGCTTTAAATACCAAGTACTTCATATTTGCTTTTATGGAGTCACCCGCGAAATATAGCATGCAAGTTTTTATTTAATGTTGTTTAATGCCCGTTTTTACTACTGAGGCACCACAGGCGGTGGACACTGATGATACATGAGACGATAAATTATGAAAGGATTTTTTTAAGGAAGGAAACGTTCCAGGCCTAAGTTTAGGTACCTCCCGGCATTTGATATTTATGAGGACTGAGGAAAACCTGGAAAAAAAACCTCAGTCAGGAAGGACAGTCCTGGTGGGATTCGAACCCCAGACCTCTCTCTCACGATCCGCGCCTTAACGACCTCGGCCACCCGAGGCGGTGTTGTACATTTGAAGAGATGTTTAATTGATTGGCTTCTCCCACTTTCTCTCAGGAAATAACTTCCAGGATGACTTGTTTCAACAGTGAAAAATAAATTAAATATTAAACAAATGCATAACTACATAAGTTGCTCCATTTGTTCTATTACTTATTTAAATATTATATGTGCATTTAATATAATTGAAGTGAAATTAGTTCTTATTAACTGAAACCAAAAATAAACTGAACAAATGAAAACTTTATTTTATTTGTGAACCTGAAAAACATCACTGCCTTACTCTTTTTTATGCGAAAGTGCAAAATGAGAGCAGCACTACAATAATTTTTTGTTATCATTTTAGTTTCAAAATTACTTACTTTTACGACGAGAAGCTATTGTTCTTTTGTGCACTTGTGCTTAAAATTTGAAATACTCAAAACACAAGACTTTTTCCCAATGCCAGCCCATTGACTCATGAATTTGTGTGCATTCCCCCCTGGCATGGCGGTATTGTAGCAGATTTCTAATACCGGGCTCCGCTCCCCCCCCCCAAAAAAAAAAACTTACCCAGACAGCTTGACCTAACCGGGAATCGAACTCAGAATATTCAAAAACGCTACCATAAGAACACGGAGGCAAGTTTTTTTTCTGCAGATTTTTTTTTTTTTTTTATTCTAATTTTTCAGTTTAGTTAATTTATAGAGAGGATAATTTTATTGCCATCCGTTTCATTTGAATCACGTGTTGTAGGTAACGTGTCAAATGGATCATTGCATAGGAATTTGAAAGATGAGAGAGAAATGTACTTTTTCTGCAGTAAAATAACTACCTATTTTCAAGCTAAAATGCTGTTTGCAACACATTCGATATGTGGATATTACGCAGTTTGTTACATAAATAGTTGTTTTAAACATCTCTTAATAAAGGTTCTTTTAACACCAGCACTCTAACTAGAAACTGGGTTTTGAAACACTCGGGGCTATAACATTTATTGATACAGTTTAACGCCCATCATAGCAATAAATATCTAAATAATGAATATTTGATTATATCAGCGCGAAAATGTGCCCTGAGTCAACAACGCTTAAAGCTACCTGACATTTACTTTTCAGAGTAAGGAAAAATTCCAGGAAAAAATGTCAACCAGGCAGTTGGCCTTACAGAACTCGAACCCAAAACCTCGGAATTTGCAGGTAGACACGCTGACCACAAGACTACAGAGATGGTCTAACACTCCGCTGTTATCAAATTTGGTTTAAAACGGAATATGATTATTATTATTCTCAAGCGGATACAAACTACATATGCTACAATGTATGCAATGACGGTTTCGAAATCAGAGCATAGTGCAATTATGACGCTACACAAATTAGTTTCTTAAATTTATTTGCTTGCATGTTGCAAGCCTGGAATTATGTCAGGCTGGAAGAAAATTAATAACAGCTGATTTCACTATCTGCTTCTTTCAGCCGAGAAAATTACATTTTAAACAACAAATTTATGTAACACGTAAAAAGATGTAATAACAATATTTAATTTCTAATTTTACGTCCCAAAATTACATATAATTACTACGGCTGTGTTATTAGTAACATTTTCCAAATATTTAGGTACAGTTTCCTCAATGCTATTTCTAGTAAGAAAAAAGCGAACTATTTCTTTAAAACAGGAATAGATTCAATAAAATGTATTTATAATTATTAATTTATTTGTAAATAATAAGAGTTTTCTAAAATATAGTGCACGATACATGTTCTAAAAGTTATTTTATTTCCTTTCCACAAGTTTTCTCATTTAAAGAAGAACATTAACACTTTATTAAATATAATATTTGAATAAAACATTTCTACACGTTTTCAGATAAGATATTACTGTTATTAGCATAATTCGTATAATTACAGAATTTGCTTCGCTCTTGGTTTAATTTCATATTCATTTTGCAATACCTTTCCGCACTTATAACATACACACTATAGCCTGTAGTAATGAATTAATATATTATACACTTTGAAAATGATAATTCATTATACCTCTGCTTATAATATATGGCCCATAAAACCTACTCCACCTTTGTAAACAAAAACTGGCATTGAATGTACGTGGCCCGGCTTGTGTTTCTTGAGTCATTTAATAGTTTAGGACACTATCATCTTGCAATAGAAAACAAAATATGTTCAAAAGACAAAGCTATTGTAATGTCAAAACACAAGTTGCTCTTATACGAGTTGCATGCAAGATTAGCTTTATGGAGAAGCCCCTTACACTTACAATGTGCATACAATAGTTCTTATCTCCTGGATGATTATTTTGTTACTGTAGTGAATACAGTTGTATAGCATGCACGAAAAATAATTTACTATGTTTGTATTTGGATGATTTTGTTTTAATACATCATAAAGTTGCAGATTAATGAACTTTTTTTTTTTCCATTTAATCGACCTAGAAGTTCTTTTTTTAAAGAATGTCTTGGATCGCAAAGTAATCTTAAAAAATTGTAACCTTAATTAATTTATTTGGACTTGTTCGGAATTGCCATTGTTTTAGCGTTGGGGTTTGATATAATATCACGATCTAAATAATAAATGAAAATCTTTTCGGGTGGTGAGCCAAATTTTAAAAACAGGAATTTTTTTCCTCCGAAAAGAAGGGGAAAACCAAAAAAATGCTTCAGACAAAATTTTAAGTGCTTTTGTGGGGACATAAAGTGGCTACCTTAACTAGTCCCTGAAATGTCATTCTCAATGTCATTTCAAGGTCAAATTATTTTTTTTTCAAATGCAATTGTGGGTGTATTTTCTTTTCCAGGATTGGAAAGAGCATTCAATTTTCAGTATAAAAGTTCTAATATATCTATCAACTAGGGGTGATAGGTGATGTGATATTTGGACAAAACTTACTTTCACTTTACTGATATCAATTAACATACGTTGGAAAAGTTATGTTTTGAATTTGTAGTAGAATTGTTGGCAAAACCCTACACATTTCTGAAAAGCATCCCCTTGATGTAGGTTAATGTGATGTCGATGATATTTGTGATGCTTGATCTCTCTCGTTTGACAGATTCCCGAATCATGTTCCAGTTGACGGAAATTTCGGCGAGGATTAGCGGCAACTGCAGCTAATATAGCGACTTCCAGATTTTCCCCAGTAGCGCTTCTCGTTCAATGGTGTTTTCTTGGTCCGACACCTCCCGTTTCGGAGGGTAAGATGGCTGCCTCCTTTCAGGATATCGATCTCCGTAAAAGTTGCAGGCTGCTCTAGTGTTCTTATGAGCTTCGCCATAAATATATCGATCCTCTCGTTGATCGTATATTGAACATCCGTGATTGAAAATCGAAATGGAACTGCCTGAGAATAATATCCTTTGAGGTTTGAATTGGCAATGATGAGCACTCGTTTGTGTACAGTGTCAACAAACGGCCTTCAGTGTGTAAACAAATCAGTTTCCTTCATAGCAACAACAAAACAAATGAAAGAGAAGTGAAAGTAAGTGAAAAACATTTGCTGTCTTACTTGTCCAATATCACAACATCTATTACCCCTAGCTGATAGATGTACTAGAACTTTTATACTGAAAATTAAAGTTCTTTCCATTCCAGAAAAGAAATTACACCACTCCATTTTAAAAAATAAATTTAACATTTAAATGACACTGAAAATGGCATTTCAAGGACAAGTTAAGGTCGCAATTTTATGAACCAGTGCAGAAATTCAGTAGATCAGGGCTCAGAAGTTCAGATCCGTTCACATATGCTGTTCAGAGAGAATTAATTCCGATACAGTTCGTCTTTCCAAAGTCGGGGCAGTTAAATTTATATTCGACATAGCTACATTATATCGTACGTAGAACACCAGAGGGTGTGAAAGATCTTACGAATAATAAATCACCATATATATTTAGATCTACTCATCGAGTGGTATCCTCCTGTTCAGCACGAGTCACAAACTCGGGGAACAAAACCATGGGATATTGATGTCATGAAGCGTGCACAACAACACCAACAACGCGATAAATAGTCAATTAACGATAGGCTGCCAAAAATATGGCGATCAGTAACTAAAGCGCGTCAAAATTGACTCACCAACGTGGAACCCTGCACAAAACCGCTTCTAATTAGCTAAATCACCAAAACATTGAACATAAATGCATCTTCTTTCCTATCGAGCAAGTTATTTAATTTTAGTATCATGTGACACTTATGCAGGTAAAATTGTAATAAAACTTGTGTGAGAAATCTGATGTATGCATCCCTTTAATATGAAAACAAAATTTAGTAAAATTAGCAACCACTCGCTTTATCTTCAAGACGCAAAGACAAGGAAAAGAAATAAACAGTCGAGATAAAAGATAAATAACGATGGAAAAAAGAAACGAGAGGAAACTATGAATAAATTAATATATATTTGAGGCATTTGAAAAAATATTGAAACAAATGTTGAATAACTTTATTTCAATGCATAAAAGTAAACCATAAAACAATAAATGAACAATGAACAGAATGGATACATTAAAATGGAAATAAAATAAATATGAAAGCAGTAAAAACGATGCCAAGAATATTCACAAAATAGAAATATAAAAGACCTAAATCAAACGAAAAGGAGATGGAAATAAAGATTGTATAAAGAAATAATAGGAAAATAAGAAAGGAAGAATAAATTAATCTATTGATAAGTATTATTAAGATGAATACGAAACAAGGCAGGACTTTTAAAAAAATTAAATTGTAAACAAAATTTTAAGGAGATGTTTTGTTGCATGGCACACGTAAATTCCATGCAATTTCATTCGTCTCGCACGAAACACATTTTAAGTAATTATATGTTAAGAATTTCGCGCACAAAGTAAGAAAAAATATTACTGCTGTTATGGAGAGATGCGAGTCTATAATTACTGTGACATTGCGAGGTTTAGCATCAGTCATTGCAAGTACTGAGAACTACGCGAGTCAATGCAAAACGTGTAAGTTATGAACAACCTGTTGATAATACTTCCTGGGAGTTAAGCACTACTGCAATTTAAATTTAGGTCTAATATAACACCTTTAAGCAAAAGACAGAATAAAAGCATTGATGTAGAAGCACTTGGCGATTTTAGACAAGAAAAAAGTGGTTTTTCAGGTTTTTTTAATAGTAGTTCGCCTTCCCATGTCCTTCAAGTAAAGTAGAAATATATTTCTGATTGCAAAATTTCTTTGGGCGATTTCCATGTTCAAAAAGCACCATAACACCTTTTGTCCGTTTTTACTGGATGTCCTTGAACGAGAATATCAATTTTGCTGTTGTAATATCTGAATGAAGAACGAATCAAGGTTTATCTGTAATCTGTCCTACGTGGACGATATTTGGCAAGGACATGAAAAATTCCGACAGAGTTCCGAATCACTTCCAGGAGACAGAAGAGGGAAATTTACGTTCAAACTGTTGTAGGTTACAAATTTTAAGAATGTGAGAATAAGCAATTTTAAGGATTTAAAAATATTTAACGTTAAAATCTAGCACTAGATGAATCGATTAAAACCAAAAATAAATTAAATAAAGAACAAATACTTAATAAAGTTTGTAGAAGTTGCAAAAAAACGTTATATTTTAATTACATAGATAATGTATAGCAAGGTTGTTCCTAAATCTAATTGTCAGTATTCAAAATATACCATTCGACAAGAAGTTCTACTATTAAGGATATATATATATATATATATATATATATATATATATATATTCTTAAACTAAGGTTCACAGCTCTGCTTTTATAAATTTACCCACATTTGCAATTTTTAATCATGTTATAAAATAGAAATTAAAATATTTTGGGTTTTATTATTTCGTTGTATTTAACTTTTAAAGTAACATTATATAAGAAAATTTCTGCCATATTTCATAAAATTTAATCTGTTTTTTAGAAGTATTTAACGCCCGTTTTTACTGCGGAGGCACCACAGGCGGTGAACACTGGTGATATATGACATGAAATGATATATTGGGAAAGGATTTTTTTAAGGAAGGAAACGTTCCAGGTCTAAATTTAGCGTACCTCCACCATTTGTCATTTATGAGGACTGAGGAAAACCTGGAAAAAATCTGTCAGGGAGGGCCGTTCTGGTGGGATTCGAACCCTAGACCTGCCATTCACGGATCCGCGCCTCTACGACCTCTGCCACCCGTCACGGTTAATAATCATTAAATGGTTCTATATCAGAAGGTTGTGTTATTTCATATTAACTGCAGTATCATATATTGCCAGGGTTTATTATATTACGGGATATGTTTACTATTAGAAGAATCACTTTAGTACCTTCAACTGCTAAAACAAAATCGTTGAAACACTCGCAGTTTATTAAAAAGACCAAAATTATTCCTCCACAAAAGGAGGAATAAAAACCCGAATTTGTCATTTCCTAAACATGGCTCTAAATAAGAGTATTCATCTAAGGGTATGGAATTAGAATTCTAATGTGAATGCCATATTTGTGTTTTGTATACAAATAAGCAAATAAACAAACAAAAAATTTAAAAAAATTGGTCCCTTTCCATTCCCTTTGTGAAAGAAATCAGGAACTGTATTATTACATTGTCACGGGTCTACTAAATTTTTTACCTTTGTTTTTTTATTTTTTAACTTGGATATATGTAATATGAATGCTCTGAATTCAGTTTTACTCTATGGGGGTAGATTTTTAGACGAAATCACATTAAATTTGTATATTATCAAATTTTAATGCATTAGCTAAGACAACCGTGTTATTTTAAATTTCGTTGTAACTCAAATATTAATTAATTTATTGAAAAAAGAGAGCTGTGTGTCAATAATCATGAATTTTCAAACTTTTTTCATTATTAGGGAGAAGAAAACATTTTTTCGAAGTTCTGAAATTTTCTCCACTAGCGTCTCTTTTGAAACACCAACAGTAATCAGTTATCATTGATACATCCCAATCGCCTTGATAGTGGTTTCCATTGTTTTAATGTCTTTATCAAACCGCTCACTTTATCTTCAATCATTGCACCAAGAAGTAATCAACATGGCTGTTGAGAAAATGCACTTTAACACTCATTCTACACCCTAGCTAGGTTTCTAAAATGCTGTAACATTTCCTCTACAATTTCTTTACAGTTCTCAGATTTCTTTCAGTCATTATTTTGTATGCCAGCCATCCTGACTCGGACATCGACTGAGGAAAGGTCACATTCTGCATAAGCTCACGAATCTGGGGTGCATCGAAAATACCTGCTACTTTAGTTCTCTGTGGAAACTTTGTGACAATCGCTGTCCTTATTCAGAGCATTAACAAAATGCTTCATCCGGACTAATTTAACACAGGTTGGTGGAAGAAGAACATTAGAAACCAATGGTTTATACTTCTCATTTTTTTCTCCAGGAACTAAATTGCTCTTTTGTGGCCATTTTTTTCTGGTCAAAAGCTCTGATTTAGCCCTACTACCCCATTCACAAAGTGAACTTTTTATTATCTTGCTTAAATATCTCAGAATATTTATCTCTGCTCAATGAACAAACAATAAATATCTATAATTTCGATTTCTGAAAAACCGTATCTCGACGAGACGAAACTAAGGCTGGTTTGAGAGATTCTATGTAGTAAGGAATCAGAAAATATGAACAGTTTTCATTCAGCAAACAATGTGTAGAACAGGGACGATAGTTTTGTCGCTATAACTCGAATGCGCAGTCGCTTGATAATCAGCGAGTTGCCAGGCATGCGCAGTAGTATAAATTTTTAGTCTAGCAGAGAACGCTGAACATTTGTAATCTAGCTTATGAATTTGAAAAAATATAGTCATAAAAATAATTGTATACAATTTTACATAATTTACTTTAAAATTATCATCTAAAACCTTCTAAAATTAAATTTCCGTTGTTCATATATACACAAATGTAACACCTTGGGGTTTTTCCCCCATTAACATTAACTCTATTGTCAATGATTATACGCTTCTATACTGGTTTTTTATAACGTTCGTAAGGTGTTCAGAATATCCTGTCTCTATCATTATACTCCATAATTTAGTTATAATGACACTGTCAAAAGCTTTAGCATAAACATCAAAAGTATTGTGAAGGACAGGCGTATTTCCTCCTTTTCTCTATGATCTGTTGCCTAATAAAGATGTTATCTACCTGCATTTCCATTTTTTTCTAAATTCATTCTATTCTACTCCAAGCAAAGACTCATTAATTGCACACTGGTAACTATTTTTGGTTATGGGCTAGTCAATGTAAAATCGGACAGCAAATTTCGTCTATGTTCACATTTAACCGAAGCTTTGTGGATTTATAGAGACAGGAGAGAGCAAGCTACGTGGAAAATATGGGTAGTTTATCAATAAAGGTCCCCATGCTAGAAGGATATTAAGTTAGGAATAAATTTGAACTTTTGAAAAATAAACAATTGTGATTTTTTTTGGAATGTATAAACCAAATTAATATTAAGTGAAAGCTTATGATAAGCTGTTTACACTTTATTAGGGGTTTACTAAATATTATTTCGTCCTAATATATATATTTTTTTTTTCAATTTGCAGTCATTTCAAAATATTTTTACAGTCCATGTTGACTCTTTACTTTTATAGAATAAAATAACTCTTTATAGATTAGTGGTATCTTTAACAGGAAACGAGAAAATAAATACTGAATGACGGGGGTTATTTAAAACCTCTTCCCTCGGTATAGTTTCTTCAGGAAGGCGTAGTGTGTGGTCGTGCAGCGGGAGTGTGCTAAACAGATAACTACAGTGCGAGTCCAGGTGTCAATAAGAAAGGCCGCGCATGCGCTGTATGTCAAAAACCCTCCACCACGAGCCAAAACTAACTTTTATAACAATCTTTTAATTTTTGTAAGCGGTTTCTGATACCGGTTCATATAAAACCTTTGGTTAAACAAATAAAAATAGTTATTTACCATTAGGAAAGCTGCAAAAAGGAGGTAATGTGTAATATAAATTTATGTTTTCGCAGTACATGTTCCGATATATTTATTTTCAAAGACGCAATTTTTCTTAAAATGACAAAAATTTATAATTTATTATAACAAAATGTACTGGGAAAAGAGATTTTGTATTTTTCAGAAATTGTTATATTTTCATTCTTTATGTATTTTAAATTTTTCATTCATTTTAAAAAATATGAAGTTAATTTTTTAAACATCTTGTCAGATTATAAATGAAATGTCCCATATATTCTGTATGCCGAATTTAGAAGACAGATTCCTGCATAGTTGTTGCAGTTGATTCTATTATAATAAATGCCTTCTTCCATTTGTGTGCTTCGTTTCAGTCAAAAAACTGAATGTATATTTTATTATTTATTTAATATTAATCAATATAATATTTATCCCATTACATTACATTCAGATGGTTGTTAAATCTTAAAATATTAAGCATGTATTCTAATTCCTTAATATCTATGGGGTCAATTATAAGTTCGACTGTTTACAAACTACACATTTCAGAACATCATATTACGAATAAAATGCCTTTAGTATCACCGTCGCTATCGTGGGTCTTCTGCCAACTCCAACATAAGGTTTCCCCCCCCTTTTTTTAATAGTGCTTTTGAAGGAAGAAAATATTTCAGTCGTAAGTTTAGGGTAAATCCCTGACATTTGTCATTTATGAGGATTGAGAAATGGAACCTCATTTGGTGAGGATGTTCTGGTGGGAATCGAACCCCAGACCTCCATCTCACGAGCTCGTGCCTTAACGATGTTTACCACCATTATCTGTTCTATTCATTGCAATAGGGCCCCTTAAGCAAAACATCCATCCGGCAGTTTCTAGATGCCGTTTTCTTTATAAGATATTTGCACGGTCTTAATTGCTGGTCTCGGGGTTTGAACCGAGTCAGTGCACTCTGTAGAAGGAACTAGAGACTTGAGGGAACTGCACTCATCAACAGTGAGTACTTTTTCTCCCTGAAGCGAAGGATAGACAACTTCTGACAGAAAAGTCTTGAGGTCTGGCTTTGTCGTGTTTGGGCTTGTCACCGCATAGGAACAAATGTTGACAGTACCTTCAAGTGTTGCCTGAGGTTTGCCAGAGGATTTGGCAACATTGGAGAGTGCGGCTGAATATCATGTAAATAAAGGTCATGACCACATAGAAATGCTTTTTGGTAGTAAACACTTGACACCGCCTGTACTGCGGAGTGTTCTTTGAGGGCGCAATTTGTTAAAGTGACCTTGATCGGCGTTCATCACTTGAGACGGAAGATATCCTTGATCGGTGATCATATTCTTGACCTTCAGAACAAAGTTCTTGGCGAGATCTCGTAATTTCGTTGTACTGAACAGTATCGCGTGACTTATGCATGACTTCATGATAGTGTTGCCTTGAACCTGATAACAGGGTTGACAATATGACAATCATGGCATTGTTTTTACAAGTTGTATAAAATAGCAAGGGTTTCTATGATCTTTTCTCGTGGCATCCCTTTGTGATTTGACACAGTGTTTGTTTTCCTGGATTCGCACTTGACGAGCAGCTCAGGGACATTTTTCCTGAACAATCTTCAACAACGTCGATTACTTTTTGCTCTTGTGTTGTTGTTAGCCTATTAAGGATCTGTTGTTTCAAGCATGACATCAGACACATGACCTTTCAGTTTCTTCAGTGGTAATGGTTCTTGAGGAGAATGTTGAATTCCTTGTCCCTCTTCATCTCATCATTCGGGTCGTTATTAGTGCCTTCCAATGACGTGTCATTGAATATAAGTAGGATTATTTGCACCATTTTTCCTTCTCGATAAGTTTGACAATTCCTTCAGCCACGACACGGTTTTTTTGTCGGTCCTGGTGGTGTAGTGGTAACCATACTTGCCTTCTAAACCCAAGGTCGCGGGTTCGAACCCGGGCAGGATCGATGTATTTTTTCGGGCGTAAAAATCCTAAGTATTGCTTCCTTCGGAAGGTAAGTAAAGTCGTGGGTACCCTGTCGTACATTTACGGCACGATTAAGAACCTCAAGCCTGAAAGAAGAGGCCTCTGAGCAAAATTTGTCGGCCGTTTCACGCCCTGAATAGAATGGGACGCTGGTGACCTGAGATGTTAAAGAGCGTCCTTAAATAAACAAATAAAAAAGGACAGGGTTTTATCTTTCGAAGTTTCTTTCATATGAAGAGATTGGAAGTTTTCATTCCTGGATGCTCAGAAAGAAATCAGAAGATATAACATAAGAAATGAAAGCAAACGTTCAATAACCAAAGAGCATGCTACATTAACTTGTAAAGGTTAGTAGCAGGGAACGAATTTATTTCATCTAGTTACACCCTATCCTATTGGGAATTGCAGCTTGTCTGACTGTATAGTCAGGTATGAACATTTGTTCTGTCAGTACGTGTATACAGTTTATTAAACAAAATCTGTAACAATTTAACAAGAAAAAGGAACAAAAACAAAACAGTTGTTTCATGCGCCATTAAATGAGAAATACTTGGCATTGTAAATATAAAAATTAAATGAAAAACAATCATGCACCTTTTATGGAAGGTAGCCGGAATTACAGGTACCTGTTTTTGGCCATATAGAAAATATTTTCTATAATAGGCAGCACATAAATTTCAGTTTGAGAATATTTTGCATTTGTGGCCCTCTTCTTTCCAAGGTGCGATATTCAGTAAATATATTACAGAAAAAACATGCAAAAACACCCTACATTCCTTCAAAAATTGATAAAATTGAAGTTAATCCAGTTAATCAGTGTTAGTATTAAAATGCGATTAGGTATTTAGCATATTATGAATATTTATTTATAGTGTTTCATAAATCTGTCTGTTTTGTTCATCAATATGTTCCCTTTTTCAACTAGCAGCTGGCTTTTGATTCCTTAAGTGATATTTGAAAGTTAGTCGTGGCATAGAATGAACGAGTTAATTCATCAATGTCCTAGCAACGGCGGATAGGGGCGCTGTTGATGACAGATGAAATTATATGTAAAAAATACTTTTAAATCACTCCCATTTCTATTATACTTTCAGCCGATTCAGAACTTCAGAATTTGTAATACTATTTCTGTTTCCATATTAATAATTGTAAATTATTGAGTATATGATATTTACTTCCACTACGGCGAATTTCAGAAGTCACTCCATAATTTGCAAGTTAGTGAGATGATGTATTGTATATATTTTAAATACCCTTTTATTTCTCAGTTATTAATCTCTGTTGTATAATAAACAAACCCAGAGTTAGAAGAAAGAAGATGCGGTGAAAAGAAGAAGAATTGGGAAAGAATATGACGAGGCAGGCGGGAGGTGAAGGAGTTGTCGGGGACCTTAGTGAAGATGCAGAGGATGGGAGTTAGAGGAGTTTGTTTAGGAAGAATGGAGAAGTATAGAGGGGTATAATATACTGGAGTGTAATGGTGTAGTAAACATGGGTGAAGTGAAGTTAGGGGTGAATAGTTTTAAACTTGTAATAATGTGAGTATAAAGATAAATAAACATGTAGTGGAATAGCGAGGAAGATAAATAAGAAGTAAAGTAAAATATAATAAAATTGTTATAATAATTATTATAAGTATAATTAATACTACTAATGACAATATTACTATTGTTAACGATGTCAAAGTAATGATCTGGTAGGATAAATGTTGCATTGATAAATGTCAATTAGATTCCCAAACAAAGAATATAATTAATGTTGTAAATATTAATATAAGATAATAATATAAGATTAAAATGTAAAATTTATACGAATATATTTATAAATATGATATAATAAAGAAAGATGGTATGATATAATATGGAAAATAAAGAAACATATATAACATTAATAGATATATAATATATATTTTATATAAAATATACAGGAATATATATAAGTAGTAAAGTAAAAGTATGTGGTCACCAGTACAGTTTCTAGCGAATAGTAGTTTATTAATTTAGAGTGAAAGATTAAGTGGAAGTAGTAGCTGCTTTCCAGCAATTAGGAAGTTGTTGAAGGGAATGTAATCTTGTTATTTATCAATTTTGTATTATTTTAGTAAATTTCTAATTGTAACCTAGGTATAATTATCATCTGGAAAATAATAATATAAGAATGTAATTTAGAAATAAAGTGTAAGAATTTGTAATACATGTCCCAGTGATACCGGGATAGAGTATTTCAGATTATTATTATTACTATTATTATTATTACTATTATTATTATTATACATTTTTAAGCTTTAACTTTATTTAAGTGACGGGCTGCAAATATCTGCCTAGCACCTCGTTGCTTTTCCCACTCTACGACAAAGCATGCATGGATCTTTGACCCCGTCAAACCATAACAGTCACCGACACGGGTGAACATCTGCAGCTCTGTAAGTGTGCAAACAAAACTCAGTTTGATTCGTGATCTTGTCATCCAGTGTTCGTGCTATTCACTCACGTCTGCAGCAAGGCGAGTAGATAAGTAGTAACTATAACAAATCATACCCTTTCCTTACAGTGAAAACAATAATATGTATCTTTTGTTATGAACAAGCGCTAAGCATTCTCAGGTGTCATAATCATTAATGAGGAATTTTAAAAATAATTCTAAAAGTTAAGATAAGCCATGTTTGGATTCACGTATTTAATTTTTCGCTAAACAGAAACTGTTTGATGGTTTAGAGTGGCAGAGGACAATTTAATGACTCTTTTACGCTTGAGTGTTTTAAAATATTTCCTCGAGTTTAATGGACTGGCAAACCTCTAAATCGATTGCAGTAGTAACTACATTTTATCGATTTTTAGTAAAATAGTTTCGAGAAATCTCTCTTAGAGGAATTGCCTAATAATGTGCATGCAACTTTCCTTTAGCCTCGGTTTTTATATCCAAGAAGAAAGCTCTCGAATAGTAAATACAATAGAGAGTCGATTACCTGAAATTATTTTGATCTATAGCTATATCTATAGTTAGGATCACCGAACTTAGAAATTACATAGTGCAAATAAATTTAAAGATTTCTGTATGGTAAATTTTGTACTAAATACATTTTTGCTTCCATTTTTAACGAACAACCCTCAAAGTCAAGTTGGAAGAAAATAGTAAATTAATTATTTTGATTTCAGAGATAATATATTTTTTCTCCTTAATATATGATAAGGTAAAAGTAGAAAACAGGACTATTATGAACAATTGCTGGTAAATGTATATATCGTACAAAAAGACAGGCAAATGAAAATATTTTTAGTTTACCACTTTTTGTAGGAATTGTTAACAATTACCATTCGTCATTGATAAAAGTTCGAAATATACCGTTACGCATATTAGTTTATATGTTCTTCCGCTGAGCGGCGATAGTATCTGCACAAGAAAAAGCTAATCATAAAATTATTTGTGTGCTTTTGGTTACGTGTGAATTTGTGCAAATGCGGGTTTTGCTCGTCAGTTACAGTGTCTAACAATTTACTGCTTAGTTATTCACTCACATTGTTTTGTTTCTTTGCGTGATTTATTTGAATGACAATATAAGTGTTGATCTCGGTTAAGTATATGAAACTTTATTGCATATCATCCAGTGTACTTTTATTTGTTATTAATACTTTTTGTTGCTACTTTCATAAACATTTAATTGAGAGTTTAATTAACTTGCTATTTTGTACTAATGTACCCTACCATAATGTCATAATCTAAAAGATGCTAGCCAAGCTCATGCTAATTAAATATCTCACTATTACTCACAAAAATATATATTATGTACTGACATTTTAGCAATACCAAAAAATATACATAAATACAGAACCAATGCAATAATCAACATGTGGAATTGAAACTTATTCAAACAGATCTACCAACATTTGCCATACTGCTTTGGTAAATGTGCACACATGCCTGAAAATGTGAACATATTATGTGTGATGTTAGTGGTATTGGTAGTAGTAGGAGTGTGTTTATTACAATGGTACCAATACAATAAAACTTTAACAGGCGCACGGGTCCAACGTACGTACTGATAATACGTCATGATTTTGATTTAATACAAGATATTACATTAGATACTGCACAACAAACTATAAAATAAATATACATCTTCAACAATAAAAATAAAACAAATGAAGGAATGACACACAATACACACATTTGGATTCACTCAATTGAATATTTCATGGCAAAATGGGAAAATACATAACGTATAATGATTTATTTCTATTGCCTACATTTACCAAGCAACAAGGGAAATGTTTACAATAACCAGTGATTGTGAATATTTACTGCATTTTTCACTGTGACTATAACATGGTTTAAACTTTGTTTATAGCCGTATTAACGAATTACAATTTTGTGAAATCTAAGACCCAATGCCTACAGGACGCCCTACAAAGCACAGAACAGAAAATAACACGACACCATTAAAATAAGTTTCTCAAATTGAAAATTTTGTTTTAATGAAGTCATACAATGAACAGTAATAAAAAATATCCGTAAAGGTTTAAAATAAGTCTGAAAATCTGCTAAGATAGTTAAAATATTTAATTTTCGGATTACTGACGTTGGGATAATGGACGTTCTAGGAATAACAACAATTAATACATTTTGCGTATATCGTTGCTTCATTTAGGAATAAGTTTGACTTAATTTTTGTATTTTTAGGAAATAAGATATAATAATAGATTTTATAAAGATTGAATCTGATCATTAATACGTAATTACTATTATTAGTACTGTAGTAACTGTGCATGTCACACTTTGAAATAATAATAACAAAGTAGGTATTATATGCGTGCACATGAATTTCGAATGTCACTCTTGGAATAAACTTTCAGCACTTTCGGGGTTCATTCTTAGTATTTTATTTATAAAATATTCTGTGACTGTACACTAATTAATGTTTACAATAACTTTCTGTTTCAAAATAAAATATATTGCAAGGTAGATCTCGTAAATAATTCCAATAATTAGAGGCAAAAACCTTTAATAAGATGAACGGACCAAATTAAAGAAGGTGCAAATTATTTCAAAGTCCCTAAAGTTGCCCGACATTCACGTCTTTGCAATGAAGGAAAACTGCAAAAGAACCCCATTCGAATTTGCGCCCTTAGCTTTAGCCATGTTGACCACATTTTGTTCCCCTCACGTAAGCCAGAAGAATTATTCCGATAGATATGCTATCAAGCATTGATTGTAACAGAAGTATATCATCTGCATATTTTTCTATACACTTTGAGAACTGCTGGCTTTCTACTTGGCAAAAGTGCATGATGCAACACAACATTATACTACTAAAATACAACTCAAGAGCACAACGTCGACATATTGTTTTTTTTTCTTTTTATTTCTTTTTCGAATGATATAGCTTGTTTCATTATGCTCAGAACTGCTGAAATACTGATCATTTTACAGCTATAACGACCATATTACAAAATTCATAGAAAATATTTCCATTAATTGAAAAATATTACCGGTTTATATATTTCCGCTGATTTCATACACTTTAAGGTCACAGAACTTAAAACTAGGTCACAGTTTTTAATGAAAAACATATTTATTCACATCAGTTTATGAATATTTTCAGTTGTTACGAATTTTATGAACAAAATATTCCATAAAAGTACTTCTGTAAGTAGTTAATTAAGTAAAGTCTAACAATAGTTCTGACGTGCTTTTCCTTTGGCTTTCTTGATTGGTTGTCACCTGCAAGCACCACTAATAGTATTATCAATTGTGGTTGAGGATATAAGTAGAATATCTCTGGCAGGGTTGTGAAACTACGTGTAATAAAGTGTTTTCTACATGCTAGGCAAAATGTGGAAAACATAAAATACCTAAACATACCCAAAGAAATAAAAGAAACACTGACGTTTGCGATGACTGTAGTTATATGATGACATAAAATAAAGAAGTCTTTAAAAACGGACTTTTGCACATTATAATTACAGTATGTATGTATCAGTTTTGGATGTTTGCACATTGTATTCTATATTTTTTATCCTAGTGTTCATATTTACACAGAAAATACTTCTTTTTGATAAGGTATTCGAGGGTGATAGTAGGTGTTGTTAAAGAAGTCAGGACTTAGAACCCAGCAGTCAGTATCCCACAGCATGGCGAAAGGAAGCGATAGAAACAATAAAAATAGAACAGCTCTGGCCTTTGACACCATACGCCGGCCAGGTTGGCGCAATCAGCGCATTACACAGGCAGAAACCTAACACAGATGTAGTCGACGCAAAGGTGTTCAGCCCTTTGTGGACATTAAGCGGCAAAACAGTGATAGCCAATATGCACAGTGCTTACTTAATGTTGTGCAGATATCTGGGACGATAGAAAATCAAATTCTGTTTCCGCTTGCCGACTTTATTTCATTTACGAATGAACTCATTGTCCCATCTCAAGGTTTGCAGCCTGTCGACTTTATTGCTGATAAAACCAGTTCAATAATAACTGCACATATTCCCTCAGGATATTATTGTTTCAACTTGTAGACTTGACTCCAGTTGTGAGTTTAAAGGAACATGTTAACATCGTTTTCTTTCCTCTGAGAGTGGTCATTCTGGACAATATTTACTATGAAAAGCGTGGTTGATCTCTTCATGGCGAGTACAGGAACTCGGATTTATTCTAATTAAAGATGAACATAAGAATTGCGCCAATGTTGTGTAACTGTAAAAAGTACAGCAAGAGAACGCCTGAAGTCTGGCACTGAACTTCTGTGTCAAAACTCGTGAACAACTGCTAAGCCGTCAGGGGAGTTACAATTCCATCCTACACCGATGTCCTCTAGCTCCATTTGCACCGTCGCCTATGAGTCTCTCGTTCCTATCTCAAGAAGGCGTGTACTGTCTATTTCCCTTTACATTTGTATAGTTTAATCTTTACTCAAGCGAGCTTATTATATGTTTGGAAACACGGTAATCTAATACACTTATTTGAGGGTTTGTAGATTTGTAGCTCATATTGCTTTTGAACTAATTTTGTTTGCACAAGCCATTATTAGACCCCTTTGTCTTTAAATACAAAGAACCAGATTCTGGGAAAACAAATGAAAAATCTTAAGTCAGAGCTTAATTTGGTTGATAGAGCCCCTGCAGCACAAGCTCCTAGTATCCTCATTTTCCGTCATTGAGTTAAACCAGGCGATGAGCTCTGTTTTTACGATGAAAATACCATCAATCTTCCTGCTTCTATAATTTTATTTCGTGCGCTTCGGTTAGTTTTGGTGAATATGGGAAAATATATTAGAAAAGTAGACATCCATCTATTGTTTCGAAAATATCTTACCTTTCTTTATTTGGTTGCTTGACTGCTTTTTTTTAATAGTGTTTAACTTCCGTTTTACTACTGAGGCACCACAGGGGTGGACACTGATGATACCTGAGATGAAATGATGTATTGTGAATTGATGTTTTTTAAGGAAGGAAATGTTCCAGACCTAAGTTTAGGGTACCTCCCCGGCATTTGCCAGTTATGAGGACTGAGGAAAACCTGGAAGAAACCCCAATCAGGGAGGACGGTCCTGGCGGGATTCGAACCCCAGACCTCCGCGCCTTAACGACCTCGACCACCCGTGGCAGTGATGATTAACTGCTGCAGAATATATCAAAATGTCGGTAACAAATAACCCGTTCATATTTTTCTCTGCCTATAGTTTGCAAATGATTTTGCCCGCCATCCATCACGGATGCTGTACATGTTTGAGCCAAAGTTTATCCCCACACTTCAGTTCCTACACGAGATTAAACAAATATTTTGATGGATTAAGTGCTTATTTATGTCACAAAATGCAGCAAATGTTTTGTTTCCTCTACACTTTCTAGTGACGTGGCGTTAACAGCCTTGTTGGACACGTCTGTGGTTTCATCCATGGCAACTGATATACAACTTGCTGCACTCTTTATTTCATTGATTAAGAAATGAACAATGCACTCAATAATTTATTTTCGATATAATTTGAAGTTTCGGAGAATACAATAGCAATCTAAAGATTTATGATCTGCTTATACAAGCAGGTGTAAAAATTGAACATATATACGTCTATGCAGGAGCCGTTACCTCAAAATTACCTCTTATTGCGCCAAGTAGCACACATATTTTACTAAACAACTCAATTAAATCTGTTTCTTTTTATGCCTTCATTGTAAATTATCAATAGATTATTTAAATTCCTCACTTAAAGAAGTATCAATTCCTGTTTTGCTAAATCGCACGAGAAATACAACAGATGAGATACGGTTAATGAATTTTCATGACAAACCTTGAAGCGGTCTTGGTATGGTGCCCCAAGCTAGTCGTCGATTTTATTAGTAGCCCCAGGTTTGGGCGCCAATTTTGAAGCGATTACTGTTGTTCTTATTGATTTGCCTCGGTATGTAGAGTACACTTCTAGACAACAGAATATCAGGGTAATTGTTGATGTTATTGGTCGTAACGTTTACATTAGCAGGCGTTTCTGAAAGCAACCGGGTTCGGCGTAATGATCTTAACCTACGTCATAACCTAGTAATATTTCTTTGCGACGTAGATGGTAATTAGAATTTGGCTTTGATATTAGGACTGCACCGTCCTCGTGTTTGATTCACCGGCCTTCTAATTACAATACATAAACTTTGCGCTATTCAGAACATCCTGAGACACCCCCTGCCTACACCCGATAGAAGTTCCCTAATGACGATGCTGTTTTTTATGCATTAAAATATATTCTGTTTGAATCTTTGTTAACAATAAAAAATTAAAGAGGTCAATTTTGGTAATTTTGTTCCTTAAAATATTTTGATTAATAAATTGCAGCTCTGAATGAAAAAATACAATTGCAATGTGTTTTATTGCTAAAAACTCGAACTCATCAACATAAAAATGAAACACTGAGGTCGCGTACCAAAGATTTGCAGCTGTAATACAGAAAGCCGTAGGTAGGATATTAACAGTCTTGTCGAAACAATAAATCAACAGTTGGTTGATGCTCATCTTGCAACTAAAGGGAACAAAGAAAAAGCTTGAACCGGAACAACCTGCACACAGGTGTCCTTCCTCATGAAGAAGAAGAAGCTTCGATTACTGCATTAGATCTTAAGACATAGATCCTGCACCTTGTGTTGAAATAGAGTTCAGTTGCAACATTTCCGACGGCCAGCTATAACTAAATTACAAGTAATTAAATGCAGGTATGTGGACCAATAGGCTGGCCGGATCTAACCCCATTAGACTTCTGCTTATGATGCTACCTAAATATATCGTGAACCCTCAACAGCTGAGCTTGCCGTGACATCACACCGGCCATGTTGCAACAGAACATGCATCCACCGGCAGGGGGCCCAGTTCGACACCTGTTACAACCGCATGAAGGAAACAGGTAATTTGAAGTAAAAGTGAGATAGTCCAGCATGATGTCACAGTCATTGTTGTTACGTGTACTACTTTCGGACCCAGAGGGGGGTTCACAACGATCACAACATGAACTTTTTGCAACCTTTATGTACTCTGTACATACCACTATAGACCCTCAGGACCATTTACTGTCTTTGTTTTATACGCAAAAGTATCTTTATAGAGTAAAACATAATTTAATGCTTTATGCTTATAGTTTCTCATTAATGCATTATTGTACCCATTTTAATAAAGCAGATTCTAATAATAGTTTGTAATTGCATTTAAAGTTACATAATTACATTCATTAAGTGAAACGATACACAGAAAGTATTTTAATTCATCTCTTTCATGCTCAAACACTTCAGCTCCCGTTAAATTAACCTGAAATAAATAAGTGCTAGTATTTGAACCCCGACATCACTTGGGACGAGAGACGTTAAGGCAACGCACATTTGAGCCTGCGGTAAAAGATAGGGGTAAAGTAGCCAGCACTGTGTTCCATGCTCTCTAATCCCCAGATAACAACACGCCCTTTAATAGCACACTGCGTTAACCTGAGTAGAGAAGAATCCTTATGTCGCTGTCGGGAATTGAACCCCGGAGAGTCCGGTCTAGCTACTTTAGATCGGAATTTATATCGATATCTGCTAGTAATTTATGATATCTAGGATTTCAGACAACAGCAATAAGTTTTTTTTGTGACACAGTTCTAATAAATGAGATATCTGTCGCGTTAACTAACCCAGAAGGCAAGAGTTTCGTCAATTAGTTCCTTCCTTTCACGCACTGTGATCTAGTTAACGATCTAACTGGGAATAACAAAGGTAATTTAACGTTTCTAATTAGCTATTAATTTGGTTCCTAAAACAACAAGTAGCGTCCACCGTCAGTTGTTACTTTCCGCGAGCACTCAGTTTTACAAGTAAGGAACCCTGAGTTGTTAATCCCGATTGAAATCTCAAATTAGATCTCACAGGTGTGCGCCAGTTCTGATGTATTGCATGAGGAAGGAGAGTAACTTCATTGGTCAGTTGGGAGGCGCGGCACAGACTGTGAAAATCTAACGTCATAAATTATGAGGTAGGCCATGTGGCGTGTGAACCAATAGCAGTGACTGTAGTCTCCAGTTATTCTTCTGTCTGCCCAGATTAAGTCCTCAATTTATTGGAAATTCGCCACTATGGCAATCTCAGCTGGCCGGCCGACGCCGTGTTCGTCTTTGATATGAGAACTTGTACATCCAATTGTGACAGGCACTTCTCGTCTTAGATGGGAAGCAATTCTATTTGAGTATTCTTTGATTCCGTACCCTTTGCCCATAAAAAAACAGTTCAAGGATTGTAGATTCAATCAGAGGAGGCGCCACCATCTCGTAACTGCTGTTTCGATATTATAAACATCGATTGTCTTATGTCGAATTGTACCAGTTTCGACCGAACTAATGCTATCATCTAGTAGTGATAGCCTCAGGTGCCTCATTCAAACATGTGGTAGCCAACACCGATTTGTAACTTACCCTCGATAAAAATTGATGTCTGATTGTTTTAAATAAATTGATTAGAAAGTCGTTCATATTGATTCCCTAGTAGGGGCGGCTAGCGTTTTACATTCTGTCTCTCTCCCTTTTATTTTTTGTATTAAAACTTTACTATTTACCGATAAGAAGCAATAATACGCTATTTCGACAAGCTATTTCTTCATGTTTTCTGGCAAGAAATTGTATCACTTATCAATGAGAATATTTTTATAAAATAAAACGCCACGCTCTACATAACCTGATGTGACAGACGAACTTATTGCAGCTTTATGTTTGTTGAACTAGATTTTTTTTTCTTTCTTTCTTGTGTGTTAATAACTATAGTTAATTTAGTAATTTTGAGCACAAGTTTTTCTTAAATTTGACCGAGTATTTTTTTTTTCTAAAAAAGTTTCACTTTTCATTTTATGACTATTAAATTTATCGGCTGATAGTATAGCACCACATATATCCTCGGCAAATTGATTTCGGTCGCAATGGAAGAAGAACTTGCAGTCGTTTTTCCTTTGCATCTCATTGAAACTGAAGTTATAATTTTGTGTATGCAAATGTCTGAATGAAATTTTATAAATTTACATAATTCCTAGTACTATTTTAAATTACATCTAATATACACGATGTAACGTTTAGTCCCTCAAGCATTGAAGTTCAAATTTCCCACATCATTCTATCCATGATTTCATTGTTACAGAATATGAATTCTGGCTACAAAGCAGTTTTATTATTTAAAAATTATTGAATTCCATTTTTTGGAAATTTTACAAACTATACAGGAGGTGTCTGCGTTATTCAGTGGCAAACAGAAAACTTGGAATATTAATTTGTAATATGCATTCCATATGACGTTCTTTCATTGATATGTCTCCTTATCACAATTATAAGCATTTGAAACTTAAGCACCAACCTCTAAAATTGATGACTAACCGTGTTAAACAAAAGAATGCAGAAAGCAAGTGAACTACTGTATACTAGCTCTGGTATTAGTGATTTACCAATTACTACAATGTACTACAGCATTATTATAGAATTGTGACTGGCGTTTCACCAGCTCTTCCAGAATATCTCGACTTTATTTATTTATTTAAAAATTCTGCCTTTTCGGAACTACTTTTTCCCCACAACTTAAGGAAATGGCATTCAACTGTTCCGGATCTTTTTTGACTACTGCAGAAGTACGTTCCAGAAAATCTCATTCAAAATAAATTGTACATTTGAGTTTTGTATGTGACAATAAAAAAAAAAAAACGACGCCGAAGAAGTTATCGGTAGGTCGGAACAACACAAAAGTGAGAAAAGTTTGGCTATCCTTGCAGCCCAGATAATAAGGATACAAAACAGGAATAGGAAAGAACTTATAGCATTTGGGTTTTCACAAATGTTGGTGAATTTTCTGAAAAATGTGATACAAAATCCTGGAACAGTTAAAACCGTACAACACCGCTTAAAACACGTTTAAAAACTAAAGTTGGAAGATATGAACAATAATAAACTTTGTTAAAAATATAAACATTTTTAGAAATATTAATAAATATGACAAATTAAAATTCGCTTATTGGACTCCACACAATCCGAAACACAAAAATTAAAATAATACTCTAAAATATGTCATTTCACATTTTTGCCTTTTCTAGTAATAAATAAAAAGGGCCGCCTTCGTTCTAAGTCACATCGAACTAACTTGGGCTAATATTGTGCGAGAAAGCAACACGGCCGGAGATTATCTTTTTGGAAGCGAAGAGAAATTACTCTTATAAAAATCTATGGGAATTGTTAACCTGTGCAGAAAATAGAGAAAGAATAGTTTTTGTTACACGTATAATTTGACATTGTAAGTACCGGTTTTAAGATAGTAGCAAAACTTAACAAGACAGCGTAGCCAGAAAGTGTAAATCTAGCAAATAATGCAACAGTAATATATTTCACACTGTATCTGAGAAAGTTTTAAAGCCATCAATATGAACATTTTGAAAGATATTTAAAAACTTAATTAAAGGTGTTTTGTAAATTTTAATTCTCTAATGCGTAATTTTTTTACAAATATTTAAACCAAAATAAAAAAAACTGAAAAATTGTGACACAATCATGCATTTTTCTAATAAACTATTGGTGGAGTTGGATTTTTTTTACTTAAACTGCAGACAACATGCTATTCTGGGAAGTAAAATAATGTATTTTTTTGAAAAGGAATTAATTTTCAAATTATGAAAAAATTAAATAAAAATATTTTTCATTTCTTATTAGTATTGATTTTTATCAACTAACAGTGATCTTTAAATACTTCTAGTTACCACACTTCACATTTGCATACATTATGTGTGTGCAAAGTTTCAACAACATTGGTCCAGCCGATTCTGACACATTTATGTCAAAATTTTAATATACAGAAAATTAGATTTATTTTTGTTTAAAAAACTTTTATGGGTATTAAAGAATTAAAATTAACAAAGCATCTTTAGTTAATATCTCTTAAAACTTTCATGTTGATAGCTTTATAAATTTCTGAGATACAGTGCAAAATGTATACTGCTGCATTATTTGCTAGGTTCTTGCTTACCTTTAGGGAAGTGCAAAATTTTGGTATAGTATAATACACATCGGGTTGTCAATCTTATTGACTCCAGGTGGAACTCTGTTTCGACTCCTGGTGTGTATAATTATTTTGATATTGATTGTCAAATGTATTTTAAAACAACAGGTTCTCGGTTTTTACTAAATTGGATATTAACTATTTAGTTATTTACATTCAATTCTGCGCATTGAGACAAAATATTTCGTCTATCTGTATCTCGTAAACGTCTGTTAAATATTTTCCAGCTATTTCGTGTAATGTTCTCTCCCCTTAACCAAATATACCCAAATCCAAATTTGTCTAAGCCTTTTCTTATTTTTGATGCCCATCCCGTGTCCCACCCTTCCCGTATTTCCTCCCTTAGACAGACTGCTCGAAGAAGAGCTTGATTGCCTTCATGTATTATCCTTAACTAGTATTTAATTGTTCTTATTTTTTGATTCACAATTTCGTTAAAAATACCAACCTCTTTAAGAACCCCACAATTTGCTGTACCCCTCTCTACTTGCAGCAACCGTTTTAGAAACTGTGTTTGTACCTGATTAAGTTCCTCGGTGTTTTCCCACCCCCAAATTTCGGCCCCGTACGCCATAATTGATCTCACAACTGCCTAGTGCATTATTTCCATTGTTCTCAGTGGAGTTTATGCATGCATGTAGAATTGTATTCATGTATGTATGTATGTATGTATGTATGTATGTATGTATGTATGTATGTATGTATGCATGCTTGTATTCATGTAGGCATGCATGTATGTATGTATGCATGCATGTATTCATGTAGGCATGTATGTATGTATGTATGTATGTATGTATGTATGTATGTATGTATGTATGTATGTATGTATGTATGCATGCATGCATGCATGCATGCATGTAGAATTGTATTCATGTAGGCATGTATGTATGTATGCATGCATGTAGAATTGTATTCATGTAGGCATGTATGTATGTATGTATATATGTATGCATGCATGTAGAATTGTATTCATGTAGGCATGTATGTATGTATGCATGCATGCATGCATGCAGAATTGTATTCATGTATGTATGTATGTATGTATGTATGCATGCAGAATTGTATTCATGTATGTATGTATGTATGTATGTATGTATGTATGTATGTATGTATGTATGTATGTATGTATGTATGTATGTATATGACCCTTTTGATTGTTATAAAGAAGGATTTTTTTGAATGGTATATTTATGGACGCTCTTTAACAGCTTAGGTCATCAGCGCCCCATTCAACTCAGGGCGTGAAACGGCCGACAAATTTTGCTCAGAGGCCTCTCTTTCAGGCTTGAGGTTCATAAAGAAGGAATTAGCATGTACGGCCGTAAGACCCATGCGACAGTTGTATTTATTTGAGTGTATCCTGAAACGCACAATAAAACATTCATTATTACTACTACATTCAATTATTCGTAACTTTTTTTTTAATGGTGTTTAACGTCCGTTTTACTACTGTGGCGCCACAGCCATTTATGAGGATTGAGAAAAACCTGGAAAAAGCTTCAGTCAGGGAAGACGGTCCAGGCGGGATTCGAACTCCAGACCTCCAGCTCACGAGTAAGTGCCTTAAGGACGTCGGCCACCCGTGGCGGTGAGCAAGTTTAGAGAATCTGTTACTGCAAGTATAGGAATGTAAGAGAAAGGGGTGATTTTGGGCACCGGGGCCACTCCACGAAGAATGAGATGAGTACAATAGACCCCAAAGCGGCGATGTGCGTACATAGCGTTCCCTTTGACTGCAACGGGATCGCCACGGTATCACTCGAGGCAGACCGAGGGGACTCCCAGACCCACCAAATCCTAAGACAGGAACTTTCTTCAGAGCGCAAATCCACCGCCTCCACATGGCACCAGGCCTCCTCGCCCAACGCTTTTGACCACTATAGAGTGAAATGAAATAAAATGCGGAATTGTGGAAAAGAATTATCCACCCCAGTATTCGCCTAAATGACCAGGAGAGGAAAAAAATACGCAAGATCAGAACAACCGCTTCCAAAGGATTTGATCTCATGACCTCCAACCTGAGTCACTCCGATCGGTCACTGCAAATAAGTTGTCAACTCATAGATAGTTGAAAACTGAAAAAATTAACAAGAACATTTATGTAATTTAGGGGAAATTATGGGCCTCGGCCATGTAGATGTCGTTCAGTGTCGCCGAAACGGTTGATTCAAGCGATCTCTCTGAAAGTCGTTGTCAAGGCAGTATCGTTTATACCTTAACGTTACAGATGGAAAAGATAATTATAGAGATAGAGTACTGCAAAAATCACTATAACCCTCTGTTAAAAATACGATGAATCATCTATCTTAATTAAATGAGTACAGTTTTATTTATTTAGTTAATAAATAGTCATTGTTACTTAGTGCAGTGTTTATGTATTTGCATTCACTTGTTCCGACATAAAACGAAACTTTTCCTCGTCCTTAGCGACGTGCGATTGATAACTTGAAAAGTTTCTTCCCTCCTATCGTGCCTCTGTTCGTTCGTAGGTTGCTACATAGAGATACCTACTTTTGCATGTGATAAGAAAGGATTTTTGATGCTATTTTAACGGAGTAAGTGACAAAGAGGCCAGCCGGCCTGCAAATCTTCATTTAGTAATGTGCGGACAGAAAGTGCAAAGTGTGAGGGCGCCCTATCTTGTTCCGTCTACAAAGGAGATGTTCATGAAGTGAGGTTTTCTCCATTTCTAAATAAGATGCGCATGAGTTTTATTTTCACTAGGAAATTGTGTTTTCAATTTATTTTGTTAATTTGGTTTATTTACGGACGCTCTTTAACATCTCAGGTCATCAGCGTCCCATTCAATTCAGGGCGTGAAACGGCCGACAAATTTTGCTCAGAGACCTCTTCTTTCAGATTTGAGTTCTTTATCGTGCCATAAATGTACGACACGGGACCCACGGCTTTACTTCCCTTCCGAAGGAAGCCATACATAGGATTTTTACGCCCGAAAAAATCCATGCATCCATCCTGACCGATTTTGAACCCGCGATCTTGGGTTTAGGAGGCAAATATGGCTATCACTACACCAAGAAAAATTAAATGAAACACAGAAACTTTGTAAGCAAATACCGGCAATGTATTGCCACTGAGGAGCATCATTTTCAGAATCTTTTATAACACATTTTAGCAATTATTATTATCAGTTTTAAATACGGTATTTTATGCTTCCAGTAATAATATTAAATTTAAAATAAAATTATAACTAGACACCGCGATTCTATTTCCCTATATCCGGTTTCGGCGGCTGCACTTGCCGAGTAAGGAATCGTGCTCAGGCACCTGCAATGCAAATAACTTCACTGTATTTCCGTAACCAAGCGAAAGTCTTTAGGTCTTAGTTTCCTACATTTGTGATGGTCCGATCTTCGTTTGTCGAGTCAAAGAATTCGGAACTCCATTGACAATGGTTCATAACCAGTTTTTATGCGCGTCAGTCACTGTCTATGCAAATGAGGTGAATGAGCCTTCTAACAGAGTTTGCCTTCTTTACGCGATACTAATAAGTCACAAGATTAGCTCAGGAAAAAATGCCCCAGTTTTCGTCTGTACGAAGGATTGGCCAACTGCATTCATTCTTCGACAACATATGGCCAACATAGCTGTGCTTGAAGCTCCACAGAAAACGGATATTTCGTAAACTTCAGCTTAGGATGTCACCGAACTTTTAAATTTAAAACCGTGTAAGATTATTGCTCAAGCCTTGTGATATTGTAAATGCAATACATTTCTCGCAATAGGTTTTGGATAATGGTGTTTTTTTTTTTTTTTTTTTTTTTTACAGACGAAGCATGGGTTCCGTTAAATGATCAAGTAACGATACAAAACAACTGATAGTACAGAAAAACCCGAAGTTGTTTTAGAAAATATATGATAAAAAATTTGTGTGTGATACTTATAGACTTATATCTCATGAAAATGTCTTGAATGTGCACATATACAAGCATAACATAAGCACACCTTCAAAGATATTTAATAAAACGTCATTTTTTCAAGAAGACCCTGTAACGGCGCATGCAGTTGAACCCTGAGGATAAGATCATTAGTAAGAAATAATGGCCAGTACATTCCACAGATCTTACTGTATGCTTAATATATATATATATATATATATATATATATATATATATATATGGAAGAACTTGAAAAACCAAGTGCATTGGAATAGCTCGCTTGAGAGAACTGAAGTGCAAAAGTTGTAGTAGTTTCACAAGAAAAAATGACGCGTGTGAATGCAAACTTTCATAAAAGGCCAGAGAAGGACAAAGTTTCTAATATCTATGATAAAGTTACAGGTTACTGTACAACTGTAATTTGTATGAGAAGTCCAGAATCTGTCGGATGAATGGAAGTCTATTTGAAAGGAATGTGCAATTAAAGTGAAGCTGTTCCTGGCTCACCGTCGATTACAGAGTAATTGAAATAATTAATATTAGTAATTTTAGAATCAGCAACTCAGTAATTATGTGTAAGTGTGATGTGCATTTTCTTTCAGTGGAGGAACTTTAATGACATAACTCGTATACGTAGAATTAATATTGTAAAGTGTTTAAATGCGTTCAAAAGTGAATTTTTGGAGAGATGACATAAAGCAAAGTCAGGAAAAACCTTACGTCTTTCTCCGAACACCGTAATACTTGACAACAGTCAGACAGTACAAGTTAATCCCTTCTGGTATGCAGCTAGGATTGGAAATGCCTCCGCCTCAGGTGAGAAACCGGCTTGTTCGGTAACAAATTTGCAGGTGTCCGAGTAAAATATTCATTGACAGTAACGTGTGAAATCTGTTTAAATTCATCTTACTATGGAACAGCGGAGCATTTGGGTTTGGCCAAAACTGTTCAGCGAATAGAAATGAAATTCAGTGATGTAAGCACTCAAAGAGAGAAGCTAACACAAAATCGGCGGGAGTATTTCGCGCCATTGCCCATGGATAACGTCATTTTGTATTGATATATAAGGAACAGCTTTTGCCCAAAAGTGAGGCAGTCTCAGAAATTTCCGGGCCCAAATACGTGTAGTTCCCGTCGCCCTGAGATCAGCGGAAGAGCTGCCCAAGTACAAAAGTATCAGTTCCGGCGACAACGAAGCTTGAATATCCGCTACCACGCTAATCGCCGATACAACATCATTAAGCTGCATTAAGAATTCTGTTAAATTAACAATCTCTTATCACTCGGCACCATTTGGTTAACGCAATAAACTTAAGTGTTTGCCAAGATTACCTTACCTGTGGTGAGACGTGTGTTTGCCAGAATATTCATGTTAAGGCGAATAAACGACATCAGTAAGTAAACAACGAAGTGTTATTTATCATCCTCTTTTGCATTGTAATCCCGTTCACTCAGTCCCGGCTGGCTAACAGCCGCCAAAAATCCTGCAAAAAGCCCTCGAAAGAGTCTCATCGAAGAAAGTAGAGGTTTATGCAGCAGCCGCGGCGAACCTGCGATCAGCGGGCTTAAATTATTTACCACAGCCACCATACAGCCCATTCCCATCAACAGTTTCGTTTCAAGGATAATGACAACAGTATTAAAATATACTGAACAGTTACAGAAATATAATAATTACTAGTAATTGCGACACAATTTAATATTAAAGCTGGAAATTTAAATTTAGATATTAGATTTAGATAAATGAAAATATTCATTCTGTGTAATTCAAAATATATGTAAAACAAAGTTACCCCACAAAGACTGTTAAATTTTCCAAGGAAACGTCTCAATATCGGTTTTGTGTATCCTGAAACAGCGAAAGTATATGAACACTGTCCATTCCTTACCACAGATAGACGTAATCTGCATGTTCTACAGAGTTATGTTTGGTTTGCTCCCACAGATGAGTTCAGCTCGAGCTGGACAATCCAATCGAAAACGTTTGGGCTCTTATATTTACAGCTAGGAATGCCGAACTGAAGATGCCTATAGATGCACATATTCATTTTTAATTCAATGCTAATGAGCCTATTGTACATACATCCTCATGGGGCTACCATCGGGAAGAGAGCTGAAATAAAAGACACACCTTTCGCCCAGGAATGCGAGATGATGCATGAGCTTAAACAGGGTTTCTAACGTTCCCGTATATAATAAGTATCAGAGGCTGGCAAACCCACGAAAACCACACGGTTCCACCAAGGCCTTACTCGAGGTATCCCATGCTCCCCCGAAGAGGCCCCGATACAGAACCCCCCAGATGTTAGGGCAGGAACTTTTCCTGAGTTCAAGTCACCGCCACACCACACGGCACCAGCCGCCTCTTCTGACGCTTTCACAAAGTTTTCTTCTACTGATCCGTAACCGCCAAAGGGAAGACTAAAACAGAATGTATTCTAAAACCTTTGCATGCTAAACCAATGCTTTGAGTTTGCTGACAAAGGAAAATTCTTCAGGATCTCGCGCCTATCATTCTTTTTACAAAGATCTACCTTATCTGCTAAAATACAAATCGAAAGAGAGAGGCGAGTTGATCAGCAAATGAAGAAGATTGTGGTACAGTGAGCTTTCTAAGTTATTACAGAAATAAGTTAAAAATTATTAAAAAAACTGAATTAAGACTGAAGTATTTCACAATATTCAATTATATACTGATATATTGGTAATACTGTATTGTTTTGACAAATGTGAATAAAACACGTTTACAGTTTGTGTATGTAAGTTCGTAATTTCATTGTAGTAGGATATTTTTTCTTTTATTTACCAAGTTAATATGCAAAGTAGCCCAAATGAATGTTGACTTAATAGCTTGTAAGTATCAGGCCTTTGATGTGCTACTTTTGGGGGCTTGAGAAGCAGGAAACCGGTTCGTGTTACGCAACTTTTTTATGTAGCATCATGCCTGAGCAAGAGACACACTCGTCTATTCCACAATGCATTATCGGGAGACGCATAACCGGTCAAAATGTTGTAAAGATTAAGGACACAGTTAGGGATTAAGACAAAAGTGCACGAGTGGTACAAAAAGTCACAGAAAGGAAACCATCACGACTTTGAACGAGTGTAACATAAACCAACATTCGGGCCGTTCTCGGGTTCTTATCGAATGTGATGGGTGTATCGACTATTTCCGAAATCTTTTGCAGTGTTCAGTTCGTTATTTCAGGTACCTTGGATAGCGGAAAAGTGCCGGCAAGGTAGGTTCCTCGAATTCCCATTGAGGATCAAAGCGCTGCACGGGCGAGAGTGTATTAGAGGCTTTTGACTAATATCGGGAGCAAAGAGAAACATTTTTCCATCAAATCGTTACCCGTGGTAAAACATGAATACACCGCTATGCTCCTAAGCAATGCAGGGGAGGAAAATAGGAGGAAAACCCAGCCCTGTCAAGTGGAAACTCGCTTGTTAGCTGGAAAGTTGTTCTTAACGAATTTCTGCTATTTTATTCGTCGATTTTACTCATAAACGTTGAACAGGTTCTTATTATAGGCAAAAAATGACATCAACAACTGGAAGACAACGCCCGTTCACATACAGCTACTTTGACAAATGAAAAACTGTATAAAATCCATTAGAAAGCTTTGCAACAGTCCAGGATTATGCCTTCCGATTACCACATGTTAGGAAGCATTGGGAGCGGTCTGACAGCAACGAAGGGGTGAAAGTGTTAGCGCAAACCCAACCATACGTTTTCTTATTGTATTAAGGAGCTTTCTATCTGCTAAAAAATTATGTAATAAAAATAAACATTTTTTCTATTTATTTGCTTTCAATAAATTACAAATAAAAAGATTCACTTCGAGAATCAGTTGTAGTCATTTTTTGTAAGTACTTTGCAAATAGCATTAAAATCTGCATCATAACAAGCCTGATTTTTATAAGGCTTTATAATATTTATAGCCCACTTTCCTCTAAACAATAAAATTGTCGCTTGTAAAAATGTTCTTAGAACATTTTCAGAAATAGAAAAATGTACTAATATTGTATTTTTAAAAAATGGGTGAAAAGAATTATATTGGTAGGTGCGATTTTTGCAAACAGGAAAGCATCTCCTTTTAAGACAATATTTCTGTAGCTCTGTAGTTGTAAACTGCTAGATTAACTACCCCTGTTCTCCAGTGCCGATATAACCTCGACCTGGAAAATATGTACTTAGAAGAAACCAAGGTTGTCCTTTGTTATGACTCGCGAGACAGAAATTGGAATAACTACGTGTTATTTATCTATCAAATATGTAATCAAAATAATTTTATGGCTGAACGATCTGCAATAAACAGTTACATTCATGTTTTTCACCTTGTTATAACCTTAAACAAAGAGGCTAGCTGAATGCTGATCTACATGATTGCATTTTCATATCGCCGCGGCCGATATGATGTAATATAGTAGTGGTATTGGTGGTGGTGGTGGTGGTAGTAACAGTGGTAATGGTAGTAGTAGTAGTAGTAGTGGTAGTAGTAGTAATAGTAGTAGCAGTAGCAGCAGTAGTAGTAGCAGCAGTAATAGTAATAGTAGTAGTAATAGTAGTAGCAGCAGTAGTAATAGTAATAGTAGTAGTAATAGTAGTAGTAGCAGTAGCAGCAGTAGTAGTAGCAGCAGTAATAGTAATAGTAGTAATAGTAGTAGTAGCAGTAGCAGCAGTAGTAGTAGCAGCAGTAATAGTAATAGTAGTAGTAATAGTAGTAGTAGTAGCAGTAGCAGCAGTAATAGTAGTAGTAATAGTAGTAGTAGTAGTAGTAGTAATAGTAATAGTAGTAGTAGTAGTAGTAGTAGTAGCAGTAATAGTAATAGTAGTAGTAGTAATAGTAGTAGTAGTAATAGTAGTAATAGTATAGTAATAGTAGTATTTATTATTCCAGTTAAACTAGATATACATATATTGCACATCACAGTCGCAAGACCGTTCATGCTCTTATACATTACTTCATTTCTGAAATTAATGATAACAAAAGAAACCATCAACATAAATAACAACGCACTCACACACACGCAGGCAGACATACATACATACAATAATTCTGATATTCACATAAATTTTCGTATTATATATGTAAAATGTTTACAGAACTTTCTTGTCCCTAAAACTGTGTATTTCATTTAACAAAGTGCCCTGGTTTAGCCAGTTTTGTCTATTTACAATTATGTTCCTACATGCCAGCCGCTCCACTGGAAATCAAAAATTAATCCGGGTGAAATTTTATCCTAGCATCTTCTATCTGTGCGCACTTAGCCAAAATGTGCACCCAATCTTTCAGTTCCGAGCATAATGGGCAAATCCTTCTGCCTTCCTCGTCAACAGCCTGATGTGCCTTCCACCCTCCCAGTCTAGCCATGCTATTCCCGACCTCTGCTTCATGCCTAGCTTCATAATGTAGGTTTCTTTACTCTGCAGGTCCAGAGATGACATCTGCATCCATCTCGCTTGTATTTCCTACCGGTTTATGTCAGACATGCGTTTAGACCTTTATCACTATTCCATACCTGTTTGCAGTACCCCTCTGCCAAATATCGTTTAAACCGATTTTTGACACTTCCCGCTGTACAACCGCTGCCCACATTTTGGATAACGCATGTTGTTTTAATTGGTGCCGGTTGCCTATTTCCCTCTGGGTTGTTTGTTATCTTTTAATTATTCTTAACCAGTATCTGATTAAATTTATTTTTCTGTAGACTGCATCTTCCCTGCATACACCAATAGTTCGATGTTCCCCTCCCCATCCCTAGAATTCGCTTCCAGACATCACATTGTAATTTATTTAGACTATCCCATCCCCAAGCCTCATTTCCCTAAACAACGAGGACCTGCCTCATACATAGCTTTAATATATGTTCGGTACCCGAGCTAACAGCCTCAGAACCTCGGAGAGCTAACCGCTCTCCTTGTACTTTGCAAAAACCGCCGATATGCACAAGACCATACTTAAACCAAGTATCTTGCATTTCACAGAATCATTTCTAGAGCAAAATAATACGTGTGTGTCAACATCAAGTACCAAAACGTTTCAAGACATTAATTAGGGTGTTTTTGTAGCCCTCGTCTTCTATCTACAATTTAATGCAAAAATAATAATAAACCTGTTTTTATACTTAAGTCATTCAAAAAGTTCAAACGTTCAAGGAGAAACTAATTGACAAGATAATTCTGTAAGTAAATAATGTGGTGACATTACGGTCTCTTAATAATAGATTCAGTAATTTTGTTGTGGTCATTTTCCCGGCCTACAGTTATGTTCCTGTTTTCTTGCAGTATCCAGCTTGTGTGAAACTGTGAACAGCCAATTAAGCGTATTGAGCTTGGGAATGTAAAAATAGCAAGTCACTAATTTCCTTAAAAGTTTCTAATACATTTTATTACAAAATACATCTGCTATTTGCCAAAAACTGAAGTCTAATTTCTGTTAAGCTTCATTATATAAATCGAAATACTCTTTAGCAAAAAATATATTTTTTAAATGTTTTATTTACTGTCGCATATTGTCGCCTTGGTTTTCTCGCGACGTTTGCAGATTGTGAAGTGAAGACTATAGGTATAAGTCTGTAGGAATGAATGAGATAAAATTAATTAATGATGGTGGAAATAATCCGTGATTTGAATTCCGGCGGTAACCCCATTTTTTTCAAGGCTGATTCTTCATTTCCATACAAAATATAGTTTTGCAGTTTATCATCATTATTTTATCTGAGTTTCACAAGTAAAACCATATTCTTAGCTGCAATATATATATTAAAGGCAATGTTCGTTTTTCTTAAAGAATCTTTATTTATTCATTAACATAAATTCTGTTCCCTTCAAAGTAACCCCCTCTGGATATAATTCACTTGTGCCGGCGCTTTTTCCAATCTTGGAAGCACTTCTGGAACTCACTTTTCGGTATGCCCTTTAGCAATTGTGTTTTTATCTAATTAATTATGGCAAAACGTCGTCCTTTCATGGTTTTCTTCAGCCTCGGGAATAGGAAGAAGGGGCAGGGGACCATGTCCAGCGAATATGGTGGCTGAGGCAACATAACGGTTTTGTTTTTTGCCAAAAATCATGAACAAGCAGTGAGGTGTGAGCAGGAGTATTATCGTGATGCAATTTCCACGAGCGGTTTTGCCACAAATCTGATCGTTTTCGTCGCTTTGCATCACGCAAACGGCGCATTATTTCCATGTTGTCCGTACGACCATATGGCGGACCTCATGATGTACTATGCCATTGAAGTCGAAGAAAACAGTGAGAAGAGCCTTCACATTTGATCGAACTTGTCGATTTTTTCGGTCTTGGCTCTTCAGCCAGTTTCCATAGGGACGATTGGGCCTTGGTTTCAACGTCATATCCATATACCCATGTTTCGTCACCGTTATGATCTTTTCAAGAAGTTCTGGATCGTTGTTGACTTCATTCAGCAATTCTTAAGTGACGTCTACGCGACGCCGTTTTTGCTCGAAATTCAGCAATCTTGGAACAAAATTTGCTGCCACACGTTTCATGCCCAAAACATCCGAAAAATTGCTTGGTATGAACCAAACGATATACCAACATCATCAGCAACCTCTCTGATAGTGATTCGGCGATATTCCAGAAACATTTTCTTCACCTCTTCGACGTTGTCGGGGGTTATTGATGTGCTAGGACGGTAGTCATTTTCAACGTCTTCACGGCCCTCTTTGAAACGTCTGTACCACTCGTAAGCTCTTGTCTTGCTCACAGTAGATTCGCCAAAAGCCACAGCCAACATTTCGAATACTTTGTTGCACTTTATTCCATTTTTCAAGCAAAATTTGATACAAATTCATCGATCAATCTTTTTCGCCGAGCACACGAAAATACATCTAACCCTTTCGACTGACAACAATGAACTAAATATTCAAAACAGTTGAAAACGCTAACATTGGTCAGATATATGTGTACCAACAAGCTAAAAAAATGAAAATCGGATTTTTGAAGCTCGCGAAATAAAAAATTGCCGTTATTTTTTGATCACACCTCGTACACAGAGTATTAATGCACATCATCAGAGATTGTGGAGAACTTTTGGACAAGCAATTTGATTTAATGCAATCTATAATTTGCCTGTTCAAATTTGAAAGTTATCTCATTGTCTAGGACCAGCAGACACTGAGTAATGAAACTTCCATTAGAAATGATTCAATAACGGATAGTTGATCACCTTCCTTGTCTAGTGGTAGCATTTGCGATTACTACAGCTAAGCTATCGGGGTAAGATTTTTTCCAAGTTTTTCCTTACCTTGAGAAGGTGAATACCTGATAACTTTAAGACACCAAGGATTCCCAGTTTATTTTTGCCGTCATTAATTCATTTCTTATCATGCTCCCTACCAACTTAAACCTATAGTATTCAGTACACAATATACAGACATCGTGGAAGACAACGCAGTCAAAACCACCATAAATAAAACAGTTAAATAGTAATAACAATAACGGATAGAAGTTAATAGTGCATATCTCTGGCGTCATCAAAAGAAATTCATTGTCACCGAGATCGAGTATATCTCATTACTTTGTTTTACTTTTACATCTCATGTGTGCCCTATTTACACATAAATATATAGGAACAATACCTACAATCTTCGAAACCATAATCAATCTCCTTTAACAGGTGGATAGACCTACTCTATTCACTTCGCTACTTGGTATCATTAATCTACCAGTTCAAGCATCCATTTCAACAATTTGACAATTGACAATAATTCTTTTGCAAGTTAGTTATATATTCTTAACAAGAACCACAAGGTGATAATTCTTAAGGAAAATGTACTGATTCTGTGTTCAACAGTTCCTCATGAGATGCCAAGATAGCTAAATCTAGTAAATACTATGAAAGTTATTTACAATTTTGATTTTGCTAATGAGTAATCGATCACAATGTGTTACACGTTATGAACTATTATCAGCAGAGAGTACGAAACCTTCTAAGCTCAATGGGCAGCATCCATCTGTAAATAATAAACATGAGGATTTTTTTCGACGGTCACTACAAAGAAACAAATAAATAAAATCTGTATATCCCACTCTGGTACCTGGTTTCTTAAACTAGGGCGTATATATAAAATTTTCTATTATTATTATTATTATTATTATTATTATTATTATTATTATAATTATAATAAACTATAGAATAATACCTTACTTAATTATTTTACAGATTTCCCTAATATCTAGAATAAAATAATATAAGATAATAAAAAAACTCAAAAATTAATTAAATTAAATCGGAATATAATTGTACTAATACCTCTTCACAATTTAATATCCCAAAATCTACCAAATTAACAAAATTACTGGGAGTCAGTAAGAATTATTGCTGGTAGCCAGCTATTCTATCCTAATTTTGTTACCTTACAACCACTTACCAGCGGTATGCACTTTTACTTCAATTTTTCTAACGTTTACACTAATCATTTAAACTTTACACTAATTATTCTTTCAAGTCTCTTTAAGTCACTTCACCGCATCACCTTCTCTTTGACGGTTTAAATTCCCTCACTTAATGTTCATTTTTCACCTCACATTTCGCTGTTTATCTTCCTACTCATTTAATTTATTTATCCTAACACTTTAACTCTTTAAACACTATCACCTCACTTCCATCTTTTCTTTCTTCCTACCGTCCATCTCTCTTGAACCTCCTGGTTACACCATTTCTTGCGCTCTGCTCCTCCTATCCGAACCCCACTGCTCCAACTCCTTCCGCCGCTCAGTCCACTGGCTCCAACGTTCCAGATGGTCCGCTCGTCCCCTCGTGCTCCATCTCCACTCCTCCCATCCGACATCTTCTTTCCAAACCTTTTTTCTTATAATTTACATCATCTTCCTTCATTTTCATCTCTCCTTTATCTATCTTCTTTCTTCTTCACCATCCTCCGTCTACTTGTATCTTCTATAGGTGTGGTGTTAGGTAGCTATCTGTTATCGTGTACGTATACGCCCCGATCTTTTTACGTCTATAGTTCCCCGTTGTTTCTTATTATTTCTTCTTGCGGTCTTTCTTCGTCCCAAGTTAACTCGCTTATCTTCAAGGCTAAGTGTTCTAAATACTTATATATGCACCATTTGATGACCTCTCAAAATCTCCCTTTCTTCTCTGACTTGGCCTAAATAATGAATGCATTCAACAGTACCTCCTCCAAATTAACCTGAGTGTTGCAAAGTTTATAAATACCCTCATACATTCTATTACTTTTTTTGTTCAATACGTTTTATATGGTCCATGAGCTGTAAGATAATGGACCATGCCTTTAGTAGGTTGTACGAGGGTACGTCCATAAGTTTCCGGCCTCGCCGACAAGTATTATCGCTTTTGCAATTATCTTGTGTCGTGCGTTATCTATTAAATAAATAATTGCAGCTGTAACTTCAGCCACTATGTGTTCAGTTGTTCAGATTTAGTTGCATAAAGATGGCTACATGTAGAAGATTGTGACATGTTCAAAATGGAGTTTCGATCTGTTATTAAATTCTTCACAAAAGAAGGACTTACTTCAAATAAAATTAAACAGCAATTGGACGGTGTATATGGGGAAACATCCCCCTTATACTCTACCGTAAAAGAATGGGCCAAACTTTTTCGAATGGGTCGAGAAGGCATTGAAGACGGAGAGCGTGCAGGTCGGCCCTTGAAGGTGATAACTCCTGAAAACTTCGCTCTTGTGGAAGGAGAAATTATGGAAGACCGGCGACTCAAAGTCACAGAAATAGCAGCAAGGTTGAGCCTTTCTAAAACAACAGTCCTTCGAATTATTCATGAACATTTGAACATGAATAAGGTTAGTGCAAGATGAGTGCCTAGATTTCTTTCCTCAGTCCAAAAGCAGCAACGAGTCATCTGTTGTCACGCATTTTTGGGGCTCTGCCGTGGCAACGAGAGAGATGTTCTGTAAACCATTGTTACAGGAGATGAAACTATGGTCCTCTACTATGATCTCTTGTCCAAAAGAGAATCAATGGAGTGGCGTAAACCTGGCGAAGCACCGTCTCTAAAGATCAAGGTCACTCAGGCAACCAAGAAAATCATGGCCACAATCTTTTGGAACTTTTCATTGACTTCAAGGAGGAACACCACAGTAAATGGGGAATACCAAGGCGGCCTACTGTACGGACTACGTGCTTCCATCAAAGAGACATGGCGAGGAAAGCTGAGTGGTGGTGTGCGCCTTCTTCACCCCAACGCGCCTTTACACACAGCTCTTGTTGCAAAGAAAGCTGTGAAGAAATGTGGCTTCAAGGAGATCGACCATCCAACCTACAGCCCAGGTCTAGTTCCCAGTGACTATTTCCTCTTCTCAAAACTCAAGAAGGACCTTCGAGGAAGAAAATTTCAGTGTGAGGAAGAGGTGATGGATGCTGTTTATGCCCATTTTGCAGACAAGACTTCTGACTGTTTTTGGGGGGTGGGGGTTTGTAATGTTAATTCAAAGATGTGAGAAGTGTATTGCAATAAAGGGTAACTATATTAAAGAGTGAAATATAGTTTTTGTCTTTATCATACCTAGAAAATGGTTAGGCCGGAAACTTATGAACCTATCCTCTACATGCTTTAGTTTTAATCTTTAAGAAATTTTGTAGAAAAGACTAAGTTTTTTTCCTGCTTTCTATATTTTCCTATTGTTTTTTCAAGCTACCTTTTAAGTCGCGTAAATTAATTATGTTATTTGCTTTCTCCACATTACCTTTTTTGAATCAGAAAGCTGCACCTCTTATCTTAATTGATAGGACGTTCGCTACAGTCAGAAGACGAGCATATACAGCGTTATTAACCGGAATCCTTCTAGATCTCATTTCTTGTTCTTTAAGATTACTAAATCAGTATGCCGCACGCCACTGCTGAAACATTACTATTTCCCTCAGCAACTAATATGGCGCCTACAATATTCAGCCCTGAGGGTTTAAAAAATTGAAAACACACACCATAATTGAATAAAACATTTTTGCCCAGCCTACTTTGAGTTACCGTAAACTAGTCACGTGGTCTGTATTCTGCGCATGCGTCAGGTTCCCGTAACGAGAAATCTGATAACGTGACACAACACTGATGAAAGTTTAAGGTGAGGCTTTACGGTAGATAAAATGAGTACTGTAAACCAGGAAAACTTTCAGCATATGTACCGAAAACTTCGATTCAACATAAAGGATTACTTAATTTTGCTATGAGAGGTTATTGCTTCTAATCTGTGTGGTGATACGAATTTATGGAAAGAAATTCATAAAAAAAAACTGTGATCGTAACAGGGAAAAAGCTTTCTTTGCGTGCTATAAAAGAATATATGGATAATTTATTGAAACTGTATTATTGTTCTATAACACATAGAAACTTCACTAGTTTTATATTTGGGGTTACCTGTAGCTGTTCTGCCATAACTCTTGAAGGCATGCTAGACGTTGTATACCTATTGAAACAGATCCGGTATTTCTCGTTGTTAAATGCAGTCTTGGGTTCCTCATGTCTCGTTGATGGATATTTCTTCTTCTATGAATATTATGCAATATCATATCCTCCAATATCTCATGCCCAATACCTCCAAATGCTGCTTGTAGTAATTTCTTCATTTTCTACGCATGTACATTTGCGATAAACCGGCAAGTATTTTATGCGGAAGTGATGCACTGTTAACCGCTAACAAAGCCAAGCGGCAGCCTGCTAAATTTTAGGCCTACATTTCTGTTTTGAAAGACAATAAATATATATGTTCAAAAATAAAGTATTAGAAAATTATCATCCACTTGTGTCTGAAAATATCTCCTGCACATTTTATTTAGTAACAGCTATAACAACTCAGTTAAAACGGTCGTAATTATATTTTTTAACAAATTCTATTAGGTCTGCAAATAATGCCGTTATTCTAATGGAATTCTAAAGGATAAATCATCAGTTACTGAACCTAAAATAAATGTTAGAATTCTCAACCTAGTCTCTGAACATTTCTATCCGTTAAGAGGTTGTGTTAAAGGACATTCTCAACTAAATCGTACTCATTGTTGTTTAATACGGCGAGTTAAGCAAATATTCCATTTCTAATATTAACGCATTACTCTGACTGGGCAAACGTTCTTTAATAGTAAACACAATTATTCTGTGTTACCGTTTTCAGTCACATGACTCTGAGGTTTACTTTAACAAAATCACAAAAGCTCACTAATCGGTTTTGCATTGGCCAGTTTATACAGCAATACAATAATAGTTAGTGGAGAGCGTCTCTTGTCACATTGTTGAAATGTGCGCGCAAACTTGCTGAATAATGATTATTAAAAAGCGAATTAAATAGAGGAGGGGGTTGCCAATTGGGGTCGTGTGTCCAAAATGGTCTCCTAGACCTTTTAAGCCCATTAGTAAAATTACTATACAGCAATAAAAGGAGAAGTAAATATGTTTTTCAAAAATTAAATTACTATAAATAAGCACACACTGACGTTTTATTAAATCGTTAACTATTTCTGTGCGGCCCTTGTCCCATCGGGAGACTTTGCAACCATCTAAAAGCCCCCTAAGGAGCTACCAGTAAGTCGAGATCTTGCGAAACACTGCACTATAACACGATAATCGTTGTTCAGTGTTGTGCTGTTATATATTAAACTGAGTTTTTGCAGATTTTTAACACTAAATCTTGAAAAAGTTGAAAATTGGAATTTCCTCTCTCACGAAGAAGATCTGAAGATATAAGTAAAATTGGGCAAAGAAGCTAGGAATTCTATTTGGATAGATATATCCAATTCTATTTGGATAGATATATTTAAGACTCAGATAGAAATGTTCATGTTTCCGTACATTTGGAGTCGGTAGGGCCAGTTTTTATTTTGCCTCTTTTGGATCGTTATGATTATTTTCTGCGATTATTTGCGCATTTTAAAAAGCACATAAACTGTTTCAATATATCGAAATGAACAAAAGTTATAAAAATTAAATGCTAAGTTCACTTCACAAAAATATCTATTGAGAATCTTCTTATACATTTATTTTTTTGAAACAGTTAAAAACTTTCTCAACCCATTCACTTAACCTCTGTAAATAACAGAACCTTCATTAGTGAAAGAAACGCACGATTACCTTAGGCACACGAATACAGAAAACAGAGAGGATGAGGGAAGTACTGTAGTTTTGAATAGTCCTGGCGAATCGATCTGTGCGAGGGAATTCTAGGAAATTTATGGTGGGGGTAAGTTCTCAGTTGCATAAATGTAACAAACAATTGCAAGCGAGAAAGATGAGAGCGGTACAGCTGTGCAATAAACCGTCCCTATAACTTACGGAAGTAAGAGAGATACTAACCTGATTTCCCTATAAGATCATAAACAGAAAATGAACTCGACTAGAAAAACCACTGCTATCATTTGCTCAATCTCCAGGACTATGCAAAATTACTCTACTTTGTCTTGATCAACATTTTCATAATGTCCTGAAAGGTGAATGTTGTGTTGTAACTAGTATGAGTCCTTCCGAAATAGCTTGTTTTAAATATGCTCCAATCACTTCAGTGGGAGTAGAACGTTCTTTTTCCATGATGTAAAATGGCTCTCTGACAAGCGGCTAACTATGACAGTTGATACCTTGATCATGTTGTTGCTTGTAATCAAGAAGAGTAAGTTTAAATACTTTAATTACGTAATAAAGAAATTATTAAATACGTTATAATTTTCATTAATGAGTGATATTAACTCTCTGTTTTCACTTATAATAAATGTCTATTTTGAAAATGCTAAGTGTCTTTTTGCTCGCCTATTTTAACCAAATAAATGCCTAAACTTCCGGGCTCTGGTTACCAACTCTATTTTAAACTTCTTTTCACAATACAGTTCATGGATATTTATTTATGCTTGTTACATATATAAGTAAAATAGTTAATTTTATTTGTATTTGAGAAAATTAACTATGTGCTAAAAATTCTACAATTTTGCATATTCACAGTGCCATTACAGCCTTAATGGTTACGTTTCCTTGTTTTTAAATACTGTAAATTCTTTACCTTCTCACAAATGTAGTACCATATAACATAGAACAATCAACATTACACTACATGTTCGGAAATCGTTCTCATATTCAATTGCTACATGAATAAAAACTTCATTCAAGTTTTGCAATTTCCAAGCAAATATTTACCCAACGTATTCACTTATGCCAGATCTCTGCAGTTAAATCTGACGGTTTCTAACACAGCATTAACCAATAACAGTTTTCTACTTGAAGATTTTTACAAGATTTACAACAATTTAACGAATTGGAGTATCTTAATCTACTCTTGAAGTACACGTTTATTGTTTACAAAGAAACATGTTAAACAAATAAATTATACTTAATATGTTACAGGCTAGGAATTTTATTGTAAATTACAAAAACTTGACATATTTTATTACCAAGAAAAGTAAGGAAACTTAGGATTTAATTTTAAATATCTGTGTTGTTCATTTAAATGTACTTTTTAATAATAGAAATATACTTTATGCAGAAAACTTTAGAGTTTATTGCCTTTAAAAAGTATTTTCACCCTCTTACATTATCCAAAACTTTTAAATTTATCATTTTATTGTTCGTAGGAAATTAGATGCTCTTTGGTAAAGGATTTTAATGTCAGAGTTCTGGGCCAATCATTGGAGCTCGACCAGGAAAAAGAGGTTATATTGCTGAAAGATCCTAAACATATGAGTTTTCTTCATAAACAGTCTCAGAGACCTACCTTATGAAGAACGTGTGAATGAGTAATTTGATAAGGAAGAAGATCGAAATTCAACCCACGTGTACGAACATACAAAGCAAGTAGTGCGTAAGGGAAAAGAGGCACTTGGATGTAAAAAGAAGGTGGAAATTGGAGGAAATCAAGAACATGTAAGATATGGTCAGTTTCGAAACGTGGATATGACGTTAACAAGTAGTTAAAAAAATGTAAGAAGAAATGTGGAAAGACTGAACATACCTCGAATTTGTACCTGGAGAAATTTAAGAAAATTACGGGGTAACACATTTTGCTATAGAGCTGTAAATGAAATGACCTATTAATTAAAAAAAATTAAGGCATTACTGAATGAAGAATGGAAGGCGAAAGATGCTCTAAGAATTTTCTTAAATCGCCTTCTGAAAGGAGGTGGAGGACGTCATGGAAATCTTGTGTAGTCCAAATGATGAAACGGTGTAATCTGCAGGAAGGAAACTGAAATTATTGTGGAGGATGGCGGCTAGGAATACGGGAAACTGTTGACAAATTGAAAAACTCTCAAAAGTAAGTAAGGCACAAGGGGTTGGTAAATTCTATTTTATAAACTGCATTCAAGTTTCAGCTTGGAGCGAATTTCAACCAAGTTTTCAGAGATATGAAGTTATCCGCATGGTCACACGCAGAGTCCCAAAGAATGTTTTCACCATGCAATTTGGGAGCGCTTTGCCAAAAATATCCAGTTTGAAACCATTACATTAAAACTGGGTACAGTAGTGTGTTTTAATGGTGACTGCAGCGAAATTAAAGTGTAACAATAATATTATAAAATTACACTGTAGGTTATAGAAGGATCATGTAAAACTGTCTAAAGAGAGAGAAAGAGAAGATAAAAGAAGAAACGCAAAGAAAGCGAGAAAAGATCAAACTTCGGGTTATGGGCCAGGGATGTAAATTTGTGAGTTATTGCTCATATCCACACACATTTCAGTTTTGCGAAACGTGTAGGTATTTTTCATATTGCAGATAAAAGTTATGTTTTTACTATTTGTTTTTTACGTCCCATCTAAAATTACAACACAATTATTAAATATGATTTATTTAAACTATTAAATTTAGCTTTAATTTGATATTCAGAATTTAAAATATATATTGAACATGTCAATCAGTTCATATTTTACAACTTAGATACTTTCCCCCGAAAAGTAAATAGCTTCCATCAGAAATAATGCTATAACTATTATCTTATATATTATATGCTCATATCAATAATTGTGGGATGTACGGGTACTTTTATTACGGTTATATTTAAAAGAGATTTTTGCATTTACTGCCAAAGTTTCATTCATAAACGTTTAGTATCTGAGAAGGATAAGTTGAAGATAAATTGTGCAATCAAAAATGCCTTCAACCTACGCCTTTCCCTTTCTTAGGGTAAGGAAAAACTCAAGAAAAAAAAATTATCCAGACAGCTCGAACTGGTGGGAATCGAAACCAGAGCCTTCGGTTTAGTAATCGCAAACTGTACCAGTAGACCACAGACGCAGTTCAGTAACACAGTATTTCCTTTGTTTCTTAACTTACAGTTGAGAACGCATGCATCAATTTGCGAGTTTTTCCTCCCGGCTACTGGGCAGTCAGAGGAATAAGTCCTTGATGAATCTTCTGCAACAAAAAGTTGAAGGTTGCTGCTGTTATAGGAAGATAATAATATTTTTTAGTTGTTACTGATTTTTTTTCTTCTTCTTTCAGCAGAGGTTGTGTCTGCTTGGCAGACTACGTTTGCAATAAGCTGCAATACATGATGCAGACTTTGTCATTTAGTTTTGGTCAGCATCTTTTAGTGCTTACCCAACATATTCTGATGTAATTAGAAGCAGCTTCTTTTTATTTTTCTGTTTGAAATCTAAGCTATGGCGAACTCGTTTTCAGCATTCAATTGGAGTTGGAGGCCATCCGATGAAACAGCGCAAACAGCGAGAACTGGCAAAAATGAGAAGGTATATTAAATTTCGTTGACAGTTTGAAGGTGAATATAACCACAGGGAAGCAAAATTAGCCTAATTTATTTCGGTACTATATGTTACACTTACCAACCTACTGTATGTTATTTGATGAGAAGTGTTGGCTAGAATTCTCGACATTTAAATGCCTACTTTATCAATTGAAGAGGTTAAACTTTCTAAAACCTTCAACCTTTAGGATAACAGCAAGGAATATTATATTTAAAACGTATAAACCAATTTGTTCATTTAAAAACTTAAATGCCTCAACAAATATTTTAAACTTATATGTTATTTGAAAATGCTCTCAAGTTACGCGGGTAGGTCCGCAAGATCCGCCCTCACCAATGAGGATTATCGCCTTCACAAAACACTTACATGGTGTCATACCTTGTCTGTTACGTAAATAATTGCAGTTGTAACTTCCGCTCCGCTGTGTTCAGTTGTTCAGATATAGTTTCATAAAGAAGGATATGTGTAGAAGATTGTAACATGTTCAAAATGGAGTATCGAGCTGTTATTAAGCTCTTTATAAAAGAAGGACTTACTCCAAATTAAATTAAACAGTGATTACAGGTTTATATGAGGAAGCACCCCCCTCATATTCTACCGTAAAAGAATAGGCCAAACTCACTCCTGAAAACATCGCTCTTGTGGAAGAAGAAATTGTGGAAGACCGGCGGCTCAAAGTTACAGAAATAGCAGCAAGGTTGAGCCTTTCTAACACAATAGTCCTTCGAATTATTCATGAAGATTTAAACATCAATAAGGTTAGTGCAAGATGGATGCCTAGACTTCTTTCCTCAGTCCAAAAGTAGCAGCGAATGTTGTCAGACATTTTTGGAACTCTGCAGTGGCAACGAGAAAGAAGTTGTGCAAACCATTGTTACAGGAGATGAAACTATGATCTTCTACTGTGACCCCTTGTCCAAAAGAGAATCGATGGAGTGGCGTAAACCTGGCAAAGCACCGCCTCTAAAGGCCAAGGTCACTCAGTCAACCAAGAAGATCATGGCCACAAACTTTTGGCACTATAAAGGAATACTCTTCATTGACTTCAAGGAGAGGAACACCACAGTAAACGAGGAGTACTATGCTGGCCTACTGCACAGATTACGTGTTTCCATCAAAGAGAAAAGGCGAGGAAAGCTCAGTGGTGGTATGCGCCTTCTTCATGACAAATCGTCTCTGCACACAGCTCTTGTTGCAAAGGAAGCTGTGAAGAAATGTGACTTTAAGGAGATTGATCATCCACCGTGCAAGTAGATCTATTTCTTCTTCTCAAAACTCAAGAAGGACCTTCGAGGAATGAACTTTTAAGTGTGACGAAGAAGTGATGGATGCTGTTTATGCCCATTTTGCAAACAAGACTTCTGATTATTTTGAGGAGGAAGATTGAAATATTAATTCAAAGATGTGAGAAGTGTATTGCAATAAAGGGTAAGTATACTGAAAAGTGAAATATAGTTTTTGTCTTTATCATACCCAAAAATAGTTAGGCCGGAAACTTATGGACCTACCCTCGTATTTTACACCGTGCTACAAAATTTTACATGCTTTAACATGTAACGCTTTCATTACTCGTTATCGTTACCGTTGCATTCAAAGCGAAATTACAATGACTCGTTTCAAATATTTTTATTTGTTCTCAAATTACATCAGAAATTGCAACAGTTAATTGTTTAGCAGCCATATCTTCATCCATGATGAAAATAATGGATTTGCATTGTCAGGGCTTTCACAACTGGACGAAAAAAATATTTATATAAATTAGTGTATTTTGCTTGCCTGACTCGTGCATTGCAACAGAGAGAGAAATACATTGCAGGAAGTAAAAAGTTGATATGGGCAACAATTTTTTTAAATCAAACTGTTCGTAGGAAACAGCTGCTCTTATCTCGGCCTCCACAATCTGCGACTTTCTGCCGTAAGTGTTTCGAAGTTCTTCTCACCCTGAGCATTTTTTCAGTGAATCCTTGTCGACAGTGAACCGTTTCAAAGCTTCACATATCGCATGTCTTTTCAGTTGGCTTCCCGAAATTATCAAGAAGCTGGAGACTTACTCCCTATTACCCTTAGAGCGCTCCCGATCAAAACAATGTCACGTAAAATGACGCTACTAACATGAATGTGTGCAGTGCAAGTACAACGCAGTAGTAGTGCACGCAAAGAAAATAGTTATACGTTAGCAATTCAAATTTGAGGACGGGTACAGTAATAAATATCACCTAATATGCAAGAAATAATGCTTATGACTTGGATTTAATTACTACTGGTTTAATAAAGTTGAATTTCGAAGTTTTAAATTAATGCACTACAACTCCCAAGATGAGGCTCGCCTGAAGGCGCAAGCAGTCTGCACTTATCATGCCTGACGCTAACAAAACACGTGCGTTGTTTCTAGGGAGACATATTATGTAAAGTATAAACTTTAACTAGTGACGAGAAAGCAATTATTTTAAACGTGTTTTTAAAGTTCCGCGAAAAGTTTCCGGCACTCGCAATAAGGGAAGTAGTAAACCTAACCTCAAAATTTACCGGTCTCTTGTCATTATGTCACATGTTTTTAACAACTGGGCAGTATTCTGGGTGTGAATTGCAGAAGAATGCATTATATTTGTTGCGAAGCGATGGGAATAATGAAAAAGGCAATATTTGTGCTGAAAAATAATGCGGAATATTAAAAAGTTCTTTCTTTATGTCGTGTATTCAATGGTGAAACTGTGGAAATATTATTGCAAACACAGTTTCCCTGTATAAATAGGCAGTGGTGACATCTTTTTCTATGTAGTGCGTTAATACCAGAACATTTGGAAAAGTGATTATTAATTAATGGTGCATCACCATCGAATGTAAACACGTGTCTTTCTACACATTTGCATTCTTTCCGATAGCAGAAATAATTACCTGATTACCGGTTATTTTCAAATTACATGCAGGAATTTCGTAATTTGAAGAAAATTAAAAAGGAAACATTTGTTCAAATATGTACATATAAATCTTATTTAATTAAGAAACGAAATATTTAAAATTGTATAAATTTATTCTTTCTATTGAACGTTTGACCACATATTTACGTCATATTTCATATCTTGATATTACATAAAATACGAGCATTAGTAATGGGCAAGTATTAGAATGAATGAATGGTGTTTAACCCCCGTTTTTACTACAGAAGCACCACAGGCGATGAACACTGATGGTACACGAGATGAAATGATATATTGGGAAAGAATTTATTTTTAAGGAAGGAATCATTCCAGGCCTAAGTTTAGGATACCTCCCTGGCATTTACCAGTTATGAGGATTGAGGAAAACCTGGAAAAAACCTCAGTCAGGGAGGACGGTCCTGGCGGCATTGGAACCCAGACCTCCCACTCACGAGTCCGCGACCTAGCGACCTCGGCCACCCGTGGCGGTTCAGCAAGTATTAGGATTTTAAAAAATAATGTTGTAAACGAAGAATACACAATTAACTTTACCTCTTAATTTTGAAAAACTCCGCATATTCAATAAACACGAAGGCAATGGAGAAACTAAACTATGGACCAACATTCTTTGCGCTCCTTTCCTTGTCAGGCGTATAAACTCTAAGTGCATCTTTAGTCACAGATAAGTCACGACTATTGATACACTGTTTTCCATGAGAACTATCAGTGTGGTGTAGTTTTTATAGATTCATGTCATGTTATTTATTACAGCTGAAAACCTAACGTTACACCTGAACTCTTTTTCAAGCACCTCCAAGTAAAATAGCAATTTAGCTCTATAGTTCATTAAGTGGGAAACTGTTTGGAATCACTAGTATTTCTACAAATTTTAAAGGGTGGTTTTAATGCAATGTTTTTTAAATGTTTTTTGTATTTCTAGAATGTAAGGTTAGCTTTCTTGTTATTTCAAAACGAATGATGTGATCGAGACTTATTATACCTAAAATGTAGAGTATCTTTGGGATATTATCAACCTCTACAGAACATTTTGAAAATGTTCTCCCTCCTGTATAAGGCATAACTCAACAAGTAGTCCCACGGTACTGGAGGATTGCGTTGTCAATATCATTAATCTCCTGTATAATGTTGCATTTCAGATCGTCCAATGATTGGGGGCGAGGTGTAATCTCTGTGTTTTAAGTGACCCCCATTCGAAAATGTCCGTTGTTGTCAAATAAGAAGATCACTATGGTCACATGTTCTTGGAGATTTTCCAGTCGTCAAAGAAACTTTCAATTAGCGCCATGGATTGGTTTCATGTATGGCATGTAGCGCCATCTTGTTGAAAATATCTATGACCTAGCTCTATATCGTCTAGTTGTCAACAAACTCCATGAAAATCCGGCGGAACTTTGTAGTATCCACAGTCTGGTAAAAAAAAATTGGTTCCAGTAATCTAGGCTCGGATATTAAGCACGAAACCCTGAATTTAACTGAATGTACTGGGGCTTCATGTGGATTTTGGACGCCCCAATAGCATGAGTTCTGAGTTTACATAGGCGCATCAATAGAATCATGCTTCTTCATCTGTGAGCCATGTGATGGACAATCTTAAACTCCGTATTGAGTTGTGCCTTATGCAGTAGGGAGGACATTTTCAGTATTTTCTATGGAGGTTAATACTCTCCCAAAGATATCTACATTTGAGATATAAGTTTTGAAATAAATAAAGAAATGTGTTTGTTTCATATAAATCACTCTTTATAAAATATACTAAGGAACAATTTTATAATTATTTCATCACGTTTTTATTTAGAAGTAATTCAGTCGTTTGATAAGGTACATCTTTCACATTCTGTATATATATAAATAAAGAAATAAAATAACATTCAGTTTATGATAAGTGCTTGAAAATGTCATTGAATCGGAGGACAAGGTTGATATGTCTGACATAAGAAGCCGAAGCGCTAAAAGAGCAATAACCACAGCTTGGCTCTTTGATCCGGTTACATCTGCCTCCGGCCATGCACTATGCAGCCCTTTCGCCCATGCTCCCAAGTCCACGTGGTGGTGATCTCCCAACTCCCACCATGTCAAGCAGGACCGACTGGTTGAGCCAGCGCAGTTGGAGAGGATCAAAACTAGACTTACTCAAGTTGCAGTCGTTAGTGGTACTCTGGGCAAGCGAGGAAGCCCGCGTAGTGCAGACCGAATCTTGACCGTGTATTCAGCGTGGTGCCGACCGCTCGCTTGACAGGTGAGTTGGATTTAACGCATCTGTACGGTTTCATGGACACTATTTTTATTTTAATGCGGAGGCACGTTTCCTTGAGTCTATTTGTTTATTTTTATAAAAATATAAAATATATAAATTGTTAAATTAATACTGCATGCAGCTAACAGCTACCTTATTTACCGCTGAGGAAAGTTTCTTTCAATTTTAAGTCCATATAAAGTTCCTTCAAGTTTTAAAATCTCATTTATTAAGAGCGAATGACGCATTATTAAAAAAGTACAACTTTTTTTTTAGCAAGAAAATTTGCATTTTGGTCTCTTCAATACTTCAATGATCTTTCAGCGCTCTTTCTTTCTTCTTTAGGCTCGTATTATCTTCCATTCTTAATAAAGGATCACAGCGCTCTGTATGGTTATCTAGAGCAATGTTTCTCAAATAATTATTTTTTAGTTAAAGGTTCTGCAAATCACCCTATAAAATTTAGGACTTACATTTGAAAACTACGTATTTAAAATTTATTTTAAACAAAAATAGTGCTAATTTATATATTCAGAAGAAGCTGATTAACATTGGGTTTAAACTTCCCCTCAATATATTAATTGAGGTGTTTTTGTTTAAATTAAATTGCTTTTAAATAAATAGTTACTCACAATGGGAATTTTTGAACTTAAAGCTCTTAAAAATATACAAATTTTTTAAAACAGCATTGTTACACTTTCGTTTATTTTATATCAAAATTAATTGTTAGAACAAAATACACATTTTTGTTTAAATAATTGAAGGGTACCAAATCGGCCGACCTTTTTACAGCTACTCAATCTTTGTACGTATGTTCGCGAGATTTTATTGGGGAAAGATGCATTTTGCAAAGATTTCCAAATTATACAAACAGCGTTTAAACAACATTTTTTAAAAGGAAATTAAATGTTCAGTGCAAATCCAGTTTCTTTGTGATCCGTAATTCATTTAAACTTTATTTCCTCTCGTCTTTCTCGAACTAATACTTGCTTTTACTAAATATATTCAATATAGATCTACAGAAGACAAAAGACAAAAAAGAGACCACAAGAAGCAGAACCAAGTTTGGGCGAAAATGTTCTAGAGTTTTAAGGACATTATCCATTTTCAATTAAATTAGTGTTATTTCATTATATTCTTTTAAATTATATCTTGTTAACGTTTTGATAAACTCATTTCCCTTTGTTAAAATCGAATAGATACTTTATTACTAAATAATAAATATCAGTTAACTTACAAACAATTTTCTTTCACAATCTTCTTGAAAGCGTATGCTTTATTTTTACAGTAAGTTGTTAAAATCTTATCAGTTTATTTTCTCGACCTTCTGACCGATAAGATATTTATTTTTTCTGAGATGTGACCTTCAACGTTTATTTTGTCATCATAGTGATTTGCCTTTGTTTTTAAAACTTTTTCTTTTAAAACGAACATTTTAAAACAGTTCCTTTAGTATTTTACGGCACGAACATTTGCAAGTTCTCTATCACTCTGAGAGACTGATCGACATAATTAACATAAATTTAATTTGAACAAAAGAAAAAATCATGTCAATTTAGGTATTTAGGGCAAAGTCTAAAAGCCTTGTTTAGTAAATTTTGGATTTCACGCCCTCATCCCTACTTTTCTTGCTTAAGTTTTGAAGAGAATGCAGCTGGTATTGCTGTATTGTTGTCTGGCATCTTGGATTGTTATTATTTTCGAATTCTGACTATATTACAATGAAAACAACTGGCATTTAATGTAATAGTTGTAATTTGATGATAAATTTCAAAAACAATAGTTGTAAGCGGATTAGTTGGGAGTTTCGAGATAGGCTGTATTACTGCAACATTAGACAATTATTCATTTTTAATCCTACAATTAACTAATTTGTTCTTTATTCTGTCCAAATTATCATTGCCTGGTAAAATGATAATGATAAAAACAATGATAAAAAACAAACATTAGATAACAGTAGAAATCTTGTTTAAAATTAAGTATCATAAGGTAAGGGTATCTTTTCAAATTACAAAGTAGTATGGACGGAGGCGAGGGAGTGAAACCTAAGATGTAATCAATACTGGGTTTAAACATTGCTCTTACTATCTGAATTTACGTATTTTATGTTTAAATTATATTTGTAAAATAGGTTGGTAGTTAAACAGGAAAAGTTTAAAATGAAAACTCTTTGTAATAAAAATATAAAAATTACAATTATTGTAATATAAAACAATAACAATTTAAAAATAAATTAAACTGAATATTACAAGTTAAATATTGAATTTTAAGTGTGTACATATTAAACCTGGTAATGCATATTAAAATAATAGTTGCAATGTAATAATTTTATTACGAAAAAAAACATAAATGTAACAAACTGATAAATTCGTTATTAACATTGCAAAGCAGTAATCGATATCTTAAAAATAATCGATGCAGTTTCAATCTACAGTCCCTAATTTCGGTATAAGTTCAGATTTCTGGAGATTAATAGAATGCAGAATACTTGTCTTGTTTTGTCTTCACCACGAAAGAGACTCACAAGATGGGAAAGAAGATTATTTATGCATTATGTACACTATTAAAAAACATGCAGTTTTTTTAATTGTGGCATCGCGAGAGTTTGTACAGGAATTATATCTGTACGTTTCCAACAAAGGAAACTGGGTCCAAGTCAACATTGTCATTGTCAGGAGAATATCATGAGCATAGATGAGGTGTCGCCGTAGACGTAGACGTGACTAACACCACTACAATATGCTCTGCTAGTTCATGGTTCGGTACTATAGCTGCATTTTTTTACATTTATGCTTCTGGACGAAAGGAGTGTGTGTAACAAAATCACCACGGATAGAAATCTACGGAGCTTATTAATGCTTTGTAATACCACAAGAGTACACTTTTCTAATTAGATATGCTCTGAGGATATAATTATACGAGACAGATGTGTTATAATATGTTTCTCTCCCAAAAACTGTATATGGGTATTAATTCATCATCATTTTACCATAAATAATTTTGTAATTTCTTCCATGAAATGTTAACTGCTACTTATCTTTACGTAATGCTAAAATACTGTTTCTTTATACGGATTAAGTTCTGCTAATGGGGTTTAAAACACGATTTCACACGACTTAGTCCAATGCGTAACTAACAAGTTTTAAGATGAAAACCGTGACTTATTCAATAAGATTGTAATAATACTATACATTACAATGCATTATATTTTCAACATAAGTGTACTAAGCGAATGAAATTCGTTCATTTCTGTTTAGTTGCAATAAAGCTGTCTATCTTGTGTCTCATTATTGGTACACATTATTAATGTTGTTACGCCTGCCATTGGTTGATTCACTTAATATTACACTTTTCTTATCTGTAATTTAATCTTTTCATATTCTTGGCTATGTATGTGTTGCTTTGATCCGTTACATTTTTATATTATTAAGTACTGTCATAAAGATCAACAAACAAACATTAAGACATACATTGTAATAGTCCTTACCTGATACATGAAATCTATACAAATGAGCTTACTAGATTTATACGATTTAACACGTATTACCAGCGAATATTTGTTATTTGAATTGAAAATTAAAGCCATTACCTAACATAAAACATGTGCAAATGAACTTGTTAAATTTATATGATTAAAAATATGTTATCAATGAATATTTGAAGCTTTAAATCGAATATTATGGCCTTATCTTAATAATAACATACGTAAATGAAATTCTTAAGTTAACATAACTAAATAGCTATTACTATTAAATGTTTGTAGCTTTATATTGTTTACCTAATATGAAACATATGCAAACGAACTTATTTAATTAATATGATTAAAACATATCAATGAATGTTTTGAGTTTCAAGTCAAATATTATAGCCTTGATCTTACGCAATAACATACGTAATTGGATTTCTTGAATTAGTATAGATAAAATGAAATGTTTGTGGCTTTATATTGAGCATTATAGCCTTTATATAATACACAAACGTGTAAAAAATGAACTAATTAAAATAATGTTGTTAAACAACTGCTATCAAAGAATGTTTAAGGCTTAAAGTCGGATATTTTCCATTTCAAATCTTTATATACCTTGGTTGTATTAACAAGCCGTTCAAATATATTTCACCTAAAGTTTCGTTGACAGTTCTGGATTGCCCTGGAGGTATACACCACTCGTCTAAATGTTCCATGCCAAGTGCTAACTTAAACTGTCAGTAATTTCTCATTTATTGTGTCATATTTATTATTCCTTAATAATGTTTTGAAATCCACACACATATTTATTATATTCTGTGTACCAACTTCAACGATGTAACTATTTAACTTTATTTTAAAGTTTAATTTTAACATGAAGCTACCGAATAAACATTTGATTGCTACAAAAACGAGGGAGCAGTAATAAATTATCATACAGTTTTAACTACGTTTAATTTTTGTGTATTATTTATATTACCACCTTAAGTCAAGCAAACTCATTTTGCCAACGGGGTGTAAAACCAGAGATTTTTTAAGATTTCAGGATACTACATTTAATGTTATGTATGAATACACTTTCTGTTCTTGCACTCAGTTTGATTGATATCACTGTTTAGTTGTCCAGGCATAGTCGAGATAAGGAATAAAGATGTTAGGAAAGGCTTCTTTCGTCAAAGTTCTTTTTATTTTTCCCTCAACCACAACGATAACAAGTGCAAGTGTACATTAAACTGCGGTTAGCATTACGTGTCGCTTCTTAAGGAATAATTAATCTATCATATTAGAGAAACCTTAGTGGGGTCTCCAGGGTAAACTGGGTGAATTTTCCTTCGCGAGACAGTTCCATGTGCAGTTGATCAAGCTTTGCAGTTTCCGTCCCGTTTCACGACTTGGAAGCCGGCCGGGGAGCCGGAGGAGAGGTCAGTAACCAGTTTAGCTCTAGGAACGTACGGACGTTTCTTGTGTGTTGCGTGACAATGTATTAAGTGGCGTAATGCAGTATATCAATTACGTAAATACATATTCCCCAAAGAGTATTTATTTACGATTCATGTTACAAACAGAATGGGTTCATGATATATGGATATAATTCAAGAAACGTTCCCTAATATGAAGTTGAATATTAGTTCGACTCACAGGTTGGTAAATAAAGTTCGTGAAACGGAAAGCATTCTTAATAAAAGCGCACATAGCCACGAACTGTACTAACAGAAGAAATGTTAGATAACATTGGACATGCTTTAAAACAGTCCACCTAAAAATCACTTCGACGTTGTCTCAGCAAACCGGAAATTCCTGATCTTCTATGTTCGGACGTCAATATCCTATTAAATTTCTGTAGTGCAAGAACTTAAACCGGGTGATCCTGCATCCAGGAGTAGATTTTGCGAACAATTTTGTGTAGTGTGCATGTCGGAGTGATTGATCTAATTTTCTTTATGAATGAAGGAAGCTTGGGTTGCACAAAATAACCTGCTCCATAAGGAATCCTTGTATGATAAAAGGATAGGAGTGTGGTGCGACATTAGCGGCGAGAGAACAACAGACCCTATTTGTTAAGAAACCACAATGATACTTATGTGCAGAATATTTTGTAACGCTTGTGCAACTGTTAGAGCACGTAGGTTCGCGACTTTCCAACAGCATTTGTTCTTGTATGCAATTCGTGAAACATTCCACCATAGAGTAATTACTAACAATATATGACTCCCTCGTTCTCCCCCATTTAGAGCCCTGCGATTTTAATCTCCGAGGGGCATTAAAGTAAAAAGTGTACAAGACAAATCCAAGCTAATTAGATGCACAAAAATAACACTTGGAAAGAAATGTCTTCCATTTTTCAGAGGAAACTGCACAGGGTAATGGTTTATTTTATATACCGATGCCAAAAATATATAATAAGTGAGGGGAGGCATTCCAGCATCTTATCTGCTTGATAATGGGTGTTAGTAACTAATAACTTATACAACAATCAGCTGCGGACTTTCTGAATCAGTTTGTCGCGGTACCAGCCGTTACGCGAAGGAAATATCTCACATTTGAATGAAATGAAAGAGGTGCTTCCGTGCCTGAAGTAGATCACGGTAGCTCACCGTGACTCTACTCTTTCAAGTCTCATTCATCATTCCCAAGAGTTTGTTTTGTTATTAGAAATGTAAGTGATTAGTTTTGTTGCTGTAGTTAATTCTAAATTATTAATTAAGCTAAGATTGTTTGAATAAAAAGCGATTTCAAGAATTTTATTGATGTCTAAGGTTTGCTTTTACAAATAAAGGAGAACAAAACAAAAGGAAAAACTGGTATTCAATACAAATATTTTTTTAATTCAGTATTGTATTGCGATTGGTGTGTTTTCAAATATGATTAGTAATAGAAAATCCTGAGATATGAAGATACTGACCAAATTATATGACTTACATCACAATTTATCGTAATCACATGCGCCATCTATAGGAAAGTTCTTTCCTTTGAGATTCAAACGAAGTCACCTGTAGATATTACTGGTTCATTCCCTCTATCTATCCTTCGATAGATATTTCATTACTTAATGAAATAATCTGAGGTTACATTTTATTCTATATTTTAGAGTTTTCAAACAAACAAAAATTATCTCGAAACTTTGCTGAATGTTCTACATTGTTAACTACACTTGATGTGTTTGTTTACATAACCTTATTGTAAAAACAAGGTATAACTAACGCTGCTCACTTTTCATTCTTTTTTAACATCAACGCAATAACAACTTTAAGCTCAGTGATGCCAAATCTACGAGTAATTAATTATGGGAACATAAAAGATGCATATAAAATTTTCAGGGGAATTTAGGTCAATTAACTGTGGGTCATGGATATTTTATTTCTATTTCTTCATCATTCATTATTATAATCGAATTAAACAAATCTCAATGCATTAATTAATTACAGAACATGAAATATAACGCAGTAATTAATGTTTTTCGATCAAACAAAATGCCAACGAACAATATATTATTTGCACATTTTGTACCATTTGTAAGCATTAATTCCCTAAACTACAGCATTAACTTTTCTGATACCTTGTGTACTTGTAAACAATATCGGGTGATCAATTTGTTGCTTGACTATGGTGTCTTCGACTGTGTCAGAGTACTACAATTTACACTTTTTTTTTATTTAACACAACATTTCACCTCATTTAGTCATTTGCTTTCTGAAGATTGCTCTTTGATATTGAACATTATGGACACTTATAATATACTCAATATTTTCCAAAAGTCTACTTAGTTCATCTTTTCACTTCGTTAGCTATTTACACGTTTTCAGTTTATTATTAGTCCCTCTTAACTATGGTCCTGCTGAATTTACTCAGGTCTTGTCTAAACTGAATTTGATCATGCAATTTTACATGCTGTTTTCCTAACATTTCAATAATGGGACTTTGAATGTATTAAGTAATTGAATAATTACAGTATAGGTGGTTGAATAGTGGTGCATAAAACTGTTGAGTAGAAGTTTGTTATAAGCTTTTTTTATTTCATTGATTTTGAGCACTTCTCTTAAAGGGCAAATGAATAATTGAGCTTTGGAACATAGTTTTATATTTTTGATATAATATTATACAAGCTTTCATAGAGAGTTCAAGTTATTCCTACTTTTTGTATTTATATCCTTAAATTAAGAACAAGAACTGTTTCGCAGATCAATTTCAGAATACAGAACCGATGGAAGTTCATTGATCTATCAATGAAGCATTTTAAGATATAAAAACCATGTGTCATGATTTTCTGCCCTCAAACTTTACCTGTACTGTATTTCAAACGACCTAAGTTCCTCGCTCGTTTCTAATATCAACATTAAACGGTTTTATTAGATACAGTAAATAAATTTAGTTTTTATTGATATATAATATTGACACTCGGTTATTTGATGGAAAAAGTAACTCTACAAATATTTTTATTTTGATTAATTATTTTATTGAAACCCACAATGTAAAACATGAAACATTTTATAAAAACATAAGTTTATAAATAAAGGAAAAGTTGTAAATATATTACATTTATTTTTTTCAATAGAATTTTATAAAGAATTTTCTTTTGCAACCAAGAAATTTTTTTCACAAAACCCCTAAAGTTTTAAAATTAAACAGGACACACTAGTAAGTCTTTTAATAAATTTAGTTCCAATGAATGGAAAATTCAGTTTATATACATTATTAATAACACATCTTCCGGCCAAAAGTGACCAAAATTTCTTATTCTTCAGTTATCTAGTCGAGCATAATTTTAATTTCCTATGATTCTTGCCTAAAGGTATTCTTACTCCTATTTTTTTATTTAAAAAACTCTTAAAATTGCATATTTAAACCAAAGAATCCTCATATTTGAGAAGCCATTCTTGGAGCTGTCCTACTTTAAAGCCTTTTAAGTGGAAAATAAAAACAAAGGTCAAAAGTTTTGTTGTAATGCAAAAAGTTGGAATACTTCAGAGGAAACTTATTATTGAAATATATTGCGCTAAATTTAATTAAGCATAGTCAGAAATAACTGCAAATTTCTGTGTGCTTCATTCTACTCCATGTTGTAAGAAATGACAGTGAATGAACGAAATCAGAGTTGACATATATGACAGGAAAGGTAGAACATTCTCCCTCACCGTCAATATTTACTGCATCATTTAACATGTAGTGATTTTTGACGTCATTTAAATGAATGCAATCCAATACAAATCAAATTCAAGGATTATACATAAAACATAACATAAACATTTGACAAAGTATCAAGATTGTGTCAATTTTAGGAATATTTCCTTTGGGTTTTAAAATATGATCATTTTAAAAGATATTACTTTCGAAAAAACTTTAACGATCAATGCCTCAAATTGCTTTGACTTGTATAAAATAGGCACATTTTAATTTTTTTGAAAGACAAAAACAATGATATTAAGCTTAACGTATATAGGAACAAAATTGTTATAAATATGGTTTAAACTAATGTATAATAATTGTTATATCAGTCAATGTAGTTTCCCGCACTCGTTTTACAAGAGAATCGTAATAACTAGCAAAATCCAGCAATTTTGAAACTATACTCTAACCAGTGAAAGAAAATTAGATTTTTGACTGTCCCACAATATACAAATTGTTCCTTGTTTAACTTAAATTTATGTTAAAACGGTTCGGACTGTCAAGTTTAGAAATGAAAGCTCTGTATAAATAATATAAGAAACGTTTTTCTTTTGTTTGGCGCCTTGTGAATTCATTTATTAGTATAGTTAAATATATTATAATACGGATTTAATAGTGAATGTTCTATTTTAAAATGATTTAACATAAATAATAAGTTTTATTATGTGTTCGCCTTGAGTTATAAAACGCAGAATTAAAAAGGCGTTGAGCATTGTGATATAATAGTTTCTAGATGATTCCCTAACCAGCTGCGCTATTTAAATAGAGAATTGGGAGCCTATGTCACATTGTTGATATATATTATCTGCAACATTATCCGTGTAAGTTGAACTAATTATTTACTAATTAAGAGTTTTACAGAGATGTAGAAAACAATATTTTGCCACAATCCTCCTATCCATCATATTTATTGCTTACAATTAGCTAAACGTGGCTTAGAAATATGCGAAATTACCTTTTTCCGGATTTTTTTAACTATGTGCTTGGGCGGAGTGATACATTCTGATTTTAAATGTGTGTTCTGTATTTTGCGTCACTTACTTTATTACGTTGGTTAGTGCATAAATGCTTTAACATTCTTTTAGTGATATCAAATAAAAGAACAATGTGGTAATTTTTGACGACAACAAAAATAATATTAACTGTTTTATATTATATATGTTCTGTATCTTATTTTTAATTAGTTTATTATATTAAATTATAATTTATAAACGCTGTGAGAACACGAACAACATGCCTTTCAACACACTGTAAATAAGATGTCTAATAAACCTTTATCTTTCGGTTTTTCCATTTAGTTGTCCATTTAACCATTAACGTAAAAAAATCCGTTTTCAACGGTGTCTTCCTTGGAAACCTGTCTTTCAAGGATATAAAACGCAATTTGTGCGAAACCTGTTCTTTAGCGTAAAATGCCAATTAGAATTACTCGCTTTTTGACGGACTTGAACGCTGTCCTTGAGTTGTAAAGCTCTATGGCAATATGTGTCCTTATTTGAGATCCTAATATCCCCTCCCTATGCAACATATGGAATTTATGATCTAAAGTTACTGACATGAATGCACAATTTACGCCGATAGTAAAGCTAACGTATAACTTCCCTATTACAGCAGAAATCAGGAGTGAAAGAGAACATGATAAATAAAGCAAAACAAAAACGCAGGATTCATTACTTAGAACATGTTTCTTGAAAAAAAAATATTGAAATACTGTCAAAATTATAATATAATGCCTGTTTTTCTTAAGATTTCCATTCTATAATTTTTATGCTGCTGTAGATGCGTTAACACATTTTAATTTCACTGGCATAATACAGCAACAATAAGTTTAGACGTTAGAATTTATAAAAATAATAGTTTTCAAAATATGCATATCAATTTTTATAAGTGTGTGAAATTTGATTAAATGTGAAGTTTACATTAATTTTTTTATTTCCACAGCTTTGTTTCTTGCAGAACAAAACTTCTTCAATTTTGAAAAAAAATATCTAACAGATCGAAAGACGAATAAAGGCAAGAAAAAAGCACAAGTAAAATAATTACCGATTTTAACAGATTTTCCAAAAAAGATGGAGTAAATTCCAAATGAACATTTGTCTTGAAGCTAAACAGATTTGCTTTTAATTTGAGATAAGTCAATTTAAAACCGAACACAATGGAAAATCACAATAATATTGATTGAGCTAGATATAGTTCGTATAACTGTAGAAGTAATTTCTAGGTTGCTACTGGAACCCATGGTTGGTCTTCATTCGAATTGAATCGTTTGCCTTTAAGGGAAACAAGTTATTCAGGACTGTAACTTCGTGGTGTTTCGGCATGCATGTGGTTCACAGAAATTCCATGAGGAGTAGGTCATGTTGATGGAAAAATAACGCCATCATTACCTTCCATTTTGTTGATCCGAAGGCTACTGTACTGCAACTAGTGGTGCTCGATTCCATGCATTGTGCCAAGTGACGCGTATCGTCATGCATGAAGATCGACTAAGTTGTCTGATGTACCACCTTCATTCTCATGGAACACAGGGGCACATTTCTATAACAAGGTCTGTTCCGTATTTATAACCCTCACAGACATTTATCACGTGCTTACAACACTTGTTGTACTTAAAGTGCTTTTGCACGCAATTTATGCTTGAACTTATAAAAACGCCAGTTGAGTCAGTACGCAAAGTTTCCACCAGAGCTTCTTGGTATGCAGTTGGTCAGCAACACGTCCGTGGCACAAAAACCGTCATTTGGAAAAGGACCAGTCAATATATTTTGGTACTCAACATCACTGAGCAGTATTCTATATCTTAATGTATGTATTTGTTGACACAGTCAAAAATAAAAGGGACTAAGCGTGGAAGATACTATAACGTTCACTTTCCGGACTAACATGTTCTTTTGCACGTCGACGGCAAAGGGCAGTCGTACGGTTCATTGTCTATTTGAACCGCCGAGGTAGTTAAGGCGCGGACACTTGAGCGGAAGATCTGGAGTTCGAATCTCGTCAGGACCGTCCTCCCTGACTAACGGTTTTTCTAGGTTTTTAATGGCAAATGCCGGGAAGGTACCCTAAATTTAGACCTGGAACGTTTCCTTCCTAAAAAAAATCCAAAACTCCTTTCCCAATACATGTTTCATCTCATGTATCATCAGTGTCCACCGCCTAAGTAGTAAAAACTGGCGTTAAACACCATTAAAAATGTCTATTTGAGTAATTTGCAAGTGAGTACAGTGAATAAACCTGTGGCAGGAGAGGCTAGAATAACTAACGTCCTTTTTTCGCCAAAATTTCCATTTCTGCATTGGCTTTGGTGAAGACAAAGAAAGTGTGATCATTGGGTTGCTAAGTTTACAAAACTGTACGCGATTACCAAGACCCCAGTAATTAAAATTGTTAGATATTGCAGGAATGGCCTATTCAATACGAACCACATTTTCTCCCTATGTTAGGAGAAATATTCCATCAGAACCGGCGAATTAATTCAAAAAATGATAGTGACTACGTATCAAATGTACAGGGTTATTAAAAAGTTATTTTCGACTTCAAAGCGCTGTAACTTAAACGACAGATAAAAGCAAAATATCAATAATTGGGCAAAAATGAAAGAAGTGATTTTAAAAATACTGGTGCCGTTTTTTCCATTACCTTGTTCAATAACACTTCCAACATTATGCATAGACAATTTTATAGAATATTGCAAAATTACTTCCTTCAGTTCCTGTTAGGATATTTAGCGTGTGTTGTAAATGTGGGGTAGCGCGCCATCGTGCACGAAAATTTGCTTTCCAGCTCGTTATTTCTCAGTCTGGGGAAGTGAAGTAGCAATTCCCGTTTATTATATCACCACTCTTTATTACTCCGCTCTTGTCTTCTATGAAGAAAAGTGTTAAGTAAAAAACACCATAAATTCATTTTCAATTCATGAAGACCTTATTGAATCAAAACCTTGGAATGATCTTCAGATGAAAATGTTATTAGAATATTTTGTCTGCTTAGTAAACCTGCATTTCCTATGTTTGGCATATTTAACGTGTATTTCTTCATTTACTTTTTTAATCAACAATTTGGCCGCTATGTTAGTGAAAAAATAAAACGGTAATATAAATTCCATTGTTTGTCTAACACATTGATATATGTCTTACGTAAATATTACTGTAATTTTTATGTGCTTTGAAGTTTATAAACATCCTGTATAATACACCAGTTACTTTGCACATCAAATCTCTATTTTAACGACGTCTATTTAGAACTCATTCTCAAGAAACATGCATTCTCGGTTCTTGGAAATATCATCAACTCTGAAATTACGCAAAGCTTTATTTAATAGATAGCTATATTCGGAACAACGTAGAAATAAACGTAATGTAGGATATGTTTTATTTATTCTTTTTCCATAAATAGCAGATGCAATTGCTTCCTCTAATAACAGTGTAATATTACCTTCTGGTAAAGTAAAAATCGAAAGTAGTTTAACTGGAGGTCTACGCTATATTGATGATTGCTAAATATGTCGCTATCCTTCTAAAACTTGTTTACCCCAAAAAACCGGGTCCGCATTAAGTCACGAATATCCCATTTTATGGAGTCTTAATACAAGGCTATGCTGAAATTACAGTAAAAAATTAAATTACATTGTAGCCTCCGATTCAGATCTCTCTCTGCAGGTGTGCGTCACTTTGTCCCCATTTTTCAATATATAAAGAGCTATACACTTTTTTCACCAAAAGCATTTAACTTTTCCACAGATATGTACAAAAGATATGTCAGGAAATCCAAACTTGAATTTTTTTTTTCATTTAGAGAAATGCTTTTTTTAAAAAAAAACACAAAGGTAAAGTCACGAAATGCAAAAAAGTTCGGAAACATTAAATAAGGTATGGGAACATTACATGTTTGGTTAAAAAATAATAAAAAATAATATAGGAAATATTTAATAATATAGGGAAACTTACGAGTAAACATTCATAATAACTGACGTTAATTTGTAGCAAACAAATAGCAACAATGTAACGAAACTTTCCATGTAACAATATCTTATATATTTTATATATGCACATTTCATAATATTCAACAGAACTGACTGTTTTGAAAATTTATTGTAGACTCGTCTTAAATCGGCAATTCCAGAATTGGCGAATAAAAATTCCAAAAATTTTAATCCATTAATTATTTGCCTTCTTAGTTTTAAAAATTACATTACAATATTTTTATTAAATTGTTAACATCATACAGCAAAAACATAACTATGTTAAAAACGATGAAAGTTGGTAACTATTATAGATACTATTGAATATCTTGCTTATTTAAAATGTAAATAAATGCACATTTCTTATTTTATTTATATTAAAAGTATCAACTTCAGAAAAAAGTAATTAATCTCGAGTATTACCTGTAATTTTCTCCCCAATCATAAGTAACTTTCCTTACAAGCAACATGTGGGTATAGCATTCAAAAGAGAAGATGGCGCCATGTTACGATGCCCAGTTTCTCTGCTGTGGAAGAACAATGAGAAACATTAATTACTGTTTTTACAGTCCTACAGCCACATGAGATTATAGGGGGCGAGTGTGAAGGCCAGACAAGCAAAATGTGTGCTTATGACAGGATTCCATAAAGGATTTCTCATAAGTACTGTGTATGCAGACGAGTTTTCGTCTGTCATGATTATTAAGCAAACTTTTTATTGTTAAGATCCTATGTCCTCTCTGCCATGTCATTGGTGATATCTCGACACTTGCTGCATATCTACTTATTAAACATTAAAAACATTTCAATTTATATATTGAAGAGAAGGTCTAAAGCCAATGTTAATTAATTTTTAAAATTTCACACTCTCACCCTCAGTCACCTTCGCTTTAAAATTTAAAATGGCTTCCCTGCCTTTGATACTTAAGTTTTAAAAAAGATTGAACTGTTATCACGTATTTTGTTTTCTGTTGTTGCTTGGTAAACCTATCTGCTATTGCTGTTTGAGTTTGCACAAAATAATATTAAAAACTATTGAACATTTACTGTATGTGGGAACTATGCTTCAAAATGGTGGATATCCTACAGAATGTAAGCAGATTAATTAATAGCTCCGAAACATACTGTATTTCTGTAATATAAATAATTGTAATTTTACCAAAATTAATTCAAAATAAAGGGCCATTTACAAATTCAAACATATCTTATAATATCATCCATGGATCCTATATTTGAGTTTATCTAACTCTATTGGATTTGTTACATAGCTCACGCCAGGAAGAATATATTCACGTTTTGTATATAGGTATACCGAAGGTGCCAAAAACGTATGCACACATTCACAGTAGATATTTATTTATATATTTCAAAGCTGGGCCGAAAAACAACAGTAATGTGTAGTATGATGTTCTGTAAACAGATGTGACTCACATTAGTTATGCTAGCGTTGGTACAACAAAATGGAGTCAAGATTATGGTTTAAACAGCAGAAAGCAATTTTGAAGTGATATTGGAAAACCGAGAATGTTGTTGAAGTTCAAAGGCAATGGAGGCGTCTGTACAGAACCGCCAACGCAATCGAGACAAATTTGAGACTCATGGTACCGTATGCAACAGGATGGTGCACCACCACATTACTACCGATATGTACGTGCATACCTTGATGACAATCTTCCAAGGTACTGGATAGGACGAAGAGGTCCGATTGAGTTTCCACGCGTTCTCCGGATCTAACTCCGTTGGACTTCTACCTGGGAAACTCTTAAGGATGTTGTATACCTTAGAAAATCAGCTACACTGGCAGCACTTCGGGAAGAAATTGAAACGGCATGTGCTGAGGACACTTTCGCAAACGTTGTTCAATCAGTAGTTCAACGTACTCAGAAATGTATGGTGGGCATTTTGAACAACTGTTGTAACTGTAAAAGTCTAAGATGATTAGTGCTCATCATTTTCTGTTTATATAAATTCAGTTTTGTTATGTTAACACAGTTTTTTTTTCTTTGCCTAAAGTGTGTATATATTTTTGGCACCCTGTGCATTCACAGGTGTGGAAAAATTATTTTAAAAGAAGTTAGAACAATTATTTTTAGATGAATGCATTCGTTTACTGTATAGAAGGTTTGAGTGGAAAAATGTTTTTTATATTCTAACTCGAATTTGACTTTATTACAATGGAATTTTTGTAGTAAACAGAAGAGACTTAAACAATAAAGACCTGAAGTTTAAAATAAATATTTATTACATTTTAGGATTCACCTCTTCTTCCTAGGCCTACCCCAGTTCAATTTTTAAATGTCATCCTTATCTTTTGATACTTAAATTTAAAGAGCATAGAACTTTATCACATCTAAATATTCCATTTGAAGGAATAAAGAACAAGATATACATTTTGTTTACGAAAAAATTACAATTATTAATATTGCAGGAACACAGCCTAGAACCTTCTAAACCCAAGGTCGCGGGTTCAAACCCGGCCAGGATCGATGGATTTTTTCGGGCGTAAAAATTCTAAGTATGGCTTCCTTCGGAAGGGAAGTAAATCCGTGGGTCCCGTGTCGTACATTTACGACACGAAAAAGAACCTCAAGCCTGAAAGAAGAGGCCTCTGAGCAAAATTTGTCGGTCGTTTCACGCTGACGCTGATGATCTGAGATGTTAAAGAGCGTCCGTAAATAAACAATTAAAAAAAAAACAGCCTAGCCTTCTGTTCACCTCCTGTTGTTTCTTAGAGAATATGCATCGTTTTAAAACAATTTATTACTAAAACACAAACATTATTAAGTTTTTGATTGCTTTTATAGTAATATTCTATCATAATTTAAAATAACAGCCCAAGTTTACAGACAACGATAAAAAATTCGTGATACGAATACACCCTCTTTATCAGAAAATTAAGGGTGTCATTTGAAATTTCAAACTAGGGTTGCTGGAGGTTAAGGGGATAAAAGCGAAAATTCAATCATAATTGGTATTTCGATTTTCTTCCCAGTATTAAAATTTTTACGTTTTATACTTAAATGAAATTTAGTAGTCGTTCAGATAGGCATGTATTGAAATGTATATAAATAAACATTTTAATATATATACAATGTATTTACAAGATGTTCAAATATAATTTAAATAGAACAAAAAACAAAATATCAAATGTGATTAAGAATGTTCGAAAAGTAGACTCAAGCCTGGAATAACAATTTGAAAAACTAATTAATTATGTTGACAGATTAAAAAATAAAGTTCAAATAATAATGCAATGAAAAGGCAAGAGAGGCCAGGTTTGATGGTTTAACAATTTGTGATAAGTGAATTTCACTATAAGGGGATAAACACAAGAACAACTTTAAATATAATAAAAATGCTGAAAACTTGATATTGGGGTAACTATCTGCCCTTATTTATAATAGCAGTGACTCAGTTTGCCTAAAAAGACTGAATAGCCGAATATCGTATGCTCTTTTATTAGCTTTAAGTAGTTCATGCTTTTATATAACTATCATTAATATTATTGTTATTTCATAAATACGTATTTATGTATCTACTAGTAAATAATACATAGGTAAAGCAATTCTACAAATATCTCATTCCAAAAACATTTAGAAATTCTATTGTAACCTACTAACGTGTTAGAAACTGCAATGTATGCACAAACGTTCGTCTTACTAAACTTACTATAGCTGAATTCTAATTGGATAACTTTCTCGCCTTACCGATTTCGTAGCGTGCCAAGATATTTCCTGAGTAACAGTTTTGCAACTCTTGCCAAAGAATTACTTATACGCTTCAAAATACATTTCAAAGAAATATTTTAATAAATTTGATAACACATCTATAAAGTATTGTTAATAAAATACTTTTGATTAATATTGAAATTTGACTCACGGTTTTTAATAGACAATACTTAACTTTGATTTGTATCTTGCTTATTTTTGGTATTTATGCATCAATAATTTAGCAACGCTTTATATTAGAAATATTTTGAGCTTTTACACTGTTTTAATTTGAACTGCTTGTATTGTTGAGCGGTTTTACTAATTTACTTTGAAAAATATCATGAACTGACCAAATATATTGGAAATAGATTCGAATTTCTATATGCCTTTATTACAGCTTCTCCAAAAATATCTGCAAACACTGTGGGCTAACTATAATTAAAATAATTTACATTGAGATCAAATTTCCATCGTTTAAGTTATGGGTATATGAACCAACGCAATGGCCCAGCGAACAACGTTATGAAATCTTTCCGCCAGGTATCAAGTTGCATTATATAAATTTTGTATTTTCTTTTAGTATATCTTTCCAAAATATTTTATCCCAGTGCATCCAAAACATGTAAGCAAATTAACCATTTAATAAATGAATGAACCTTCTAATAGCTCGAAGAACATCCAGGGGTACTGTATAGCAAATCATAACTATATTATTTCGACACTCAATAGTTTGTTGACACTTACGCTGTACATACCGAAACATTGCAGGAACGCTAATGCAGTAATTGGACCTATTTTTATTTTATTGTTCTGAGGGTAAAGTGGTAGTCTAGTATTGAAAATGTGCGTAGATTTGAAACTTTATTTCCTTACTGTTATATTTGTTAAGATGAAAAATGGAAAGTTCCTAACCCCATTTCAAAAAATATTTTAATAATATATAGAAATATTTATTTCACATTCGCCGTGCGAGGACATTAGTAGGAAAGAAAGAACATTTTGAGTCAGGCCGGGATTCAAATCAGTATCTTCAGCCTTCCGTGCTGACGCTCTAACCAACTGAGATATCATGTTCTGCTAGGAGAGAGTACGGTAGTTCAGTTTGTTTAATCCATAATTACGGAAAGTTGAAGATCTGTGGTTCGGACCCCGGCCGTCACCCGCTTGTTTCTTTGTTTCCATGTATTCCAACCAATATTTTAATTTAATTTGAATTGCGTATAGAATTAATATATAGCGATAAGCAGGCAAGCACATCTATAATTTTATTACATTTACAAGTGTTATATTTTTATAAATGTAGTTTTTAAAAATTAAAAGGGCCTAATATAGTAACCAGAAATGCTTGATCTAATACAAAGAAATGCGCTGCTTTTATTGAATGTCTAGCCATTGCCTTTATCTTGAATTTGTTTGTTTTGTTTGAATTACGCGTTTATTTCTTATAGTGATTTGTGACTCTATTCTTAAAACATTTAATACTGAGGAGTTGTTTATTTTCCTGCTGTGCATACATTAATTTTTAATAATTCAGAAGTATGCATGACATTTGCATTAGTACGGAATATCTTTTCCGGCATTTTCAGAGAGTTAAAACAAGTTCGTAAACATACTCTTTCATTTGTTTAACAGCTGTCCACATCACTCACATGCGCATTGAAAAGTAGAGCTACCTCAGTGTAGATTCTGTCTGCTAAGCGTGATAATTACCATAAGTAAATCATCTCTCTTGTTTATGTTACACACATTAACAATAATAAGCAACAGTTATTATAAACGTAGAGAAAAAGGTTAAATCTCGATTCTACAGCGTGTAGCAGTGGTAAATTTAATATGCATTATTCGAAATTAAGCCTTTTTCCTCTCCGGTAAACATATTTCTGAATATTCTTCATAGTGAACAAATAAGACATCAAATATTTCAATTGCAAACTTTTTATAGTGTTTGACGACTTAAGAATACGATCCAAACGAGGACAAGAAACGAAGTGGGCGGCCTCGTGTTACAAGTGAAGACGAGAATCTGTCAATGTTATTAATAATCAAAAACAACAAAAAGTCCACATCGTCTGAACTACAAGGAGAATTCTTGAGGCGGAAATCTCTCTTAATGCTTTGAAGCCCACAACTGTAAGACGTCAACCAGTAAGATTAAGCAGTCATTGATTAGGTATAGAAATAAGCGAATGAACCGCTGTGGACCTGTGTCTACAAGAGCTGGACATCGGATGTATTATGGACCGATTGGTGTTAAGAACATTCCTAAAAGGAACTTCATTGGTGTAAAAGCGGACACAAAATATTAAACATTCTGTCACTCATGGAAATGAAAGACTGGTAAATACACGGCCATCATTTCTGTGGACTTAGTCGCGACTTGAGAGGTTTTTAACGTGGCCAGGGCACCTGAACTTTTTGAACGGTAAGGCTGAGTGCTCTTGTCTTTATAAACTCTCATCTGATGACAATTATTGCACCTGCTGATACATCACATTTCACTAGAGTACATAATACATCATCATCTACACTAACAAATTGCTCAAAACTTGAACACCAGGATTTACATAACCCGTATGTCAGTTGAAGAGGACGTCCGACTCTATCTCTCCAGATTCTGTTACTATGACAACGGGAATCCCAGGCAGTAGCGACAGTTTTTAATGCATCTTTAATTCCAGCAGCGTAAATTGCATTTATCTAAAAGCAGTGACTTGCAGCAATTGACCTTTTGGTTAGTTTAAGTTCTGATGGTCTGCAAATCTGCCAAAAGTCAGCGGTATTGTCCATTCTTAGTGACATTCAATTATTCAAACGAAATTGATGATCTTAAGCTTTTAAAGCAAGGAGGTTCTTGCACTTGCCGATCAACTATGGACAGCATTTTTATAATTTCGTCTGCATTAATTACATGGACAAAAATAAGATGTTCATGGCGAGCTCCACCGTGGCACTTGTCACTTTTTGTTTCTAAGGTGCAACTTAGGGAAAATATTGTACAAATGTCCTGTTTCATCCAAAATAACATACCGCACTATACATTCTCTTGCTTGGTTAAAGTCTTCTGTATAAAATAAAATTCCGAAGGTGTTATGTTTTGACCAAACATTTAAACTTAAAATGCAGTTTTGCATGCTTTTTTTTCAGTTTTACCAAAAACTGTAAAAAACATTACTATGGACACCGAAAGCATTATTAACTTACTTTTCTTCAAATTGTGGACTTTCTTGGTTTTTGGACGCAATCTTTATATTTTTAAGGGTGTTTTATTAATCAGAAATTTTTTCCATGAAGGTTTAAATTGAACATTCTTTGTTGATTCACAAATGTCAGTGCGTTCGGAAACATTTGAACAAAATTTTGAAATTACTCTTTAGAACCACACAAAATATATTAAAAAAACCCTAAAAATTTCGAGAAAAAATTTCCTAATTGCATCCCATTTGAAACATCCAAATAGAAACCATGGTCCAATTATTTAGTCTATATGGATCAAATTACAGAATTAAACTTTAGAGCCACAATAAACTAGCCCTGCTGTGTCTAAATTAATTCCTCAAGAAACCGCCGTGTGTGGTCAAAGTCGTTAAGGCGCGGACTCGGTGGGAGGTCTGAGATTCGAATCCCGCCAAAACTGAGGTTTTTTCCAGGTTTTCCTCAGTCCCCATAAAAGGCAAATGCCGGGGAGGTATCCTAAACTTAGGCCTGGAACGTTTCCTTCCTAAAAACATCCTTTCCCAATATTTCATTTCATCTCATGTATCATCAGTGTCCACCGCCGGTGGTGCCTCAGTAGTAAAACGGGCGTTAAACACTATTAAAAAACCTTAAGAAAGTGGCGAGGTATCAAAAGGCACGCGAAATATCATATCCTCCTAATTGCAATAAAAAGTAAGAAAGGTTATGGTAGTTTTCTCTAGTTCACATTAGCATTTATGTTTCCAATATACATGTATAGCTAGTGCTTAAACCCACGAAATAGCAATAGTGTATGCATTCGTACAAAATATATCACTAGGATGAATTTGTTAATTTATTTCCACACAGATGATGTGGGGGGAAGAGACAAAGAAACACATGCCGCTTTGTTACCTGATGATATGAGATAAGTAAAACAAAAACTGTTAATTGAATATGTTGAATTTGTTTTTAATATTTTTTGTTTTACACATGTAGGCGGAAAACTTAAGTAATTATTTCGTTTTATTTTCTAAACTTGTATTAGTTTGTAATGCACAAAGCGTAATCTTACTATTAATAGAAAGGAGGACGTGTTTTACCTTGTCGATAAGCACCATGTGTCCTTGATCTTTATGATGAAATGATTTTACCCATTCGCCTGAAAGCGGATATTCTGCTGTTTGAAATGTATTTCGCGACTGTTAATAAATACGGTATAATCTAGCCATCAGAAATAGTATAAAGAAACCAAAATACATTATTTTATAAATAGGATAATGTTATTTTTATCTAATTTAGGTTAGAACAACACTGTAGGCAAGGTTTGCACACGTTTATCCTTTGTTATTGCTACACGAGCATGCAAAACGCCTTCAGAAATGTGATCGTGCAGAAACTGTTAGACTCATCATTCCTTAAACATGCTCAAGGTTAAATAAGTATAGTGGTCAAAGTCTTGCGACGTGAAGAGAGTAGCCGTGACATTTCCCCAAAATTCTATCATAGTTCTAGTCATCGTTAATAATATCCGTAGATTTTGTTCTACCAATAACGGCACAGATGGTTCTTAATATGAGCTGCAACGCCTTATAAACACACCAGAGGTACGGGAGTAATTTCTCAGATAGAGCTACTGGAAGCTTAAACATGGAGTTAGGGCCGATCTCAGTCAGCTCAATTAACTTTAATTCCTTTTTAATTCTCCTTTAATTGGGGTGTCGCATCTCACCATCAACAATAGAATGCTAATCCGTCATTAAACTACAATTAAGTTAAGTGGCGTATATTTGGCCATTTAACGAGTTAATTCTCAATTAAGTTTTCATCGTGGTAAGGATAATGTTGAAGATACAATTTGAAGACCATATTATTCCAAGACGGCCGAGGATAATTTCCGAAAGAGAAGATTTATTTAATAACATGGAGAAAATAGATTTTCAAATGCAGTTTCGCCATTAGATATTTTAAGTTCTATAGAATATGACCTGACCTAGAAATCGCAACAGACATGTGCATTTTTATAATGTTTAAACAATGCTAAAAGTCTTACTATTTCGCCCTAAATATTACATATAACAGGAAGCTTTATGTTGTAGGTTACGTAAAGTTACATTAATGAGGTTATGTCTTCCCATATTTCCAAAGACGGTTATCTGAACTGTCAAACACTCAGTATAAAATGAGATATAATTGAAAGCAGCGTATTCTGTTTATTTAAGGAATCAAGTAAGACATTTCTGCAATGAATGTAACGCCATAGGAAGTACATGTATAGCAGCACGTGATTTAGTAGAGCAACAGCCTAAAAAAGTGTACTTCGAATGAGCTCATCTTCTTTCCTTCCATTTCTGATGTGTAATTGTCATTGAAAATAAATGAATAACGATATGCGGTATTTTACTAAATGTGTATAGAGCATTCTTTGTTGTGTACATGACCTTCTAAATCACGAACTTTCTATAATTCAGAAGGCCGTGATGACTTAAATCTTAGTTAGCTTATTAACTGCGTGTACAGTTTGGTGAGATTGATTGATTGATTGATTTGTTTTATTTGCGAACCCTCTGTAACATCTGAGGTCATCAGCGTTCCATTCAATTCAGGGCGTGAAACGGCCGACAAATTTTGCTCAGAGGCCTCTCTTTCAGGCTTGAGGTTCTTTTTCGTGCCGTAAATGTCCGACACGGGACCCACGGCTTTACTTCCCTTCCGAAGGAAGCCATAAAAAATCCATCGGTCCTGTCCGTATTTGAACCCGCGATCTTGGGCTTGAGGCCAGTATGGTTACCGCTACACCACCAGCACCGACAGTTTGGTGAGATGCAAAAGATTTAATTTGGAATTAATTTCTTCAATTCACTTAAATCTTAATTAGTTAATTCTCACTTAGTAAGAAATTGGTGAGATCAACGGTAAAACTCAGTTATTAATTCCAGCATTAGCATCAATGCTAATTATGATTAAGGAGAGTAAAACAACTTCTCGCTACAAGAGGAAGACTATTAAAAAGAAGCGCATTCTCATTCTCTCAAACAGTAAAGCACTTAACTTTTCAAAACCTGCTGACATTGTCACAAAACAACTCTGTAGAGTTAAACCTTAATAACCTCGCCCCATCCCACTGAGTTCCGACTGTCTAGTGTTAGCACTTTTTTCTAAACATCACGAGATACCTAAGCCTGTTCCACAAAAATATGGCCTAATGTATTGCAAATGTAGTTTGTGGTTATTAGTAAAATTCTGTTCCACACAGTTTTCTGCTACAATCCATACTTAAAAGTGCACATGTGCTTTTTCGTTGTTCTTTTCCACAGAAGTTCAGGGGTAATTTGTATAAATTTCTCTAGAAATGTAGGGATATGCGTAACATCAAATACTAGCGCAAAATATAATTTTTTTTTAAATAATGTTTGGAGTAAGTAGACCTAAATATGCAAAGTATTAGAGAAAGTGGTTTTGATGATGCGTGTAGGAATAAAGAAAGAATAATTCAATATTTGTGCACAATGAAAAAGTTACGTTAAATTCAATATGGCGAATGTAGTTTGCCGTTTCAAAAACACATTTCAATCCAATTAGTTTAAGTTTTTTGCTACATATTACGAAAATAATTTATTTTCGTTCTTCATTCTCTTTTGACACCATTTCCCCCATTTTTGCTTATATATATTTCTTCTTTTGGAAAGCGGTACTTCTATCAAAAAAAAGTTTTAATCAAGAGTTTAATTTAGGGTTCTTTCAACAAAAAAGATGAGTATTCTGACTGTGAGATGTATAAAAATTCTGAATCAGAAGAAAAACTTCATTTCAAAAGCTTCTCGAGAAGAAAATATCGACATTCAGTAGTCCGGAGAAAATGGGAAAGGAAACGTTTGTTGTTATGATTTACAGCTGTTTTGGAAACACCGTGTGGGGATATACCTCACTTTGTAATTTCACTCTAGCAAGGGTCTTTGCTTCATATGTGACGAAACATTAGGGAAAAGAGGATCCCACAGCTGTATGTATGCATATTTAAATTTAAATGAATATTAGAACAAAAATATTATCTTTTATAGCAATAACTTTGTGTGGAACAACAGAAAAACCGATATATTGTCAGTATGTATGCTGTAGTTATAGACATCAACCTTCAATAACTCACACGTTTCTGGTAAAGAGACACACACATTATGAAGGGCTGCGTCGAAAAGCAAAAACAACATGTGTTGAAAAGTGAACTCATTTATGTGCCTAGTCGGTGAGTGTCAGTAGTCAAACTCGGCGAAGAAAACGGGAACACCTCACAGTATTAAAGAAATGGGAGTGTCAGAGGTTTTTGACTTCAAAAAACTATAAAAAAAAATAAGGTTGGAATTTCACAGTAAACACCGAAGGAGAAAAGGTAAAGGATTGAAATAACGGTGTTGAAGGTATTTACTAACCGATCTGGATAATGTTTCTATGATGATGAAACCTACATACATGGAAGTAAATATCAATCATCGCCAACACGAAAGAAGTGTTACAACTTTAATTCTCCAACCAGCATACACTGAGAGACAGAGAACACCAGTGCTAACTAAAAGAGATCTGGTGATCTTAATAGCGTGCCTCCTAAGTACCATTATTATTACCTGCAGAAAATGTGCGAAATAGAACAACAGCAGCTGTCAGTAAAGATTCAGAGTATATAACTTTAAGTTTGTGCAATTTATTATTATTATTATTATTATTATTATTATTATTTGTAATTTGCAATGCAGCATCTAACATCTCTTTAAGTGAATGTAGCATAACATTAAAACCATAAATTCATTTATTTCCAGCAGAAAATTGTCGCAAGTACATATTTTAAAGCCCCTATCCCTAAGTGCCTCAAGCAGTACATTTCAGCAAGGATCAACTGTCAATTAAGATACATTCTGCCTGTTTCCTTAGATTTTTAATTACATTTTTAATGCTTTTTTATTGTGGCCATGCTTACGCCATTTCTTTCCTTTAACAGTACCCATAATATTCCTAAAGACATGGCTCTCACTGACATCTACAGTATGAAGACTCTGGTAGTGTAAAGTAATATGCCAAACTTGATGAACATGTACTTCCCTCTTTCTTGTACGAATGTATTGCTGTAACTTCCATCAAACGTGACATTATGCAGCCCCATTGTCTCTGCAGGTTACTCTCCCAAAAAACGTTGAACAGTAACCGCCTTTCCTTTTCAGTGAACTGGTCAGAACCTTTTAGTCGACACTTAGGTCCTCAAGGCACTTTCATTAATCTCTCAGGATTCTTTTCTTTGGTTCCTAAGACTGGTCTGCATTTCGTTGAAATTTTCTTTTTATTTATTTCCACTCATTACTCCTTCTTTGTCTTGATTTTAACCTACGATGTTCAGTTCCCATTTCTTTTTCTCCAGAAGTTGATGATTCAGCACTGTCTGAATTAAGTAGTGCAATTTCCGATATCATTGGTCCATTGTAGCTCTTTTGATGCTGAGGCGTAATCATATGTATTTGTGTAAATCAGAAAATGCATTTTAAATATTTGTAAACTAATTTTTTTCCTAATGTTTATGTCCATAGACAATATTATACTATATAACATAATGTTACAAGGAGGAAAACAACAACAACAATAATAATAATAATAATAATAATAATAATAATAATAATAATAATACATTTAAAGCTACTCTTGATTGAGTAATTAATTCTATTAATGTTTGGGGAGCAGAGACATTAAAATTGTGGATGGAAGACAAAATAATCTAGCCTAGCCTAGTGACAGTATTGTTCACAATTCACAATTTGTGCGTCCACATTATTTCCTTCCTTGTTGTTTAACAGTGTGGCAGCTTCATTAATTTCAGATGAATATTCTGGATAGTTTGTTAAAGATTCCTCCTGTAAATCAGATAGTGATCTGTTCATGATCATAGTTGGCTACAGAAGGCTCAGATTATACACCTGATATTAAATAAGTATGCATATGAAATTAAATTTGTTTAATATTTAAAATTCTCGTTAAGTAGACATACTCTACGTTTCCCTTACCTGGATTTATGCACCAACTTAATAGGCACCGCCACGGCTGCCTATCTTTTCATAAGTCAATTCAACCAAATGTTTACCTCTTGGAAAGTAATCATTCATTTTGCTGTACAATATCGCACACAACAAGACAAGCATATGCTACATATAACAGTTCAACAATGATTAAGAATGACCAAGCTAATTTTTATTCCTACTTACAAACAACAATGATGTTCTAAAGCATGATGTCAACATGATGTTTATTAAAAGAAAACTGTCATAACTAGTAACAAACACACAACAAGCGGTAAATCGGAATAGAAAACTGGCGTAACTGCTAACAAACGTCCAAATTGGAGTAGAAAATTTGCGTAACTGGCAACAAATATTCAAAAAGCGGCAAATCGGAGTAGAAAACTGGTGTAGCTGATATACAAGACCTTCTACTTGACATTGCAGGAAAAATAACAAAATAGAAAACTTAAACATTGCATATAGTATCTCAAAACAAGCCTAAAGGGATGTGACACCATTTCGGATGAACGAGCTTAAAATAATATAACTCATTTTTTTTCTGCTAGGGGTGCAAAATGCTATACACCTGTTGTCTTGTAAGGCGTGCTAGGGGATTTATATTGCCTATTTTAACATCTACAGCACTTTCTCTTGTAATAATCGCAGTTTTCCGAGCTTGTGTTGTCACAGGTAAGATATTAGATGAAACACAAGTTTATTATTATTATTATTATTATTATTATTATTATTATTAAACAAACATGCCATCACTACTTGTACTGCTGATTGCGGCTTATTATGTAACGATTTATACCTAGTCAACAGTAAATTTTGTTTACCTGTGAAGGAAACTCAAATATTTAAAATACCACATGTTTCGTACATCAACGTTCAGTACTTTGTTTATAACATTCGGAACATCTTGTTTCTAGATATGCATTGATCAAATTTATTCAGCTTTTACTGCGGGTCGTTTTAAATGAATGACATCACTATCGCGAAGCGAGTTTGTATCATTGCAATCTGTTGGTCTAGTTCTGAGAATTTGCTGTATATGGCGGGAGTGCGCCTCGCGGAGGAAAGAGACAAATGGCGTAGTTTACAAAATGCGGTTGTGTTAGTTCTTTAACTATTCGTTAGGTTGCACAGTATCGTACTCTGAAAACCGATATCCTATAAGGCAAATAGACTCTGACTATTCATTTAAACTGATTCGCGCTAAGACGGAACGAACTGATCATCCGGTAAAAGAGAAACAGTTGGTCTTGTTAAAAAAAGGTAGTGAAAGGAAAGGTTATGTAGTATCTGCTATACTGACGCAGCAAACAATAGGCTAAAAGGATAAAATATTCAAAATGTTTCTTTGCAGAAACACTATAATGAACGTGTTTTTCTTTTCTGTTTGCACTATTGCGCTCAGAGTTTTGTTATTTTAGATTATAGGTTGTGCAACAAAATATATGAAGGAGAAAAAAAAATACGCTAAAGTAAAAATGACACTAAAGACATCGCTTTGTTCATAGATCAATCAAACATTTGAAATAAGTTATGTTATTGTTCGGTAGAAACATTGCGTGGAATTTCCGCAATCACTTACTGACCTTGATATAGAGACGACTGTGGAAATAGTTCACTAATTACGTAATTGGGTAAAATTCTTTGAATCTTTAAAGCGAAGCAATTAAATTACACAAGCCTGGGATAAACACTTCCAAGATCTTTGAGAAATCTTTAATAAATAAACCTTTTCTTTATTTTTCTTGGAAGGTAAGAATATCACTATGCTGATACATGTAATAGTTAAATACATTTTGAGTACATAATATCTCAGCAAAAGGTTTCAAGGAACTGTGCCATTTTTGTGGATCTTTCCTTAAGATTGTTATTTTTATAGATTTTGAGCTCGAACCAAAATATCACTTGTAGGTAATATAGGCTAAAGCGCATTATCAAGAAATACATTTCCTTATTTAAAGCTATCGTGTGAGGTAGATTTATAAAAAATTTGCTACTGCGAAATATTTAGAGAATGTTTATCTTAAATTTTTGACAAAAACATTTGTCAGTCAGCGCAATAAGAGTTAGTTTCAAATAAAAGACAACATATACCTTCTAAAGGATGCTATAATGACAGACGAGTCAATGTGCAGGAGAACCATATTGTTGTTAACCTATTGCTTTCCCATGTGAATTTCTTGAATCTTTGTGAATTTCATCCATTTGAAGACTGCTTTGAAAATCCACGAAAGGAGAAAAACTCTGACCCCGTTCATACTTCAGCACTCTTTATTTTAGGTCAAAGCAAATGGGGATGTGTTGCTGCAGGGAGCTACAAAGAGAATTGTTTAAGGATGTCCTTTCTTCATATTTCTACATCGGTCATTCAATTGAAATTTCAACATGAGAAACATTACTATTTCTATGTGCAAGATATTTTTGGGAAAGTATCTCCAGTTAACATTTGATGTAAAGTTGCATATGTCCCTTTTTCAAGGTACTAAGTATTTTTTACATAGGTATGTGCACACAGGAACTGCAATGAAATAAGCGACAGATAAATTAAAGTAGCATGGCATTTTTATTAATTATCATTATTTGTGGTTTCTCAGTGTCTTTACATTAAAGAAACAATAAATTAAAATGTTTAATCTCCGTTTTTGAACTCTGAGAAATCTTATCTCAAATTAGTACAAATACAAGATGATAGTAGTTATCAGCTGTCGATGTCTGACAGCACTTTTGCAGGCAACGAGGATTTTACATATCTTTTCTTTGTTAAGCGCCTTCTATCTGTTGGTATTTGTTTCTACGTAGTCAATAAGGTACACATTATATTTCATTTATTAAAGAATTGTGTATGACAAGTTATTTTATCAGTCGCGGTATTTTTAAAATGCATTATATATGTACAGGAATGTTATTTGAGTTATGGGCCGCCAGAATGGGGCTATTTACTAAAGAAATGAAACTGCCCCAACCGGAAAAGTTATTTTAATAATCATATTTTTACTGGAAGCATAAAATTATAGTGTATTTAATAGTGATAGTAATACTAACTAGCCTATATTATTAGAGACGTCGAAAATGATGCCCCTCAGCAGTAATACATGGTCGGCGTCTGCGTAGTAAATTCCTGTATACGAGTGCCAGGTTATTTTGTTGCAAATTGCCGTACAACTCAAAACTATATTTATGTAATGGCATACTAAGGAAGACACAATATCTGACTGATAAAATGTCCTTAAAATCAACCACAAGGTGCTACCTGCAGATGCATTGTGGCCTTGACGACTGATATCCGAGCACGTAACTCAAGCAATTTCTAAATGGATTGATTTCAGGTCGAAATCTCGAAGAAGCTTTACTGATAATGTTAGACCACACTGCGACACTGATAATAATAATAATAATAATAATAATAATGCCTTCATTGTCAATTATTTCCTTATTTATATCATATTTACCTGAAACTTTATAGACAAATAGAATTATTGCACATAATATAGAGAAAAGGTGGTAGGCAAGTTGTCACAGTAGCAGATTTTTGGAGGATGGCTGTTAAATAATTTGGAACAGAGACAGTGATATATTATCGTTAAGAAATATAATAGAATTTAAATATATATGAAGATAACACAAAGCAACAGAGCTTAGGCAATACTTTTGGAATGCATTATTAGGAGAAAAAAAAGTTTAAGAAACACGAATGAATGAATTAAGAAGGATTACGACGACAATCTTGACGAAAGAGAACACAAAAAGTAGAAATAATGAAGTCTAGTGTTTAAGAAACATCATTTTATTTATTGGATTCATTCTTATAAAGTATATCATTGTTTTATTAAAATGAGTTTATCAATATCTTATTATGTACTGAAATACGTATTAATTAGCTTTAGATGCATTAAAATCTAAAACGTTGAAATATTAAGTTTCCATATAAGATCTTAAAGTGCATTTTCGTATGGGAAATTCCATTAAAACCAGATTATTATGAAAGAACAGGTTTAAGAAAAGGGAAGTACATATGAAGCTGACTAGCCTTGAAAATGCTCCTTTAAAGATGACGTACAAATGTTTCGCATTCCTGGGAAGGAGTTTTTATTGAAGTTGCAGACCAGTCCCTTTCACATTAGCATTCTAATGGAAACCATGCATAATATTTCTACATTGCGAACTATTTCCTTGAATTGCGTTATATCTCTATGTGAATCAGAGTTACCTGTAAATTCTATAGAGAATTGCTTTACAATGCACCCAATGTACAATTTATTATTCGTTAATGGTTCAGAGGTGTCCATATTAATCATTATTACGTATAATAGAGCACAAATAGTAAGTAAACGCATTAAAAAAAACTAATAGACACATCTAACAACTCTTGGTTTTGTCACATTCTTGGCAGGTAGAAAGGGCAAAATTATAAAAGATCTTACGTATAAAAATGAATAATGAATTGTATAGTGGTTTATGGTCTTCTTGTTTCTGCCCCGTTTCGGGTTGGGCTACCGTAGACAGTTACACCAGAGAACTTTCTCTTTTGACGACATATACTTTAACATATTAAAACTACACACACACACACACACACACACACACACACATAATTACTAATTAAAATATTATATTTAAGTGGGAGATTGGCCGTAAAAACAGCACGAACTGCAGAACTACTTGCATTCCTGATATTACGCACATTTCTGATATTAATAAGAAGTAGTTTTCATTGAGAAAACCCTACTAGCGAACACTATCTTAAGAGGTGTCTTATGAAGCATTTAAAATGTTAAAAATTTACTCTGTACGTTTCCGTGCAAAGAGGCTCCATGGCGGAAGCCTATGCTGGTGCTGCTAATATTGTAAAACACTGCCAAGGAACTGCGTGGAAAGCGGTGACAAGGTTATCGAGCATCATTTTTATTGATTTAGTTGGTGAATAGTAACCAGAGCTAATATTTAAATAGGAAGTATAAATTGTAAAGTATCACTTAACCAATCGGAGCCATGTATTGCGGAGTGATACATTCGTATTTGTTTATGTCGGGATAGAAGTAACAGGGCCGCTCCGAACTCGGGGGGAATGAGGTGATTTCCCGCACTTTATAACAATGAAGAAATCCCCGCCGCTTACTAACTCGCTGTGGCGTTGCATGTACCTCGACATTGGCTTTCTACTTCTGGGAGTAGCCATCATGCTCTATCGTTTCTGCATACGACTAGCAAAGATTCACAATTTTACAGTTGAGTAGATTTTTGTAATTGACTGCGTAATTGAAGCTTTCCCTGGCTTTCTGTCAATTACAGAGTAATTGAAATAATTAATATTTGTAATTTTAGAACCAGCAACTCAAGCCTGTTATGTATTTTCTTTCAGTGCAGGAATTTTAATGACATTACGCATATGTAGAAATAATATTATTTAGTGCTTAAATGCATTCATAAAATGTAATTTTTTAATATTTAACAACGTGTAAAAATGTAACCAGATAAGAGAAAACTTTCGTCCTTCTCCGAAAGTAGAAATAGCAAAGCGCTTGGCTTGACCAAAATTTTCCAGCGAATAGAAATGAAATTCAAGGAGGTAAGCATTGCTCTATAAAAGACGGTAGCACAAAATTGTCGGGAGCATTTCGCGCCGTTGCTCATGAATAGCGTCATTTATGTTGTGTATAAAAGGAATAGCTTTTGCCCAAAAGGGGGACAGTCTCAGAAATTTCCGTGTCCAGATACGCGTGGCTGCAATCGTCCGAAGATCAGCGGTAGAGCGGCCTAAGTACCAAGTATATGTACGGATATCACTGTGATTCAAAAGTTTTTGCACAGCTTATAGGTTTACGGTGTGGGTTCAGAAATATCGCTGTTTTTTGTGCCTGAGAGACAGCCGAGACACCAAGAACCATTATAAAGTTAAGGAATTGCCTAAGAGAGAATCATTTGTTACTAGGAATGAAAATGTGAAAAGCATTCCATGGCTGAAGGGAGTAAAATAAATTTGCTTCCATTTCACATCAAGTAAGGCCTGTGACAGATCCTCACACCCACGTATGCCCAAGAGTAACTGCTTTAAGATGATGTAAATAGTAATAACTATGAAAAAATATGTGGCTTATAGTAACAAACTAGGACATTTATTACTAACGTGCAATCTTGGTTATCTGGACGTTTGACTCTATGACAAGAGGGAAATGGTTGCCTTTTGTGTTTCTTCTGCTGGTAATGGCTAGAGCGATGGGTCTCTCTACTGTAACAAAGCTAAGTGCATGCAGAGGGCTGAACAACAGATCCCTTTGCATCCTAGTTGCTGAAGATGCTTCAAAATTTATTGAAGGTAGAAAGGGGAACTGGTGTCAGCGGTAAAATCATTACATCGTGTGATCGGGAACTCTCCAATAAGGCGTCAACGAGGCGATGGATTTAAAATAAGCGCGTTTGGGAATTCAAAAGTTCACCAATAATATTTAAATACTTCAAAGGCTCAGGGGAAGCCGTGGGCGCTGTGCTGTAAACCCCAGGTAACGCTTTGAAACCACGTGGCGACTTTTGGATTTCATATATATAAGGAGAAACAAATCTAGCAAAAGCATGTTTTTACCGGCTCGTTTTTACCAGTTGGCAGCCGCAGTTCAGATCAGAAAGTTAAGGTAGTGCAACGTTTTACCAGATCGCTTTACCAGGGGCTGTAGACGAGAGGCACACAGATGCAACACATTTAGCACGTGTCATCAAAGTCATAAAGATAACGAACCAGTGGCCTATAGCTGGTGTAGTCTGATTAAACATTTCAATGCGTTTAAATGAAGCAACGTCGTGTGATTTAAACCTCCCCTCTACATCTCCCTCCTCCCGTGACACGAGAGGCGACTTCGGGCCCCTGAATGACCAGGGGTATGAAGTGGGACCCTCGGTCCTACGACTACATCTATGGAAACCGCTTCAAATTTGCGCCCAACGTCGGGGCGCATCGTCCACACACCCCAGTAGAAATCCGCTTCAGGCCTAATGAGAAAAAAGCTTTGTAATATCTCTGGATAAAGAAGACCCCTCCCACCTTTAGTGATTTAAAACATAAATTTCCTAAATTAAGGCAAAGCTGAAAGAAGGACCACAAATCAGAAAACACTTGAAAGGTCCAACCCTTGATGCCAAGCTTACAAATCTCGAATTAGCTGTTTGGTCCTCTTTTAAAGCAGTTTTTAATGGTTTCTGGGCAAACAGAAAATGATAACCATGTTTCCTGAATGATCTGTTGGTGTTACTTCACACCTTGACTCCCCGGAAAATTTGCGCTCAATAAGCGACGAATAGGGTGAGCGCTTTTCCCAAGGCATCCTTACAATCAAGGGTACTAGAACCTTCGATTATTTTGTTGTCTTCTTAGGGAGTATACACTTTTCAAATCAAAATAAAGGTTAAAATTGCAACTAAATTTGAGACTTTTCTGCAACGTGTACACATACATACTGAACCAAAAAGCCCTACTGCGTTCTGAGTGAGCATTTCTTGTTGTATTTAATTATATCAATATTCGCTTCTGGCGTTTTTTTTTTAATTATGTTGTGTATCTACCGTGACCTCATAGAGGAAAACTATTTTCTATTGAATTTTGCTACCCAAAATTAGATATATTCACATATTGATTACTTCTAAATGGAATTGTTTTGATGCATTTAAAATCATTAATTCGTGTCCATATTGTGTGTGCTAGTGTCGTGTAATTAGGAAACGTGACGTAATAAGAAAAACTATTTGTGCCACTGAATTCAGCATCACGAATTTAGAAAGGATTATTACATTTCAAACCAGATACCGAAAATAAAGTTGAAATTTGGTGACTAGTGTAATTAACAAATACAAAATAAGGCGATAAATTGACTGTGTAATTCTGTATATTATATTATATTTTTTATTTATTATAATGAGTGTTGAATAGATTCCATATGGGGACAAAATTAGAAGAGTAGAAGAATGAAGAATGGTCAAAGAATACAGATAATGAAATGTGTACACTTTGCAACACCAAAGGATAAATAAAGTGTATGACAAAAGGTTTTCAAAATGACTCTACCGCCACAGGTGGCCGAGGTCGTTAAGGCGCGGACTCGTGAGCGGGAGGTCTGGGGTTCGAATCCCGCCAGGACCGTCCTCCCTGACTCATGTTTCTCCAGGTTTTCCTCAGTCCTCATAAATGGCAAATGCCGGGGAGGTACCCTAAACTTAGGCTTGAAACGTTTCTTTCCTAATAAAAAAAAATCCTTTCCCAATTTATCATTTCATCTCATCAGTGTTCACCGCCTGTGGTGCCTCAGTAGTAAAAACGGACGTTCAACACCAAAAAAAAAAAACAAACAAACAAACAAAATAAACTCGATATTAAATAGACAATATCTAAAACTAAAAACATTTATCAAGTCCGTTAATTGAATGAAATGTAATATCTTCAGTTACTTACTTTTTAACTACTAAAGGCAAACAAGTAAATACTGTACATAAACAATCAGACACTATGGTCAACATGTAACTTCAAATTTAGTATTGCTTTAATCTCCGTCCTGTCGACTCATTGTACAAGCGTGCGCAATGTTGATAAAGTATGTTGTTGTGTCAGGAATGATTGGGCGAAGCTGAACAGATTATAAATATGTACACTGTCAGGCGAAATAGGCCCAGTCCATCGAGATTAGCGGATGACCTTCACATTTTTCACTCTCAGCTGTCGCTCTTTTCTTCCAGCACTTATGTTATTTAAATCACACGATCCTCCTATCGTATAAATTGTAGGTTCTTAACAGCTTGATGGTAACAGGAAAACAGGCTTTATGTGTTTATCTTTCTTATCCTGAATTAATTAACCGCTTAAACTGGAACTTAATTGTGAAATAGAAGCAATAATTATCTACAATGTAACACAACTTAAGCTATTTCTCTAGTTTTATTACAAAAATAAGGCTATCACCATATTAACATTTACATAATTTATGTAAAAAGTAGTGCTTAATGTTTGATGCTACTGTATTGATTTCTGCAATTTTCGGATTTTATTACTTAGTTCTAAGTAACATTCTATCGCTATATAAATGCATTTCATACATTTCCAAACAAGAAACAAAATTATATTTTAGGGATTAGTTCATATTTCGGCATTTAGCGCATAAGAAAATATATTTGGTTATTTATTACAATATAGAGCTTAAAATAACATTATTATTCACTCGAAATGACATTCAGAAGAATCGGAGACTGTGAAATATATTCAACATTTATATTATATTTACTTCAATCTGGCACATTGTTGGTGTATTATTGTAGGCAGTTCTACAACAATTAACAAGCACTACATAAAAACCATTGTTGACTGACGACAAATGTGTAACACGATGTGTAACAGTTGGGATTAAAATAAAAGCGGCGTGTTTCATAAAGATGACAATTTACATATCACAAGTGAAAGAATTTCTGTTTCACAAAAAATTAGCTGGCATTTGTAAAGTTGCTGCACTGTTCCTTACTCTGGTTGCACCGTTATTTCATGCAAGAGTGCCTTCATTTTTACATAACTCGTTCTGAAACGTTTGTGGTATCTATTCAAAATGTGTTACATTCTCCACGTTTATCAGAGTTTTAAATGCTCTTTGTCTTTTGCCATGAATGTGTAGTACTTGATGAGTATTATTAAGAAGTGAAAAGTAGATATGCATTTATTCACAAATGTTATATACAGGGTGTCCCATTTATCTTGTTCACTCAAAATAACCTTTTTTCTGATGCGTCAAATGAAAAATTGTTTCAAACAAAAGTTTTTTTTTTTAACATCATGGGTGTGTTCTTGTTGAAAGTATACTTTAATGTAGGAGATACGGGATAGAACTTCGTTCTATTAATTGACACATGTACATTTTATTCGAGAATACCTTACCATATCCAAGAGCATTCAGAAATGTATAACACTGTATAATTTTAGTCAAGAAACTATAGATATGGAAATGATAAATGCATTACTTTTTTTAATTACACTACAATGCGTTTGTTTAACCTCTTCAATAATGTAACATCAAATAAATCATCATCTATCAACTTACATTATTCAATAGCATTTCTACATTCTTTTCAAGTGTGTACATCTTGTAACAATAGCTCAGTGCAGTACTAATTTACTTTGATGAATATTTAAAACATTCTTTTGGACAATAGAAGTACATTATTTCTTGAAATTTTGTAAAAATATGTAGCATTTTACCTCAACTATAGCAGAAACTAATAAACTATACCTCAATATGTATGTACAACGGAAAAAGTTTGTTACACCGAAAACTTGCATTCTCTAGTTGTTTATTGTATCTCAGAAGAATTGAAATTTAAAAATATTAAGAAATGTAATTATTTATATAATTATATTAATTAAATATGTAATTGATTAAACTATTATCCACAATATTAAGTTCCTTGTTATAAAGAAAGCTCTCTTTTAACTTTTAACGTACACATTTTGTCGTTCTCAGTGCATATGAAGTTGCCTTTATAAGAGAGGCATAGTAAAATAATAAAAGTTGGTGTTTCAGCCCAAAAGGTTACTTCCTTCGACTTAAACTACATTATTTAATTCCTTCGAATTAAATTACGAATTTTCACAGCCCATTACCACTCCCCCATTATTGGAAAATCGCCATTCATGTAGAAATTTGAGATTTAGGAAGAGACATTTTTACTTAGAACTGTAGATCTCCATAAGAGAATTACCTTGTTAACAGTCAACCATTTGTGGGAATCCTGCAGTGACGCGTTATCGCTGAAGACATTTCCGTTTCATGCCTTCATGCTGTGGAAGCACAGTTTTCTATAGCAAATGTCCACTTTGTGGTGCAACTTACAATAGCAAACGACCTTATACCAGAAAATGTCGCTATTAATTATCTGGTGTACTTCTAATGGTTGGCCATTCCATATGTTCTTATTGTTTGAGCTTTTCATTTGTTTTCAGTTCATGGTGATGACTTTATGCTTCATTCCCTGTAAAAATGTGCAAAAATAAATGTGATTTATACAAGGAGATCCAAATTCTCCTGGCAGAATTCCTCAATGACAACATCATCAAATTATTGTAGCCAACTGAAATTCCTAGTTTACTGTTTATCATTTAACTTTAACCTTAACATGAACATTTTTTCATAATCAATTTAGCACATTTTTAGTGACGATGAATGAATAAATTGTCACAACAACGCCCGTTTTACTACTGAAGCACCACAGGCGATGAACACTGGTGATACATGAAATGAAATGATATATTGGGAAAGGATTTATTTTTAAGGAAGGAATTGTTCCAAGCCTAAGTTTAGGGTACATCCCAGGCATTTGCCATTTATGAGGACTGAGAAAAACCTGGAAAAAACCTCGGTAGGGAGGACGATCCTGGTGGGATTCGAACCCTAGACCTCCCGCTCACGAGTTCGCGCCTTAACAACCTCAGCCCCCATGGCGGTTTTGTGACGATGTCTCTGTATCATGACTAATGCTATATATAATTGGTTCGTTATCCAAATTACCTACTTACTCAGTCTATAACTTGATCGTGGGGTGGTGGTGTTGTCGTTGGTCCCACGTTGGTGAGCCAAATTATGAGATGATTCGTATGGCTCCTGCTATGTGTCACAGGTGTCACAGGTTGGGCACCAACCTTGATGCGATCTGTTATTGGCGTTGAGTGGCCTTACGATGTACTGCCGATTTTGAAATGGTTTCGAATACTGATTATTGATCGCTTCGGCGTTGTTACATATGGCAGTAATTCTCAGCGGATGCCACTATTTTGTTGATTGGGACTCAACAGAACCGGGAGAGGAGTGTGATAGTGTAATAAGCACTCGATGCGTCATAACATGTAATTGCGTATTTTATTATAACAAATTCTTTCGCGTCCTCTGGTGTTTTGCCTATGATATACTTGACTATCTCGAATAGAAACTTAGTTGCCGCGTGTGAAACTTACAGACGAGTGAAACTGAAAGTCGAACTTATAATGAATACTGCGAACTGTGTGTATCTTTCCACGTGTAAAACTTAGAACTTCCTGTCTCACCGCGTGTAGAACTCGTAAATTGCTTGCTGAGCGATGAACTTATGAACTGAATGCAATGAGTGCCTGTCTTATATATTAAATTAAAATATAAAACGTTGACGAGGAGACGCCAAAAGACAAGCACAAACCTCGCGCCTTTCTTTTAAAAGTTCAAACATACATTTTCCATTGGTTGGTTCAACTTCATCTGCCTTGCGTTCCATTTTGTTTATAAACATAAGACAGTATTGGGTGATTTAAAAGGCTGACACCATGACAGCCGGTTGGGGTCAACGTCCCTGCATTAGCTGTTCCTTTTAAAACTTAACTCTCGGGTCTCTTTTGTATAAAGGTTTTATAATCCTTTTGTTCGCGTTCCAGGGTACCGTAACAAAGCACCAAAGGAGTTTTCTCTTCATGTTTATACTCAACTGTACAGTTCTGTCGTATTAAGTATCTACATCACTAGTTATACTATATAAAATATTATAATTATGTTTGTAACTGACATATTATATTGTATTTATATTTTAGTGGGTATTCTTTGTATTATCCCTCATTTAATGACAGAAAAATCTCTAAAGCGTTGGTTTCTTCTTAAATCCGCAGGGAGATATTTTTTCCAATATGCCCTATTGGTTTCTGTCAATTGGCGAAATCGCGTGTGTTGCACGCTTAGGCACGCATCAACTTGCAACAAGCTTAGTTGCGTAACAAAGCTTTGACACGATTGATAAATACTAAAGGTACTTTTCTTTCCCCCCCAATTTAGTGTCAAAAGAGATTGGCTATTTATAGGTCTTCTGGAGTAAACAGACATAGAAAGAACTACAGCGATTGTGCGCAGTCTCGAAGCTATCATATTATGAAGGGGTCACTGCCCATGCACTGTGCTGGTACAAGCAAGTAGTAGGTGCATCAACTTATCTGCACATACTTAAAGAGATTGCTTTACAATTTTTGATTAATATCGGTGCAATGACTAATGCCATGAACTGGGACAGTGTAAGAGTAAATAACCCATGTTCCTACAAAATTCATTAGTTTCTAAAACAGACAAGAAACTTAATAGAGCAGCTTCAGACTATGAACTCTCCGCCCTGCATGTTGCAAATTATGGTGCATACTTAAGAGCTTAAGGAATGAAAGGGCAGCATTTATGTTTTATCCTCTGAAAATATTTGTAAAGCAATTGCTGTGTTATTATAATCAGAAAGGGCTTAAACTTCCGAACGTGTCTAATCTCCGGTTTGTATGTGTAATATCCAGTTAGTAAACTAAATACAAGAGGGTGATGTGATGCAGTTTCAAGATGCATATGTAAACAAAACAGTTCTGCATTGCTGTTCATTAATCTGCTCACTTGTGCTTGTGCTTAAAAGTCACAAGAAGCTACTACAAGTGGGTTTCTATTAAAAAAAAAAAAAAAAAAAAAAAAAAAAAACACACACACACACAAAGTGTTGTCCCGTCAAAGTATTGAGTGCAAATTTAAAACAATTAACTTATTCCGAGTTTAAAATAAGTGTCTATTTCTCAAATACTCAAGAGTTGGGCACCGAGGCTTAGTATCTCTCCGCACACACCCACTTAGTTTGGCAACGCCGATATATGCAGTAATTGACTGATCTTCATATGACATTAAATTTTGCGTCTAGTATTTTAAGGGTACAACACAGAGGTCATATGACTAATATTATATTATTAACAATTTATAGTACCATTACTAACGGCTGCTGTTGAAACGTTTTCATTTACAAAGGGCAAAGTTAATTACATTTCCTTCTCGGAATGGTGTCTATTTTGAAGGCATGTACTCTTTTCTACTTGTCAGAATTGTCTTTCTTTTACTGCTCTCTAGGCAAGGCCAAGGGCACCAATTTAACGGTGGGAATTGTGTTATAATCACTCTACTTTTCCCATACGTAATCATATTTTTTTAAACTCAACTTGGTATTAATTAGAACGAAAAAGAACACAAATGTGAAACGCTTGCTTTAGTTATTCCCACTTGGCACATTATGTAAGAAAAAATACATACAGCCACATGATTACTCTAAGATTGCTGAAAAAGCCTGTTGCACGATATAATTACTTAATTTCTTGCTAAGATACTCAGACATTTCCTCCCCTACAAGAAGCTAAAGGTCATACTAATTGTATCCTGTTTGTAGTTAGGTAAGTTTATTGTTAAGCTATTCAATCACATCTTTGTACATAATATTACAAATAATGCAGTAACAATTTATCTATCTTTGACTTCATGAAATGTATGGTACACTTATTAATTGAATCCGAATGTAGGCGGAAAACTGCAGACAGAAGTTTACTAGGACATTCAGGAAGTAATGGCAACACTGTTGTAAACCGGTGCTCCTAGCGGTGACCTTTGCAATCTAGCATTACGCTACAGAGCAGCAATTGTTTGATAAATCCGCAATATTGAAAAAGTCTCCAAGTAACCTCTTTTGTAAATACAGCAACTATTTCTAATTTGTAATAATACTGCCCCGATACATTTTCAGTAAGTGTGAACGAAGGTGTTTCATAAAAATCCAAGTTGCAAGAGAAAAATTTCAACTCAGTGTTTCAGGGTATTACAAGAAACTTGTGGGAGAGAAGTCTTTCCATATGGAACTGTTGTAAGATGGGAACAAGAAAAGGAGAACTGATACGTCCACTGTTGCAACAGAGTTTAGACTGAATAAGGTATTGAATGTATGGAAATTGTAGCTTCATTTGTTCATAAAACTTCAGTAAAGCAGCTGAAAATGAGAAAATTTGTGCCAGCTGGTATCGCACTGTGTAAATTAAGTTGGAAAGTGAAGACAGAAAAGTGCACCTGGAGCAACATAAGCATGAACATGAAGCGTTTTACATGAGTCCTTGTGATTGTTGCTTGCTTAAACCTTAGAGAAGCATTTGTTGACTCCAAAGAGCTGCCAATTAATAGAGGTATCCAAAAATGATGCTACGGATGAAGTACGCTGTCTTTGAAGGATATGCCATATATTGTTATGAGGGCATTCAAAATGTTTTTCACGTGCCATTTTATAGTCTAAGCTAAGGACTGGATTCGAAAATTTATCTTCGCATCCTTCAAAGTACTCCCTCTCCACACAGTTGCAGACGGTGCAACCACTTGTCAAATTCACTACGGCGCTCGGGCTGTCAGCAGGGATGAACTTATAGTTTGAGCAAGGTCAGGTTGCACGGTGCAAGGTCAAAGCTATGGGTGGGTGGTTTCCTCAAAGTTGCAGCTTTCTGTGAGAAGACGCAGTGTCTTTGGACGCCGCCATCTGAGCTCTTCAAATAAAATATCCAATATATAAGTTCCATAATATACTCCATTCATTGTCATTTCTTCTAGCATACATCCAGTCACCAATGGTCCTTTATACCTGAAGAAAACAGTGAACATTCGCTTCCGAGAATGAAAATCTTGTCAAAGAACAGCTGGTCTTGGGTCATTCTCATTTACCCACACGCAGTTCTGAGCTGTATTTGGACGGTATAGAAATAAAACCAACTTTCATCATCAGTGCATATATCTGTCAAACGTTTAGAACCACTTGGTGGAAACACGTTTATCAGTTTTCTTGCACGTTCCTTTCTCCTCTTCTTTTCTTCATTGGCTAGGGAATAAATAAGAAAAAAGGAAAGTTTAAGAAATTATAGAGGAGGAAATGCAGAGAGAATGGATAACAAATTAGTCGATAATGAGAGAGGAAGAGAAAGAGGAAAAATGATGAATACTAAATACAAGAAGCAAAGGAACAACGAATAAAAAGAAAGGAGAAAATCAAAATGGAGAAAAAAATATTTAAAACAGAACTAAAAACAATGTATAATTCAGTCAGAACAGAGAGAAAAAGAATGTCAAGTAATAAAACAAAGGAGGAACGAAAAACACAAAAGACAAATGGAAAGTAAAATTAAAATAACGAAAAATAAATATAGCGCGATTACACAAACAGAATATTTATACAAACAAAATAATGGCGTGTCGAGGAATCCCAGAGGGTATGGAAGAATTTGCGTGACTCGGCAAGTAGATTTAGCGGGGCGAGGGGGGGGGGGGGGAGAAGTTATTGTCAGAAGACTAGCAGAAAATGTACAATTAGCAGATGGACATAGAAAATACGAAATAATTCAAGTAATTAGGATGGTACAAGACAAAACATAAACAAGTGGAAAAATAATTTAAAAAAAACAACGCCGTAACAGTGCTTAAGGCTTACAAAAGGGAGGGAGGTGAGAAAAGCGTCTATCTTATGTCTAATTAAGAAAAGAATATAAATAAACATTGTAAAGTGCCAAACCGGAATGTGAAAACAAAATGGCGGGGGATATAAGAACTGCAGCGATTTGGGGGATACCACAATCATGTGGAATTTGGTCAGAAAAATTACAGAGGACAAATAAACATCGAACCCTCAAGTGGCTGGCGTATTTTAATAGCGTGAGTGGAAAAACGGAATGAGGAGTGGAAAGGGACGGCGACTGTCCCTTAGAGAATTTCCCCTCAGTACCAACACTAGCCGGACAGCAAAATTATGTTGACGATTAAAAACTAAAAAATGGGAGAGCACTTGGGATTAAAGGCATTTCAGCTGAATTCATAAAACTCTCTTTAGAAGCATTGGAACTGACCATCTCTTGATCTACTGGTTATCGCTGCTGACTGCGGGCCGGGAGACCCGGGTTCGATTCCCGGTAGCTCTTAGGACTTTTTCTAAGTTAGGGAGGTCTGGAAAGAGTTCACTCAGTCTCGTGAGGACAATTGGGAAGCTGCCTGATGGAGAGGTGGCGATCTTCGATCTAGTAAGCTGCGGTATAGCGATCAGCGTGATGTGATGTGCTGATCACATACCCCCCTGCAATACTGCCCTGTATCATGTGCTGGAGGTAGAGGACGCACTCTTTTTTGACGGACATCCTCCTTTCGGTTGTTGATGTTCTGCATCTTCAATCTTCATGGTTTTCTTCCTGTCCGATAGTGGAATGAACGACATTTTCGTGGAGAAATGCAATTTCGTCATTTTCACTTCAATTAGCACAACATGGTCTGATTATCCCTAATAAATTATCAGAAATTATTTCTTGGCAGACAAAGACAACACACCCGATTTGTGATTTCTTATTTATTTAAATATGCAATCTTATGTCAGTGGATGTCATGGCTGACTAATATGAAACAGACTGTGCTCTTTACGTCCGATTGTCAACTAAAATAAAATGGTAAAAGAGCATTAATAGTTTATCACTTACATTTTAAATAACACTGCCAAAAATCCATAGTTTCGGTTTTAAAATCATATATCCGTAGATGACGACAAAAAATCGTAGATCTGCGGATAAGTTCATAGAGTTGGCAGCATTGTGACCAACTGATATCTTGTCTACATTATTGGTACGACAGCACATTATTGAACACGTGCGCGTCTTAAAATTTACGAGCGTTGTGTTTCAGGGTTAATAATGAAGATATAGAAAAAACCTTAAAACAATTTATTTTAAATATACGAGTGCATAACCATAAACAGTGTATCACAGAATATAGATTTAAAAACTTGGAGTAAAACTTAAGCATACAAATAATAGCAAAAAGTTTATTTATTGCCTACAGATTCTTAATATACGGTTTAATGAGACATCTACAGGAATACATGTAAATGTGTGCGTGTTGTGTTTATAAGAGTCACAAAAACATATGTAGGAAATTACCTTGAAACTTTATTACATAAAAATAATCAACAAATTGATAAATGAATCAATTATTATTTTAATCTATTTGAGTTAAGCTCTCGAGTTTTAATTAACGCATTGTATAATCAGTACATTTGACGGGTAAAGATTCTGCATTAGTATGATATATGTGTTCAGTAATCAGAAAATGTTTTGTCTCGTGGGGTAATCATGCTCTTCAGTTTTGAAACTGTCCCGTTAAGTAAGAACAGAAAGTTTATATGTATGCTTAATAGTTAGAACATTAAACTCTACGAAAATGTGATTCGTGGATAATGCATAGGTTTCGTAAACAAACTGTAATCAGTTTTCGGAGAGAGCGTGATTTAACGGCTTCTCCCCAAATTAATATTCCATACTGAATTACAGCGTGAAACAGAACTAAATAAACTACACGAAGTACAGAATTAGGTAAGAAAGACCTAACAGATATAAACTGAAAAAGAAAATGGGGTGAATTATATAGCGTATTTATTGATCTTAAATCAGTCTTTGACAGTGTTCAGAGAGATGCTCTATGGGTAAAACTGTCTCCAACAAAACGACAAAAGCTCTGATGCAGATATACAGCGATATAAAAGTCGGTGTTAAGATAAATACAAACACTATATCGGAAAGTAAATCAGCCAGCAGAGGAGGTCGTCAGGAATGTTTTGTATCTCCGTTATTGTTTAATCTATTTATAGGAGCTATCTCAGATACCTGTTAACGGAGGAAGCTAATGCTCCATATGGACGGTACATGCATTCCTGTATTTTTGTATGCTGACGATCTAAGTATTTTACTACTAACAAGGGATAGTTTGCAGAAAGGCCTCGACACCCTAGAAGATTATTGCCTGAAATGGTGTATGGTGATAAAGACATTTAAAAATGACCACGTGTATGGTAGAAATGAAAAATGGCACTATAGCGGACAAGAAATTGAAAATGTTAAAAATATTTGTTATTTGGGAGTAATCTTGGATGAAGAAGAATTGAATAAAATTCAAATCCATTTTTGGAAAAGGGTTCTTGGGCTCTCCAAAGGAACGTCAAACTGTGGGGTCATGAGGTGGTGGGTTGTTTTGAAGATACGGTTAATAGTAAAACAAGAACGGTGGTTTAGACTAATGCGGGTAGAACTAATGCGCTAAATGCTACAGACACCAGATACAAATACAACACTAACGTTTAGAGCTGCAGAGATGGAAAGAGAACTCGGAGGAATTGACCTGGGTTCAATATGGCAACGAGACAATGAAAACAATAAAAATGTATAGAACAAGGCTAGAGGGTATCAGCAGGCAGAAAATCGAGGAAAAATGTAATACGAAAGTCTTCTTGAGCCTATCGAATGAAATTAAATTAACCTGGGGTGAAGTGACGTATATGTTCGTTCCAGAGAGAAAGGAAAGATCAGGGATGACCTGTTTTAGACTAGGAGGTTGGAAGGCTAAACAATTACGGATATTTCTAGTAGGAGAAGCAGTCCATTTTTTGGAGGGGATGAGGAATGGACACACATTCTAGCCGAGTGTACCCAATGGAAACACCTGAGAAATTTTTTGTTTTCATAAGCATTTTAAAGACAATTAGAGGATGATGGGCATACTGGCACCTGTTTGCAGATTACGCTAATTGGTTGAACATGGGCATTTTCCTAGCCAAAGTGCGCGAGGCTAGAAGCAATTTATTTTATGATTAGAACGCAATAACTAATTTAAATGTAAACAGCGTGTTCACTAAAGTATTTGTAAATACCGTGCTTCTCATTTTTAACATTTAAAAATACTATTACTATTGCTTTGTATTTTTATTGTTTTTCCTCTTTCTAACTGTCTACCATACTTAAGCATGTACAGTTGACCACTAATGCACAAATTATATTTGTAATATGTATATAGAATTTCATAACAATAAAGATACTACTACAATAAAATAAATATGTAAAATGAAGGAAATTTCACATAGCTCCTTGACACATTTATTCCGTCTCTTATCAACAAGTACACTATCAAAATTAGACGAGGGCTAATCAGGGTACAAATTACAAAGTGTATCCAGGAATACTGATAAAGTGTTTTAACAAAGCGGTGATAAAGAACAGTAGGTGGAGTTAACAGCCTTTTCCAGCTACAGCAAGGCCGCCGAGTTGCTCCATAACGTTACGTTCTCTTGCCTTGAAATTATTCTGCTTTAAGAAAGACGTACTTCATTCAATGCTCAATAACAGAAACCTTGAAAACATTGATGAGATGTCTCAATGCTGAAGGAATAAATGAAAACCTCAAATTAGGTGATTTAATTTAAAGATGGAGAATTATCGCTATCAAGCGTTTGCTGTAAATGCATTACTGGAAGTTTTATGGAGTCTTGCTCGAACCTTTTCTGAAGCAAAGACAAGACAGGAAGTAGAAAGGGACAGAACAACCAGTAGAGATTTGTGAGAAAGGCCAACTTTGTTGTAACTGAACTATTGTAGAAAAATAAACAATGCAAGCGTGATGTGACTTTTTAGGCAATGTTACTAGTTTTTCTTTAAATTTCGTAATATGATATTATATTTTCATCGTGAAATCCACCGCCACGGGTGGCCGAGGTCGTTAAGGCACGGACTCGTGAGCGGGAGGTCTGCGGTTCGAATCCCGCCAGGATCGTCCTCCCTGACTGGAGTTTTTTCCAGGTTTTCCTCAGTCTTCATAACTGGCAAATGCTGGGGAGGTAGGTACCTAAACTTAGGCCTGGAACGCTTCGTTCCTTAAAAAAAAATATCTTTTCCCAATTTATCATTTCATCTCATGTATCATCAGTGTCCACCGCCTGTGGTGCCTCAATAGTAAAAACGAGCGTTAAACACTACTCAGAAAAAAAAAATCGTGGAATCCAGGTATATATTCTTAAAATATGTAATAATTGTGTAAATGAAACCACGTCACATATTTAAAAATACTTTTTTTTTTCTCCCGAAGTGCACCCTGCTGTTTCCTATTCATTGCTTTCGAATTCCGCCCCAATGAACAAAATACTTCATAATTTAAAAGCACTGCTGACACATAGCAAATGTATAATCCGAGCAAAGTAGTCCCTGCTATCTTCAAAGACTTGCTGGAAACCATTTCTGACAGATACTTCAGAATCACCTCTACAGACTTCATTTCTGCTTCTAATAACGGAAAATGGGAGCTGTTTCTTCAATTTGGAGAAAAGGAAGAGGTCATATGGGGCTAAAGATGAACTTTAGGGAAGGTGAAGAACATGCTTCATATTTTTGTGAGATGTTCAGCATCAACATTTACCATGTGGGGTCATGCATTATCATGGTGCAGTATTCAGCTTGTTTCACCGAAATGTAGTCTTTTGCACGTGATAAGCTCTTGCAGAGTCTACAGGACATAGCATTGCCCGGTGTAGTAAATCATTCCTTGAATATAGAAAATTGATATGATCATAAATTTCCCAGTAGAAATAACCCCTTTTGCCTTATTTTTGGGAGGAGGGTGTTGGTGACCACACAGAAACCCGGATGTTCCTATAACATCATCTTCGTGCAAGCCGACGTGCACAAACACGCCTCACGTGCACAAACACGCCTCACGTGCACAAACACGCCTCACGTGCAACTCTTCACTTACCAAATTTGGGTGGTGCCCAGTGAAATTTTCAGAATTTCAGTAAATGTTCTTAATTTTATTCGACAACCGTCTCTCACAATGACATCAGGGGTGTTAACGTTTTATTCCATTAGAGCATAAATGCAGCGTTGGGTCGAAATTTCAAATTGATCGCCTCTCCTATTTAAACACTTTAAATCATCTTCGAGCTGTGCTATAGAGAAGAACTCTGCACAGCCTCCTGTAACAACGCATTCGCATCAGCTGAGGATTGTTTGAGACGACAATAGAACTTCAGTGCAGCACGTTGTTGGTCATGTGTCATCTGTATTTGCTATAGGCGGAACTGAATATGTTTCAACTTGCACGTCTCTCATAGGCAGAAACTGGAAGTGACAACAATGAAACTAGTACCACAGATGCATTATTACGAAGTTAAATTTTAGCGCTAGAAATAAAGCCTGAACAGTCGACAGTTGGTAGAAACGAACAGAAGCAGGAAACAACTGAACGTCTATTATAGATATGCTTAAGAATTTTATAAATTGTCACATTAACGCTGCGATTGGCGGGAACGCTACAGAAATTACTGTGGAAGACGCATGCGCTGTTCGTCACGTATCAACAGACACGATAATGGGATTATCTGCTTTAGAAGTCTTTGAGTTAATTTTTGTGATAGGCTAATTCATAAAGTGCATTGCATTTTAAAACACATTAGCCAAAATAAAATTAGTTTCTTTTAAAAATACTTTTAAAGCGTCGCCAGAAGTGCAGTGTTAAGCAGAGAATTGGAAATGCAACTTTGGCAACTGATGGGGACAAGTGAAGAACTAAAAGGGTGGGGGAGGAGAAAATTTTGGAAAGCTTATAAATATACCGCATGGACATTAAAGTATTTAAAATATGAAGTATTTATAAAATGGCCAAAATATGCGTTTACATATACAACCAAATCAAAAACTAGTGCAGTGAAACCATTCTAACCTGTAAAGGTATGGTTCAATAAAAAAATTTGTTCATTTCAACGAAATAAGAAGTATATTTTCATAATATGTACATACATATGTATATAATTTAATGGAAAAGATATATGTTATACATGAATGCTCAATGAACGTAAAATAATAGTTATTAATTTACCCTTACTCAGAATAAAAGTAAGTTTTTGCACTTCGCTGATAACCACTCTACTTATTTTAGTAATGAAATTGTTTCAATAAGTTTATAGTCATGTACATTATACTTTCTGGGAAATACATAACAATTTTACATTATGTAAAGAATTGAGAAAACACAACAGAGAATAAAAGTTAAATAAAACCCACTCTTTCCATATCACTTTTCTTAATGACAGCAAAGCATACAGATGAGTGTTAATCGACCTCAAACAGGTAGCAAAAAGCCAGTTAGGGAAGAACCACATTTTTAATGCTACAGTACTGTGTGCATGCTAATGACCCATCTAAAGCTTCAGAGATAAATCCCAATCAGTCATTAAAATTAAACGTATAGGATGTACTAGTCATATTAAAGAATAGAAAGGTGTCAAATACAATGAGGTGTATAGGGGTGTCAAAAACATAGATGTTTTACTGTAATTTGTACAAAAAAATTCATAAGCATATAGTTTAGGGAAAAAATATACTACTGCATAAAAAATTCGGTACCTAATGATAAGATATAACCTCATGTAGTTCATACAATGGTCAATTTCCTACCATAGTTCTTAACATTCTCTGGATTCATGAAATAACTTCAGGAATGCGCATCATACAATGTTTTTTTCTACGACGGAACAAAATATACAATAAACAAATATTTTAAGAAGGAGAGCTTATAAGTTAACAGTTTCATTGTTCTCTAAATCAACAAAACGGTTAGGAAATGTTGAATGCTACATGCGGTGGCGGTCATTTCGAGAGCATTATGTGTACAATGGATGTAACTACACTTTTCTTCAGCACTGTTGTGCCGTGGTCTGCTAGAGAACAGAATTCCAGACGTTTCGTCCGCTACTACGGCGTACATCTTCGGTGGCGTGGACAAAGTCTCCTTGGAGATGGTATCACTGCGTTCTGACGAGGAGACTTCGTCCATGCCACCGAAGATGTCTACTATAGTTGCTGACGAAACGTCTGAAATTATCTTCTCCAGCAGACCACGGCACAACAGCCCGGAAGAAAATTATAGTTACATCCATGACTGCGGCTGCGAAAGCCCTACATTCTCTTATGTCTGCAATGCCTGAAAGTTAGGCATTCGAAATAGAAAATCAACAAGGAAATATATAAATCAATATATGAAAAACTTACGATGCGGTGCTCTGAATGCAAGTCAGAACCACATGGAATTAACTAACCATGAAGCCACAGGCTTTTAAGAGGGTAAAAAAATTAAATTTACTTTAGATATTGGAAACAATGGAAGCAATAAGTACTAAATACGTAATTAGAGACTAACACGGGCAAAATATGAATATTATATTACTTATTTGTATTACATGTAATGTTTACGTATTGAAAAAACATTTGATCTCTAACTGAATGAGGTTCATTCATTTGAAATCACAATTATTTTTCTGTACATAAACTGAACAGCAGTTACAAAAGTGACGACGTTTTAAACTCTTGCCTTAGGCACTCGAATTTGCAACTCTACGCACTGTCGTGGAAAAAAGATTGAAGTATCTCTTACACCTCAGATTAAAAAGTTTGCGATAATCAACGAAATTCTTTGTGACAATTATAGAGAAACTGGGACCTCTGTCTGCGTAGTGAGAAAATGAATGAAAGGTATTAACGTCCGTTTTTGCTACAGAGGTACTACAGGTCATCACAGGTACCTGATGATACATGAGATGAAATGATAAATTGGGAAAGGATTTTATTTTTAAGGAAGGAAACTTCCAGGCCTAAGTTTAGGGTACCTCCCCGGCATTTGCCATTTATGAGGACTAAGGAAAACCTGGAAAAAACCTCAGTCAGGGAGGACGATCCTGGCGAGATTCGAATCCCAGACCTCCACTCACGAGTTCGTCCGCGCCTTAACGACCTCGGCCACCCGTGGCGGTGAGTAATGAGAGAGAGATTATGTAGCAGGTTTATACACATTGTAAAACATGGGTAACTTAATATTGTAATATTTTTTCATTTGAATGACAACGTAAACAGTATTGTAGTCTGCAGGTGTAAAGTCCTAAAATAGAGAAATCTTGCTTTGCCGTCTTATATTTCATCAACGTGTATAATATAAAATATAGCATGCTGTGCATTGTCGAACAGAAGAAAAGCGTTTCCGTGCACATTCTTCCGGTGGAAAACACGAATAGTTTAAACGTCATTCCTAATTGTCGGAATTAATCCCTTATACAACAAAGTAATTAATTTTATATTATCCTACAGCCATCTTGCGTCCCGTGAAGGATATTAACAAATGCAGGAAACTCAACAAAGAGCTTTCATATTTTAAAGTGAGAATGTAGACACGAGTTCATTTGTTTAATGCTTTCACACATGGAATGAATGAATAGTGCTTAACGCCCGCTTTTGCTACAGAGGCACCACAGGCGATGGACACAGATGAAATGATATATTGGGAAAGGATTTTATGGAAGGAATCGTTCCAGGCCTAAGTTTAGGGTACCTCCCCGGCATTTGCCATTTATGAGGACTGAGGAAAACCTGGAAAAAACCTCAGTCGGGAAGGACGGTCCTGGCGGTATTCGAACCCAGACCTCCCGCTCACAAGTCCGAGACTTAACGACCTCGGCCACCCGTGGCGGTTTTCACACATGGAAGCGTGCATAATGACGCTTTAGCTAAATGTGCTGCAGAAAAAGATTTTAGCAGTTACCATGATTTATCTCTTTGTAGTATTGAAAGTTTATGGTTTTTTAAGGTAAGTCAATTCATTTGTGTTGTTCAAGTATGAAAATACTTCATTGAACTAATAGTAAACTACAAAAGAATTTTATAATAGGCTTAAAAAGCACGTACTGTTCGTAGTTTTTACGATACATGTGTAACAATTTAAAAGAATGAGACACAAAAACACAGAGAAATCTTCAATTATATTTTAACATTTTGTTACATATATGAGAATAGGTCCATAAGTTTTCGGACACACTGATAAGGATTATTCCTTTCACAAAACCCTTATCTAGTGCCATACCATATCTGTTAGGTAAATAATTGCAAATGTAACTTCCGCTCCGGTGTTCAGTTGTTCAGATATAGTTACATAAAGAAGGCTATGTGTAGAAGATTGTAACACGTTCAAAATGGAGTATGGAGCTGTTATTAAGTTCTTCGCAAAAAAAGCACTTCCTTCAAATGAAATTAAACAGCAATTGGACGGTGTATATGGGAAAGCACCCCCCTCATATTCTACCGTAAAAGAATGGGCCAAACTTTTTCGAATGGATCGAGAAAGCATTGAAGACGAAGAGCGTGCTAGTCGGCCCTTGGAGGTGCTCACTCCTGAAAACATCGCTCGCTCTTGTGGAAGGAGAAATTATGGAAGACCGGCGGTTCAAAATTACAGAAATAGCAGCAAGGTTGGGCCTTTCTAAAACAACAGTCCTTCGAATTATTCATGAACATTTAAACATGAATAAGGTTAGTGCAAGATGGGTGCCTAGACTTCTTTCTTCAGTCCAAAAGTAGCAACGAGTCATCTGTTGTCAAGCATTTTTGGAGCTTTGCCGTGACAATGAGAGAGACTTTCCGCAAACCATTGTTACAGGAGATGAAACTATGGTCATCTACTATGATCCCTTGTCCAAAAGAGAAATAATGGAGTGGCGTAAACCTGGCGAAGCACCGCCTCTAAAAGCCAAGGTCACTTAGTCAACCAAGATTATGGCCATAATCTTTTGGGACTGTGAAGGAATACTCTTCATTGACTTCAAGGAGAGGAACACCACAGTAAATGGGGAGCACTATGCTGGCCTACTGCACAGACCACGTGCTTCTATCAAAGAGAAAAGGCGAGGAAAGCTGAGTGGTGGTGTGCGCCTTCTTCACGACAACGCGCCTTGTACACAGCTCTTGTTGCAAAGGAAGCTTGAAGAAATGTGGCTTCAAGGAGATTGACCATCCACCCTACAGGCTAGATCTAGTTCCCAGGGAGTATTTCATATTCTCAAAAAAACTCAAGAAGGACCTTCGAGGAAGGAAATTTAAGTGTGACGAAGACAAGACATCTGACTATTTTTGAGGGGGAGGGGGTTGAAATGTTAATTCAAAGTTGTGGGAAGTATATTGCAGCAAATGGCAACTATATTGAAAAGTGAAATATAGTTTTTGTCTTTATCATAGCTAGAAAATTGTTAGGCCGGAAACTGATGAACCTACCCTCGTATTTAGGCACTAAATAAGTAAGATTTGAAAGTTATAATATAGGTGATCTGAATAGGCACCAATTTCTCAACTATTATATCCAAATAATTACAAGAACCATGTGAAATACCAAATGACATTTTATATACATTCTATTCTAATGCAATTAAACAAAAAACGAGCAATTAGCAAACAGAAATTAAAAGGCTTTTGACAGCTTTCACTTTGGCATTACTTAGCTCTTGTCAAGTGGAAAAAGGGATGTAAAAAACTACGACAGAACTAAATACACTTTATAATCAAACCCCCTAGCACAAAGCGGGATATTGCGCGATACATTCGGGAGTATCTCTGGTTGTGGCAGTGCTGGCTATTGTTGTATAAGAGCGCAGCAATAGGCGATGCGTGTATGTTTGTGAACAGTGTATAATGGTCTCACACTGAGATCTCTCGGGTGTTATGAAAATGCGTTATTTGGCTGATTTGAGCCTACTCATTGCAGATATGACTCAATACGGGATGTTCTGCTTTTGCACGCAAACCGACAAAGACATCGCGTGTACGTGTTCGCGTCCGCTTGGTTCCCGGGTGTTTATACGAAATAATGTTTGTTTTCCGCACAGGTGTATTCACTTTGTTTTGTTACAACCATAAACACGTTAATAGAACGTAAAATATATATTCGTGGCAGGGCAATTCCGGCGTTACCTACATATATAGGATGTTTCAGAAATACTTTTACAAGAAACTAAACCCTATAAAGACAATGTCAACTGAGAAACTAATAATAAATGTTTAAATCTCTTCCACACAAGTAAGCACTCGTCAGATCATCAGATCATGGACTATCCCACTCTTTCAAATATTCCCATGCGGCATAGAACGGTTTCGCAGGCTTCCATGATACTTAAATGTATGGTTTTTGTCGTTCTATCGCTTGTTCTACTTTTGGACTGAATTCTGATTTTTTTCTTGAAAGCAGATACATTCGAGTACCAAAGGTTCCAGTTAATGTCATGTGAATGTGGACAGTGTGTGGATGTATGAAGAATAACACGACTGAACACGTTAATTACACATTTTTCCCCAATATTTGACATTTTTCCACTAGTAACTTCGTATTCAAATCTTGACAACTATTGTCACCGTAGTTGTCTTTAATTAAGATATTTAATTCTTGTACAAATATTTCCGCCGTGTGATGTATATCTGTTTTATTCTGTATTTTTCTCTTGGGAACATATTTTGTTATTTTTCAACTAATTCGGTGTTCTTTTCTAAATTGCTGCAGGTAAGATTTTGAAGCAAGAAAAGGTGGACTTGTAATTATTTGCAGTAGTAAGGAGCCTACTTTTGAGATTATAGTCATGTTCCCTGTATTCTTTAAATGAATTAAATACCTCTCTATCTTTATTTCAAACACTGTGGCAGTGAATGTTTTTCGAAATAATCAATAGGTTTATGGACGAACTTTGTGCTGCTTTGAACTTCTTTGTTGTAGATGTTGTGCATTCTTTAGTATTTAAAATATGTAAACTCTTCTAATTTTTTCAGGGTAAGACGCAAAAGTTATGAGTAAAATTTTTAGCAGCAAAACAGAAATGTACTCATAAAAGCATAAATATACATGTATTTCGCCACCTCGCACACGTCTAGAGGTAGTTGCTTCAAAATGACGTTTCACACAGGTGTGATTCGGTCAAAAGGACAAACACCTGAGTGAGTTGTGTGCAGTGCATGGTGATACCTGTATGACATTCACAAATGTATGTAGCTGGTGTGCAAAGTTCCTTGCAGCGTTCGATGAACCCTTTCCGGACGGCCTCGAGCATCCCACACACAGAGCAATGTTGACGCTGTGGAGACATTGGTTAAGTAGCATCGGCGGTTAACAGTCAAGCAGATGCGTGGGTGTTCATACTGCAGTGCATGCATGAAGAACTTGGGTATTGAAAAGTGTCCCAAGATAGTTCACACTTCAGTGTGTGTCGGACTGTCTTGAGCATTTTCTCAGGTTCCATAAGGCTGGAAACGCATGCTTCGATCGAATTGTTGCAGGGGTCGGATCGTGAGGGTTTCATTACACCCCTGAACCAAAGCTATAAGTATGGTATGGAAACACACAAACTCACCCCTACACAAAAACATTCTGAACAACCCTATCTGCAGGAAAAATTTGCTCAACATTTTCTGGGAAACTAAGGTTATCATCCTTGCTGGTTTTGCGGTAAAAGAAGCAACCATAAATGGTGCTACTGTATCGTCTATCAGCTGCTTTTCACTGTAAACGTCCAGCAAAATCTCTAGAGGAGGTTATCATTCCATTTGTGAAGCAAAAAGTCAGTTTTTGGCATTGAGAAATTCTCAAGTCCAGACCTGGATCTGTCAGACATTCACCTGTTAGACCTACTGAAGGAACACCTTGCTGACACGGATGTTGTGACAGCTTGCATCGTTTGTTACGCGTCCAGCTGAACGATTTCTGCCTCGTGGACATAGAAGAATTAATGTTACGGTGGGAAAAAAGTATCAATCAATCTCAAAAAGTACAATAATATTCAACTTTTAAATGTATACATTTCAATTTGGCTGTAAACATTTTCCTGAACTATTTTTAGATTTTTCCTCTTAGTTCTTACTCGTTAACGGACCTTATTCACCTTCATTTTTACCTACAGTTTCCTCACAAATTATTTCATTTTTATTGTCCCAGCCACGGACACCAATATGACACCTTCAAATTTGTCACAGATTAATTCCAATAATATCCTGGTAATAAGCGGAAGGTCTGGGGTTCGAATCCCACCAGGACCATCCTCCCTGGCTGTTTTTTTTTTTTTTCAAGTTTTCCTCAGTACTCAAAACTGGCAAATGCCGGGGAGGTACCCTAAACTTAGGCCTGGAGTGCTTCCTTCCTTAAAAAATATCCTTTCACAATATATCATTTCATCTCATGTGTCATCAGTGTCCATCACCTGTGGTGCCTCAGTAGTAAAAACGGGCGTTAAACACTATGTATACATAAGAAATTTTAGAACACTATCATTTTGAAATTCGATTTTCTAGTCAGAGTTATACAGATAGAACTTAACACCAAAGGGAGTAACAGTTGAAAATTCCCTGAAATTGAACTGAAGAAAGAAACAGAAAAAGTCCCTTATTTGCAGCGAAAGGGTGTATGTCACTTAATTTTGAGTGGTTGATGTATTTGAATAGAAAAAGGATTGTAGGTTTAAGTTGATATAAAACACATTTAAGGATGTTTGATGCAACATTTTTTTTGTAATATGGCATGTAACTTGATTTAATTAGCACTTACATTATTATAGTTACAATGTTATCATTTTGAAGTGCAAGTCATTTCTTGACAGCATAAATTACATTTTCCATTAATTTCAACATCCCAAGTTTCAGCCTATGATATGAAAACTACGCTTTGCGATTGTATGCTGCCCATGTCATTAAATAAGATGAGAGTTAATGACTATAGAAAAACAGATGGTAGTAACAATGGAATGAATGTATTATATGGACTAAATACTCTGATTATATTATAAGTGTAAATTTTCTTTTCTTATAAAAAAGTTCAAATTTTAATTTTCGTTGCACAGATTTGAAGTATTACCATATAATAACCCCAATGTACCAACGACAGTGTATATCTTACAGAGATTAA